>OY720429.1:142639918-142967161 GCA_963082735.1 Pocota personata | reverse complement strand
AATAATAAATAATAAATAATAAATAATAAATAATAAATAATAAATAATAAATAATAAATAATAAATAATAAATAATAAATAATAAATAATAAATAATAATAATAAATAATAAATAATAAATAATAAATAATAAATAATAAATAATAAATAATAAATAATAAATAATAAATAATAAATAATAAATAATAAATAATAAATAATAAATAATAAATAATAAATAATAAATAATAAATAATAAATAATAAATAATAAATAATAAATAATAAATAATAAATATAAATAATAAATAATAAATAATAAATAATAAATAATAAATAATAAATAATAAATAATAAATAATAAATAATAAATAATAAATAATAAATAATAAATAATAAATAATAAATAATAAATAATAAATAATAAATAATAAATAATAAATAATAAATAATAAATAATAAATAATAAATAATAAATAATAAATAATAAATAATAAATAATAAATAATAAATAATAATAATAAATAATAAATAATAAATAATAAATAATAAATAATAAATAATAAATAATAAATAATAAATAATAAATAATAAATAATAATAATAAATAATAAATAATAAATAATAAATAATAAATAATAAATAATAAATAATAAATAATAAATAATAAATAATAAATAATAAATAATAAATAATAAATAATAAATAATAAATAATAAATAATAAATAATAAATAATAAATAATAATATAATAATAAAATAAATAATAAATAATAAATAATAAATAATAAATAATAAATAATAAATAATAAATAATAAATAATAAATAATAAATAATAAATAATAATAATAAATAATAAATAATAAATAATAAATAATAAATAATAAATAATAAATAATAAATAATAAATAATAAATAATAAATAATAAATAATAAATAATAAATAATAATAATAAATAATAAATAATAAATAATAAATAATAAATAATAAATAATAAATAATAAATAATAAATAATAAATAATAAATAATAAATAATAAATAATAAATAATAAATAATAAATAATAAATAATAAATAATAAATAATAAATAATAAATAATAAATAATAATAATAAATAATAAATAATAAATAATAAATAATAAATAATAAATAATAAATAATAAATAATAAATAATAAATAATAAATAATAAATAATAAATAATAAATAATAAATAATAATAATAAATAATAAATAATAAATAATAAATAATAAATAATAAATAATAAATAATAAATAATAAATAATAAATAATAAATAATAAATAATAAATAATAAATAATAAATAATAAATAATAAATAATAAATAATAAATAATAAATAATAAATAATAAATAATAAATAATAAATAATAAATAATAAATAATAAATAATAAATAATAAATAATAAATAATAAATAATAAATAATAAATAATAAATAATAAATAATAAATAATAAATAATAAATAATAAATAATAAATAATAAATAATAAATAATAAATAATAAATAATAAATAATAAATAATAAATAATAAATAATAAATAATAAATAATAAATAATAAATAATAAATAATAAATAATAAATAATAAATAATAAATAATAAATAATAAATAATAAATAATAAATAATAAATAATAAATAATAAATAATAAATAATAAATAATAAATAATAAATAATAAATAATAAATAATAAATAATAAATAATAAATAATAAATAATAAATAATAAATAATAAATAATAAATAATAAATAATAAATAATAAATAATAAATAATAAATAATAAATAATAAATAATAAATAATAAATAATAAATAATAAATAATAAATAATAAATAATAAATAATAAATAATAAATAATAAATAATAAATAATAAATAATAAATAATAAATAATAAATAATAAATAATAAATAATAAATAATAAATAATAAATAATAAATAATAAATAATAAATAATAAATAATAAATAATAAATAATAAATAATAAATAATAAATAATAAATAATAAATAATAAATAATAAATAATAAATAATAAATAATAAATAATAAATAATAAATAATAAATAATAAATAATAAATAATAAATAATAAATAATAAATAATAAATAATAAATAATAAATAATAAATAATAAATAATAAATAATAAATAATAAATAATAAATAATAATAATAAATAATAAATAATAAATAATAAATAATAAATAATAAATAATAAATAATAAATAATAAATAATAAATAATAAATAATAAATAATAAATAATAAATAATAAATAATAAATAATAAATAATAAATAATAAATAATAAATAATAAATAATAAATAATAAATAATAAATAATAAATAATAAATAATAAATAATAAATAATAAATAATAAATAATAAATAATAAATAATAAATAATAAATAATAAATAATAAATAATAAATAATAAATAATAAATAATAAATAATAAATAATAAATAATAAATAATAAATAATAAATAATAAATAATAAATAATAAATAATAAATAATAAATAATAAATAATAAATAATAAATAATAAATAATAAATAATAAATAATAAATAATAAATAATAAATAATAAATAATAAATAATAAATAATAAATAATAAATAATAAATAATAAATAATAAATAATAAATAATAAATAATAAATAATAAATAATAAATAATAAATAATAAATAATAAATAATAAATAATAAATAATAAATAATAAATAATAAATAATAAATAATAAATAATAAATAATAAATAATAAATAATAAATAATAAATAATAAATAATAAATAATAAATAATAAATAATAAATAATAAATAATAAATAATAAATAATAAATAATAAATAATAAATAATAAATAATAAATAATAAATAATAAATAATAAATAATAAATAATAAATAATAAATAATAAATAATAAATAATAAATAATAAATAATAAATAATAAATAATAAATAATAAATAATAAATAATAAATAATAAATAATAAATAATAAATAATAAATAATAAATAATAAATAATAAATAATAAATAATAAATAATAAATAATAAATAATAAATAATAAATAATAAATAATAAATAATAAATAATAAATAATAAATAATAAATAATAAATAATAAATAATAAATAATAAATAATAAATAATAAATAATAAATAATAAATAATAAATAATAAATAATAAATAATAAATAATAAATAATAAATAATAAATAATAAATAATAAATAATAAATAATAAATAATAAATAATAAATAATAAATAATAAATAATAAATAATAAATAATAAATAATAAATAATAAATAATAAATAATAAATAATAAATAATAAATAATAAATAATAAATAATAAATAATAAATAATAAATAATAAATAATAAATAATAAATAATAAATAATAAATAATAAATAATAAATAATAAATAATAAATAATAAATAATAAATAATAAATAATAAATAATAAATAATAAATAATAAATAATAAATAATAAATAATAAATAATAAATAATAAATAATAAATAATAAATAATAAATAATAAATAATAAATAATAAATAATAAATAATAAATAATAAATAATAAATAATAAATAATAAATAATAAATAATAAATAATAAATAATAAATAATAAATAATAAATAATAAATAATAAATAATAAATAATAAATAATAAATAATAAATAATAAATAATAAATAATAAATAATAAATAATAAATAATAAATAATAAATAATAAATAATAAATAATAAATAATAAATAATAAATAATAAATAATAAATAATAAATAATAAATAATAAATAATAAATAATAAATAATAAATAATAAATAATAAATAATAAATAATAAATAATAAATAATAAATAATAAATAATAAATAATAAATAATAAATAATAAATAATAAATAATAAATAATAAATAATAAATAATAAATAATAAATAATAAATAATAAATAATAAATAATAAATAATAAATAATAAATAATAAATAATAAATAATAAATAATAAATAATAAATAATAAATAATAAATAATAAATAATAAATAATAAATAATAAATAATAAATAATAAATAATAAATAATAAATAATAAATAATAAATAATAAATAATAAATAATAAATAATAAATAATAAATAATAAATAATAAATAAATAATAAATAAATAATAAATAGTAAATAACAAATAACACATTATAAATAATAAAGAGTAATGGCACATAATAAACAATAAATAATAATTACAACAGCTATAAGTCTCTAATAAGTTGATTATCAACGTGAATACATCTGGACATGAATTTATCATTGAGAGTTTCAATCCTTGATTGGGCATCATTTTTAGTACCTTATTTTGTGCAAGTTGAAGTCGCTTAATATGGGTTTTCGCGCAGTTTCCCTATACAGGAGACCCATAAGTCATCAGTGCTTGAAGAATGACCTTAAAAATGATTATTTTTTCTTTGTATTGAGAAGTGATTTGCGATTTATAAGATTGTAAAGCAGTTTTATAAGGACATCGATCTTAGTTAAGGTCTCTCGTATGTGACAACCGAAAGTCAATTTCTGGTCCAAGTACACCCCTAGGTACTTTACAGTATTGACCCATGGTATGATACTGTTGTCTAGGTTGAGACTTCCAGTAGGCAAAAAGCGAATATGTCTTCTTCTCTTGAAGAAGATAGCTATGCACTCATCAACATTAATTTTTATCTTCCAGTGCTTGTAGTAGTCGAAAAAAGCTTGAATTCCAAATTGTAGGTTATATTCTACCACTGGACCATACTCGTGTGAATAGTATAAAGCCAAATCGTCAGCATAGAGCGCAATATCACAGTTGGGAACACTAGGCAAATCAGTAAGAAAAACGTTGAAAAGAACAGGGGCCAGAACTGAACCCTGTGGGACTCCGGCTGGGACAAGTTTTGTTGAGGAAAAGGCCCCATTGACATATACTTGGAAGGCTCGATTGACAAGAACTATTTTAATTAGGTACTTTGGAAAATTTAGTTTGATCAGTTTGTATATTAAGCCATTGTGCCACACTGAATGTCAGGCAGGACTAACCCAGTAGACTTTTTAAGGTTAAGCTGTTGCTTAACAGTTTTACAAATTCTTAGAATTTGATGCGTAGTGCTGTGATTTTTCCTGAAACCAAACTGCTCAGGAGGAAGAATATTGGTGACACTCAAAAAGGCTGCATTCTTAATTGTAACTACCTTTTCAAGAATTTTACTGAAGCCATTTAAGAGGTTTATGAGTCTGTAATTGATTGGATCAGACGGATTCTTCCCATGCTTTAAAATAGGTATTACCTTTGCTTTCTTCCATGTAGCTGGGCAGTATAGCTTTTTTAAACATGCATTTATTACGAACGTTAAATATATCAAGGCACTAGTTGGCAAATGTTTTATAACTTGATTACTAATGTTATCCAGACCAGGGGACTTGCGAGTTTTAAGCTCCGAAACTATGAATTCTATATCCTCCACACTTGTAAATTCGTTGGAGGGTAGACTAATAACGGAATTGTTCAAGACAGATATCTCATTCTCTACTTCAGAATCAAGAGGAGGTAGATAATTAGCTGTCGTAGCGTGATTTTTAAGAAATGTAGTTGCTAAAAGATCCGCTTTATCTTTATTAGCTGCTACTAATGACCCGTTTACCTCGAAGTTAGAATAATATTGGTGTTTTTTGCGCAATATTTTAGCTAGATTCCAAAAAGGTCTACAGTTCGCGTCAAGCAGTCTTAATTTATTGTTCCACAGCAAATTTCTGTACTCATTTATTCGGATTTTAGTTAAACGCATGTATAGATTAATTTCGTAGTAATCATTTAGTGATCTGTTCCTCTGCCAGATCCTTCTACAATGATTTTTTGTCTTTATTAATGTCAGTAATTTCCGAGGTAGAGTGGATGCTTTTCGAGGAGATACTTTTAAGGGAATAGAAGTTCGAATGCTTTCAAATATTTTTGTATGAAACGTTTCAATACAATCGTCAATATCTTGACTGTTATTCACAGCAGAGAGGTTTTTCGAGCAACTATATTATTAGTGAGATGAATCTAAACACGTTCGAGTTCGCATTTTTATAATCTAAGTATTGCACATTATTAACATTAGGACAAAGTAAAATATCACAGCTCACAGGAATATGATCGGAGCTAAGCGCATTGTGCACAACATGAATGGTAAACGAATTAGGATTGGTGGTAAGAAAAAAATCTAGTGTTGACGGAGAGTACCTACTGCAAGCAGGGATGTATGTAGGACTAGATGGGTGCATTAATGCAAAGTTATGACGTAAGTATAAGTTGTATAACGCTTTTCCAAAAGTATTTGCCCTTAGACATCCCTAGCTACTATGTCTACAGTTAAGATCTCCTCCTATGATAACATTATCATAGTTTAATAATCTTCTAAGGTCATTTTTCAAGCATTGAATTCTATGCGCATTACGTGTTCCTCCAGGGAAATATACGGACAAAATTTTTAAGGACGTATTATTACTCAATTTGATTTCGATGCCAATATTTCCTATTACTAAAGTATACATCATTGGCAACACAGAATGAACAATACTATTTTTGACGAGATGGTAACACCACCGCCTCTACTAATACGATCATGACGATAACAGGAATAGTTACTACATTCAAAACGAATATTACTTTGTAGACCTGTTTCACATATAATAAAAACATCAATATCCAGATTGGAGAGAAAATTGAAAAACTCAAAGCTCTTGTTGCGAATGCCTCTTGCATTCCAACATAAAAGTTTAAGATGAGACTGAGAATTACTTAACATTATTACAAAGATATTTAGTTGCAAGCTGAGCGATTGCTTTCAACTGTTGAGCTTTTGTTTTACAATTTTCAAGTTCAGAGACCATATCAAACAATAAAGAATTAAGTTCTTCATAAGAAAAAGGATCAGGCTTCGCTGGTGGAGAGGAAATGTTTGACGATCGCTGTTGCTGTTGTTGTTGAGCTGGTATTTGTTGCTTTTCCCAGTGATGTTGATGCTACTGCGACTGACTTGATTTCTAGGAAGAGAGGGGAAGTAGTCCACACTGTTGACTTTGAAGCTTTTTGCTAACACTGTTGGATATGCTTGAGATCGCAACGGAATGGATGCGCGCTTACGAGACATTTTTTCTGATTTTTTCCGATAGTTTCCAAATAATCTGCACGACATTTGCAGTTTTCAACGGTAGATTTGTGGTTACCTCCACAGTTTGCACATTTGGAGATTTCGGTGGAAGTGCATAGATTAGTTTTATGGTTTCCCGAACAGTTACCACAAAAGTTTTCACATTGCAGTGCCTCTCCCCGTATCCCCACATTTGGCAGTTGTGGCACTGAGTGATGTTTTTCTTGACACGCCGTTGAAATTCCCATCTTACTTGTGTCCGGAAAATCGATTTAATGTTATTTCGAAGATCGGCGAGGCGAATTGAGCCGTTTTCAAAATAGACGTGATGTTTAAATCGTTAAAGAATTTATGCACAAACTCACAGTTTTTTTTGGAGGATTTTAATTGGAGGAATGGAGATTTTTCTTGGCAATTGTTGCTCTAATTCACTGGTGCACATGTCCTCCCCAAGATCAGTGCCTTTATGGGATTGAAGAGGAAGAAATGAGGTACCACGACGCAGCATTTTGCTGGTTGAGGATATAGTATCCTCGAGGTAGTGTTTCAGTTTTTAGAAAGATTCTCAGAGAACGAAAGCTCGACTGATCGCTTTAAGAGATCACGAGAGACTGACCTCTTTTGTTAATATCAGTGTTTCCCCAGTTAATGTGGTGGGCGTTAGCGTAGATTCCCACTATGAGACACTTCTGTATGGACCTGGTCCAGGTGACGCACTTCTTCAGCTCCTCGCTAAGTGGAGGATGCTGGGAGTTACAGGGGAGATAGCAAGAGGCCATAATGATTTGGTTGGTCTCACCATTTTTCACCGTATATTTGAGGCTCAGTTACTGTTCCCGTTGTCTTCTATCACTTTCAGTTTGTTCCCCCATTCTGTTACCTTATTATTCTTTTCTTTTTTTTTTATTGGAAGGGGAAATCTTCTAAAATATACTGACGAAATACTCGGTTGGTCAGTATGCTAGATTTCTACTCACTAAAACCACCTCCCTTTTATATAACCTTTTTTGTACCCCGCGGTGCCACCTCCAGATATTCCTTCGAGGGCCAGTATTTAGCAATTCTTGCTTTCTTCAGATGTCTACGTAGCCAGTCTCTTGGACTATCCTTCTCCTTTCTCCATCTCTCCTCTTTTCCCGCTCCAGTCGTCTAAGTTCATTCGAGATGTATTTCGTGTAGGTGTCTTCTGCATCCCATTTTGCTTGCCACTGTAGCATGTGTCCTATTATGTTTTCAGGGTTTGGTGTTTCTTCCAGTTCCCTTTGTAAGATTTCTCTCTGAAGCTGAAATCGTGAGCATTGAAAATACTCGTATATATGTATGCTCAACGTTTTCTTGTCTTCCCTCGCATTACGGACAGTTGGATGTGTCGTCGAATTTAAACTTATGTAAGTAGGCACGAAAGCATCCATGCCCACTTAGCATTTGAGTCATGTGGAAATTTACCTCTCCGTGTTTACGCTCTATGCAGTCGTTGATTATCGGGATAAGTCGGTACGTCCATCTACCTTTATTTAATGCATTCCAGAGCTGCTGCCATTTGCGTAGACTGGCCGTTCGTTCAGTTTCTCTTTGTCATTTGCTCTCTCAGTGGTGTTCGTTTCACCATTTTCCTCGTCCGTGTTGTTTTTATTTTCATATATCCACAGCTCCTGCTCAGATTGGTGTAGCATACAGGATTACTGACTTGATTACACTCGCATACAGTCTTCTTGGGCTATACCTTGATTCTCCTATGTTTGGCATTATAAGCATAAGTGCCTTGTTTACTCGTGAGGCTTTCTCGCTTACATGCTCCAGATGTTATTTAAATGTTAGCTTAGTATCGACTACCATACCCACATAATTGATTGCTGGTTTCGGTTTAATCTCGTGTCCACCTACAGTGATGGTAATTGTTTCGCACTTTCTCCTGCTGCTGCTCAGCATAGCTTCTGTTTTATTTTCAGCAAGCTTTAGGCCTACTGAAGTAAGTTATCCTAATAGTGTCGTTGCTGATTTGTGTAATTGCCTTCAAAAATTTACCAACTACGACGATGGCAATGTCATCAGCAAATCCTACGATTTTTGCTTCTCTGGTGTTGATAATCGAAGAATGTCATCATTCAATACAATAGCGGCCCTAAGACCGAGCCCTGTGGCACCCCACCCGTAACTATGTATTTCTTAATATCTTTACCTGTATTATACAATAGGATCCGCTGCCTAAAATAATCCATTATTATATTTATTAAATACTGTGGAACTCTCTTATTTCTTAGAGCAGCCAAAATATGTTCCCAATTTGCGGAGTTGAACGCATTTTTAATGTCTAATGTTATGACGGAACAGTACTTTTTTGAGCCTCCTTCGGCCCTTACGGAATCCATACCTTATTATTCAGGCAATAGGGCTAGGTAGGTAGGTCTCCTGCTGAGAAGTAGGCACAGAGGTTGGCAGTTGTCGCCCTACTGTGCAGAAGGTTTGCTTGGATTACCTTCACTTAACTTCTCATGGAATAAAAGGATCACGAAACTAACTTGGTGAAAGCCGCAAAGTGCTTTACCCCCTTGTAGAACAAGTGACTCCAGGGATTCCTCGTCAATCCCTACCACGATCAGTTGACCTTTACCTGCCTGTTCCTTTGCGAGTTTCCACTTCTCCGTCTTAAGGTCCTTATTTTGCAGCTTTATCCGCGCAAACAGCGTTGCAGGTTCCACGACTACCCCTGGGATCCAAACAGACACCCTGGTTAGTCTGAGAATCTTTTCCGCTGGTAGAACCTCTAGCTTGGTTCCTTCCCAACCATCAAATCTGTTAGTTTCCGCAGCGACTCAGTCGAGGCATTATCTTGACAGCAGATGTGGTAGCGGCTACCTTTGAAACCTGCCCTCGGGAAATTCAGGAAGCCGTCGGATTCTCGCAGAGCATTTTATCCAGAGCAGCGTCTAGAAACACTCCTGCAATTCATCTTCATTGTTCGTGTTGTAGGCCACCATCTCCAATAGGTTGGTTGCTATATTCCTATAAGTCTTCGTATGACGGGACTTAAGTGGTGCGGCTGCCTGCCCTCTTGAAGTTGACGGCCTATTTGTGTTGTATTTAGATTTGGGGACAGTACTTCCCTCACTCCTCCGTGGGTGAGCGTTAGCCCGCCCTCGTGGGGCAGAGGTAAGCCTAGATTGTGGTCGTTGGTCTTTGACGACCCGACTTCCTTTGTTTTGCGGTAACTCTGCATGAGGATGCATCCTCCTCTTGCCATCAGAGTTTGCAGAGGCATCCTCTGGTGACAGAGTAGGGTGTTCCAACCGCGGCTCCCTGCGCGTTGAAGTTAGATAGATTTGGTTTGAAACAGGTTTCCTTTGCTTCTTCATCTCTAGTCCCTTTCTTTCTTTGGCCCTTTTAGTTTATTGGGCTCCGTAGATGTTCCTTCTTCGGGTCACTGGCTCGTCCTCTTTGCGAGCGGCCGGTGTTATAGTTTCAGCCCCTTTAGTTACATCTGGTGCGGCGAAGAGGCTGTAACGCGAAGCTATCTGGTTTGAGAGCTAGAGCCACTGGCGACTTATGCCCTTTCGGGGTAAAGCACTCGCCGAAAGACGCGGTCTCTGCCGACTTTTGGATGTATATCCTCATCCGCGTTTCTTCTTTTTCTTTTGTACTCTCCATGTTCTTTTGGTTTTTTTGCTAATTTACTGTAGGTTCTTTTTGTTTACCTATTAGTTTCTGGACCTTCACTCCCACATTCCCTGAATCTATTCCACGCATAGTTCAAGAGTATCACCGGCCCCTACTCAGCCCCTCCACCACGACAAGGTAGGTGAACGACGGAGGGGGTAGATTGATAAAGTTGATAGAAATGTATCCACACTTGGAGAATTTGATAGCAAATTCATGTTAAAATCAGATGTAGTTATTAAAAAACAAAAACAAATTTTTGGCGCAACAGCTCTTTAAGTGCCAGGGCCTAGCTCCTCGCAACCACTCGTGTTGTGTGCGTTATATTTTTCACACGAATGGAAGGGACCTACAGTTTAGTGCCTTATCCGAAAGGCAATTTGTTTTGAGAAGCTTTTTCGTGACAACAATACTCTCGAATGTTTGTCAGACGTTCGCTAGAGGTGGGATCGTGAAAAAACTTTTTTGGTGCTTTTTTTTCTGAGATTCGAACTTGGAACCTCTTACGTAGTGATCCGACACACTAACCACTACGCCACGACACCCAGATGTAGTTATTACAATGTTTTAAAATATCGAAGGACCAATGTTGAAATTAGAATTTTAGCTAAAGACGCCTTACCACTCGTGGGGGAAGTCTAAACTGAAACTCTCAAAATTTTACAATTACTTTAATTAAAAATACTTCTACCCGAATTTACAAACGGTGATACAGAAATTCGTCAATAACTACGATATTTGAAATGTAACAAAGCACGGTCGACAACCGCTGAAAATCCCAATGCAGATTACAGAATCACCAAAATATTTTTTTCCGAGAGGGTGAAAATCTTCTAAAGACCGCTCCCGATAGCGCGTACTTATGGTAGTGTGAGATTTTTACTCACTAAAAACACCACTCTTCAAGATTCATATTACAACTAACCCGACGCTTATCCAGCAGTTTTATTTTCGCTTACGAGACTCGTGATTTTTGGAAATTAAAATGTAATTTAAAAAGAATGTAGCGCTGTAGACAGGTTAAATTCCAATGAAAGTTCCTGCTGTTTTCACGACCGGCATATACTATGACGCGAGGTCAAAATGTTTTGTCCTTTGCAGACGACGAATTGAATTGTTCGCGTCAAGTAGTTGAATGACGGTACTGTTACAATGGCCGTGAACACGATCTTTGTGTTTACGAGCAAAATTTGTTATCTCTTCGACGACGCTAGGAATTTCCAGGTCCCGATGAATATATTCGTTACGTACGTACCACGGTGCGCTAACGATCGTTCTAAGAACTTTATTTTCAAAAGTTTGTAGGATGTTTCTATTGCTTTTCCTGGTACAACCACATAGTTGTAGACCATACGTCCACACTGGCTTTAGCACTTGCTTATAGATAAGCAGTTTGTTATGTAGGCTCAACTTCGAATGCCTTCCGAGTAGCCAGTACATTTGTCGGTATTTGTTTTCGAGCTCGTCGCATTTCTTTTTTACGTGCGATTTCCATTTAAGCTTAACATCTAGAGTCATTCCTTGATATTTTGCTTCGTTCGCGTATAGTATTTGAGCCGAGTTTAAATATACGGGTAATCTGTCCACTCTTTTGTACGTAAAGTTGACGTGAGTAGATTTGCTTTCGTTCAGCACAATAAGCCAAGAATTCGCCCAAGCGTGGACTTTGTTAACAGCATGTTGCAGCTTTTCAGTTGCTGCTTCAATTGTATCGCCCTTTGTCAATATCGTCGTATCGTCCACAAACGTGGCGACGACGCAGTTTCTTTCCTGCGGGATATCACGCGTGTAGAGTACATATAGAAGCGGGCCGAGGACACTTCCTTGTGGGACTCCAGCCGCAGTCTCCTTGAACTCAGAGTAATTATTTCCGTGCTTAACACGAAAAAGTCTTTCGGTGAGGTACGATCGTCAAATTAGAAAGAGTTGTCATGGCAGTAGTCGTTGCAATTTATACTCCAAACCTTCGTGCCAAACCTTATCGAAAGCTTATGAGACCTCAAGAAATACACCACAACAAATCTTTTTTTCTTCGAGAGTTTTCTCAACCACGTCAGTTATTTTTGGACTTGGTCGATTGTTGAATGTTTGACTCTAAATCCAAATTGATGGTCAGGAATGAGACGTCTTTCGTTTATTACGGGTTGTAGTCGTTTTGAAAGTAATTTTTCGAATATTTTAGAGATAACCGGTAATAGGGAAATAGGCCGATATGATTTCTTCTCATTCAAAGTTTTGCCTGGTTTCGGGACCATTATAATCTCTGCGACTTTCCATTGTCCCGTAACGTAGAGCAATCTGAACGAAGCGTTAATCCAATATAGCAGTTTGATAAGAGATTTATTCGGTAATTCCTTGACCACCTGCGCCGTTATCAAGTCGTAACCCGGTGCTTTTTTAGTCTTTAGATTTTTAATCACTTCCCTCAGTTCAATTAATGCAACTTTTTTACTTTAAAGTTGTCAAATGTCGCGACTGGGGAGTCGGACGTTATCAAAGGGCCGTCGAATGGCTTAAACGTATCTTCTAAATGCAAAGCAAAAAGTTCCGCCTTTTCTTTGTCGCTCTTGGCCCAAGTTCTATCGTTTTCCGAATTGGTGGCGCTTGCACTTGACGTTTCCGGATGCCTTTCAGCGCTTTCCAAAGTGAATAATTTGATTCTCTTCCAGTGGAGAGATTCACAAGGTAGGTCGCTATCTTATTGCTTTTAAATTCCCGAATACTATCTCTAAGGCGTTTGCCTAGTCGGATAAGGATCTTTTTATGTTGCGGTGCACGAGTGATTTGGCATTTCTTTCGTGTTTTTCTTTTCACCCTCACCAGTTCAATGATTTCACTTGTATACTTTTCGTTGCGGTTAATCTTATAGCTTCTAGAAGGAGTATTTCTCCATGCCGCTCTTTGGATTGCATCCACGAAACGATCAACTTCGTCCTCTAGTTCACAAGGTGTTTTAAGTGATACATTTAAGGCGATATTTGTTTCGCAATCATTTCTAAAGCCCTCCCAATTTGTTCTATTGCTAGTAAGTCTTGGAGGTCCTTCTATCTTGATCAATGCTTCACCAAGTAATAAAATTACCGGAGAGTGATCAGAAGAGAGATCAAAACTTTCTTCGACTGTAATAAATTTATCGTAAATACCTTTTGAAATGAAAAAATCGATAAGATCGGGAATTTTTTCTGAGTCAGTTGGCCGGTAGGTGGGTTTTCCTGTTGAATAAAAACAACAACCGAATTCATTTGCCACTTCGTAGACAATTTTTCCTTTAGATGATGTACATCTTGAACCCCAGAAGGTGTGCTTCGCGTTGAAATCTCCACCAATAAGGAAATTTGAACCAAGGGCATTGAAGATACGAAAGTAGTCGTCTTTTTCAAGCGAGCATCGCGGCGGACAGTAAACAGACGCTATGTTGTAGCTCAAGTGTTTATTTTTAACCCTCACCGCGCACAACTGAAGTTTTTCGAGCTCTATGTTTATATCGACCGAGTGTTCGATGTTAGTTTTAATGGGTAAGGACGAACCGCCCCGCGCTCTATCAGAAGGATGATAGGCGTGATAACCAGCGTAGCCTCTTACCTTTATTTGCGATTCCCTTGTTAAATGTGTTTCTGAGATCAAACATATGTCGATATTTTCTCTCATTAGAAAAATTTCTAATTCGTTAAATTTTTGTAGGAGTCCGTTTGCATTCCAAGTTATAATTTTAAGCAAAGAGTTCATATCTACTTAGATTTAGATAAAAGATTAGCCCTACAGAAGCTTTCGACGTTACTGAGTCGTTCGAGAATTCTTTTCTTAGTTTCACATTGTTCCTTGAACTTAGCGTAAATGCAGTTCAGAATTTCTTTTAACGGATCAGAGAGTGGCCCGTCGTTTTGTCTGGTTGCTTTGACTGCAGCCTGAGAATATGTCAGAAAACTGGGATTCGTTGGCTTATCCGAGGTTATTTTTCGTTCAGTCTTTTTATTGGATGACTTCGACGCACTTTTAATCAGCTTAGAGGGCTGATTGACTGGTTTAAGTGTCTGCACTGCTGATTCGAGCGTCCTTTCAGTCGGCTTAGGAGTCTGTACAACTGGCTTACGAGACCGCTCAGTTTGCTTAGCAACGCGCTCTACCGACTTAGGAGCCCGATCGATTGTTTTCGTTCCCCTCACAGTCGGCCGTTGTAGATTTTCTCCATCGCATCTGTAGTTCCTTTGCGACCTCGCAACCGCGATAATTTGCTGTGTGCCTTCCTTTGCAGTTAGCGCAAGTTGCTTTTTCATTTTTGCTTAGACTGCAATTTTCAGAAGAGTGTTTTCCAGCGCACTTAACGCAGCGCGGCTCTTTCCGACAGTACGCCTGCGTATGATTAAACTCTTGGCAACGCTTGCATTGAGGAATTGTCTTCGTGTTGACACGTAGCGGCTCGATTTTAACGACCATGCTCATGATTGTACGAATATTGTATATCTTTTCCTGGCTTTCCGTTTTATCAAACGATAGCACAAAAAGCGGAAGTTTACGTTTCACTATACCTTCTTCTCAACGATCGGGTAGTTTTCTCTCTTTTTCTAAAAGGTTCACAGCGTCAAGAATGTTATAACCTCTATCGCGTAAATCACCTATAACGTCTTCTTTAGCACATGATGGATGAAGTCCTCTAGCTACGACCCTCAAAGGTCTCTCAGACTTGTCTTCGTAAGTATGCCATTGAATTTTTTCGTTGTTAAGCTTTTGAGATACAGTCCGGTATCCCTTAGCGTCATTAACCTTGATTTCGTTCCGCAAGGAAGTTACTTTAAATTCAGTAGCGATCGTTGTTTTTAAAATTTTTCGCAGAGAATTATAATCTGCAACGCCTGTAATATTTATTGGAGGAGGGGCGCGATTGTTTTCAATTTGCTTTTCTGCTTTTCGATGCGCTTTGTGATTAGGTCCGTGTTGCGGAACAACCTCGGAACAACCGGCCTTACGTTTTTTAGATGGCCTTCGTTTAAGTATCCAATCCATTTCGCACGTGAGTTCTTCTTCGTCCGTACTGTAGTGATGGCTGCGCGGAGAGGGCTCACTATGAATAACCGTCTGCGTTTGTGAAGACTCGTTTTGAAGCAAAGCGAGTTTTTCTACTTTACTTTTGAGCTCCCGACATAAGAGCTCCATTTCGTCGAGCCTCTTTCGGAGCTCGGTGTTTTCTTTTTCCAGAGAACTCTGTTTCGACGTTTGCGTTTCCCGAATTAACACATCCGGGTTCGCGCGACTCTTATTTTGCTCTTCCTAAATGGGTTAATTAAATGTTGATGCAATAAATAGCTCTCCCCAGAATCGGTAGAGCATGCCCCTTGCGAGGGTGGATTTTCCAGTTGAACTGGGCTTCCACCTGGGGTATTAGTACCGTTTGATTTGTTCATTGCTTTAATTTTGTTTGCCGTAATCTTAAGAAAGACGGCGGGTTGGCATTTTAGTCGCCAATATATTTTAGTAACATAATTCGCATTGGTATTTGGTTTCCTGAGAGAAATAAAATGTACTTAACTACAATCGATAAATTTTCAAAATACGCAACACTCCATGCTTTAGAAGAGAGAAACTGGATAGCTATCTTAGGCGCGATTGAACAAAGTACACTGTTTCCGCATGGAACACTAAATGAATATATGAGGATAGTGAATGCTTCCAAAGATAAATCGGAATTGGACGAAAAGTTGTTTAATATAATCACTATTTACTACAACACAATGTATTCCACGACAAAGTTAAGACCAATGGACTTTATAAACAAGAACCTGAGCAGAGCCAACATTGCGGAATTGGTAGCGAAATATAAACGGGACAAAGAAACTAGAACCAATAGATGCAATAGAGAATACCATATCCACCCTAATCAATGCATAAATATATGATAGTAAAAAACCGAACAGTAGTAAGATGCAAACCGAAGTACAGAAGGTTGAGCAAATTCACTGCAGAAGTAGACTACATAATTGACAGATCCACGAAAAAAATACAAAATAATACAAAAAATAATTTAAACTCAGATACAAATACACAAATACTACACCTCAAACATAAAGTACTTACGAATTTACTTTCCCAATACCTAATGCCTTCCCTTGTCCCCTTTTTATCAGTAAATATTGTAATATGCAAGCTACGGCTCGAGTAGATAAAACAGTATTCTGTGAAATTATTTCTTTATTTTCTAGTCTATAGAACAATTCAGGTTCACACTATACTATTCTTCGCAAATTCTTTTCTTACAAGGTCTCTTTCCTCTCAAATCACTTTATCTCCTTCCAATTACTTAATTCACAAATCCAAACTAATTACTTTTTCTTGTTCACTCTCAACTTTCAATTTATCATCAAATTACAACTTCGCCCATTATCACTTTTCCAATCTCTTCGCCACGGTTCTAAACCAACTGTGTCTTTTTTTGATCGCCATCTGTCCTTATATAGCAGAAGTTTCTGATAGCCAGAAACTTCTGGCAAATTCTTCGACCACTGGAACAAGAGAAATAATTCTTGCAGTTATAATTCCCTTTTTTTCCTGATATTATTCGTCTCTTTCGTTGACATGTGGAGACTTCGTCCCAGACACGAACCTCGACTGAAAGGACAGTTCGAACCAAAATTCTGCCAGAATGGAAAGTCACTTCAGAATTTGCTGCATAGACATAGGAGCGTAGTTATTATTATGCTACACTGCCCCCCTCTTAGACGTATTCGTCCCGAACAAGTGCATCCTCATTTCGGCCATTGTATCGACTCAGTCGGTCCACATGAACCACTTTCATTTTGGTCCTCGGTCCTCGCTGGATGCGGTAGACAACATCGTTGATGCGGGTTACTATTCTGTAGGGACCTTCCCAGTTCCGCTGTAATTTAGGTGATTTCCCCTTTTGGCGATGGTGATTATACAGCCACACCAGATCTCCTTCCTGGAATCCTGACGTTGTTGCCTTGGCATCATACCTGGTCTTCATGCGGTCGCTCGTCATCTTAATCTGGCTTCTGGTCCTTTGGTGTATGTCCCTAAGCCTTTCCCTAAGGTCCGCCACGTACTCTTCTTCATTTCTGGGCTCATTGGTAGGAGATCCAAATTTCACCTCACTGGGCAAACGAGCTATTCCACCAAATAAGATTTCGAACAGCGTATGTCGAGTAGTGCTATGCACGGCACTTCTATAGGCCATCAAAAACAAGGGAATCTGCCGGTCCCAATCCCGTTGGTAGTCACCTACGACCTTCGAGAGATGTTCGTCCAAGGTCCTATTGAAACGCTCCACCATACCGTCCGACTGTGGATGAAGCGGGGTTGTCCTTGTCTTTTTGATTCCGAGTAGTTGACACATCTCTTGGAAGATTCTTGACTCGAAGTTCCGCCCTTGGTCAGAATGCAATTCCAAGGGCACACCGAATCTGCTAACCCAATTGTAGACGATCTGCTCCGCCACGGTTCTGGCTTCCTGGTTAGGGATCGGAAACGCTTCCGGCCACTTACTGAAGTAGTCCATCACTACGAGTATATACCGATTACCATTGTCGGTTTCCGGAAAGGGCCCTGCGATGTCAATGGCGATTCGTTCGAAAGGTGCTCCCACGTTGTATTGGTGCATCTTACCTCGAGTTTTGATTCTCGGACCCTTGCTAGCTGCACACACGTCGCATTTTCTGCACCAGTCTTCCTTCGCTTTTAACCAATAAAAACGTTCTCGTACCTTTTCTAGCGTCTTATTCACTCCCAAGTGGCCTCCGGTCGCCCCGCCATGCATTTCCTGTAACACCTCCTTGACCCTCGTCCGCGGTACGACAAGCTGCATTACAAACGACTTTCCGTCGGAGGATTCCCATTTTCTTCTCAGAACACCTTCTTGGACATGGAGGGAGTCCCACTGCGCAAAATATGCCTTTAAGGTCGGGCTTCTGTGAGAGATGTCCTGATGATCCGGTTTCTCCATGTTCTCCTTCCAGGCCAGAATCGGCTCGATATCCGGGTCTTCCTTCTGAGCGTTCCGGATCTCATCTACGCTCCAGCCGGCGATAGGTTCGGCTCTCATTCTTTGGATGGAAACCAGCTCCCGTTCTTCCTGACGCGCACAATGTTTACAATCCGTTCTGCATGGTCTCCCGGACAGTGCATCCACATTAGAGTGGAGTTTTCCTTTACGATGCTGTATTTCGTAGTCGTAGATTTGCAGCCTTTCGATCCATCTTGCGACCTGACCCTCAGGACTCTTGAACTGTAATAGCCATTTTAAGGCTGCATGGTCTGTGCGAAGAACGAACTTCCTCCCGTAGAGGTATTTGTGAAAATGCTTCGTAGCCAAGATCAAAGCTAGAAGTTCCCGCCTTGTCACGCAGTAGTTCCTTTCTGGCTTAGAGAGCACCTTGCTGAAGTACGCAACCACCTTCTCTTGGCCGTCATGCACCTGGGAGAGTACGGCTCCTACCCCGACATTACTAGCATCTGCATCCACAACGAACGTTTCCCCGGGAGTGGGGTAAGCCAGTATCGGGGCATCGCATAGCCGTTGTTTAAGTGCCTTGAAGCTCTTCTCGCACTCAATTGACCATTTGAATTGTTTTCCCTTTTCCGTCAACTGGTGCAGGTTCTTTGCGATCCCGGCAAAATCCTTCACGAACCGTCTGTAGTAGGTGGCTAGGCCCAGGAAGCTCCTTAGTTGGTGTTTGTCTTTGGGGACTGGCCAGTTTTTCACCGCTTCGACCTTCTCCGTATCGGTTCTCACTCCTTTCGCTGAAATTATGTGTCCCAGGTACTTGACTTCCGCTCTAAACAGGGCGCACTTCTTGGGGTTGAGCTTCAGGTGGGCACTTCGAAGCCTTTGAAACACATCCCTTAGATTGTCTCGGTGTTGCGCAAACGTTTTTCCTACGACGATGACATCATCCAAGTATACCAAACAGGTTTTCCATGTTAACCCTTGCAGGACACATTCCATCAATCGCTCGAAAGTCGCCGGAGCATTGCACAGCCCGAATGGCATTACCGTGAATTGCCATAGCCCATTTCCTGCGGTGAAGGCGGTTTTCTCCCGGTCTTCTGGATGGATCTGTACCTGCCAGTAGCCACTCTTCAAGTCGAGAGTGGAAAACCATCGGGCTCCTGATAGTGTATCTAGCGTGTCGTCAATCCGTGGCAGAGGGTAGCTGTCTTTATTGGTGACGTAATTGAGCTGCCGATAGTCCACGCAGAACCGCGTGCTGCCATCTTTCTTCTTAACCAGTACAACCGGTGATGCCCACGGACTTTTGGAACTTTCAATCAGACCTTCTTTCTCCATTGCCGACACCATCTCTGCAACTTCTGTCTGCTTTGCCAATGGAAGGCGCCTAGCAGGCTGACGAATTGGTCTAGTATCACCAGTGTCTATTCGATGTTGTACTAGGTGTGTTCGGCCGTATTCACCGTCCTGTGAGGCAAATACATCAGCGTACTCATTGATAAGATTCTCTGCCATAGTTCGCTGCTCCTGATTCAGCTCACTGGACTGGAGAATCGTCTCTCTCGTTTCCGCTGTCCAAGGTGATGGGAGAGGTTTTGGAGCATCACGTTCAGATATTGTTGCGACGGCGGTAATCGGCGTGCATTTTCCAGTCACCTCCCCTCGCCTTAGTTTGACAGTGTGTGGCCTTGCGTTCAAAACTCTTACTGGAACCATGGTGTTCTTTGGTTCGACTAACGTCTTTCCCACGATGTAGTCTTGAGAATTCTTCTCTGGGTCTGGTTCTACTATGTAGAATCGGTGGCTCACAAGATCACCTTCCAGCTTCGTCCAAATGATTGTCTCTGAAGACGGCGGCAAAACTTCGTCTTTGCTGATGACTGTCCTGAGAGTTACGGCACTCTCATTTCCGTACACCATCGGAATCTCCACATTTCGATACCTCAGTACTTGCATCCCGATGTCCAGGATTACTTCATTTGCTTTCATGAAGTCTATTCCGATGATGCACTCGTCGCATATATCTGCCACCAGAAACGCATGGGAGAACGTCAGTCCCGCCAGAGTAATCATAAGACGAACTTCTCCAAACACTTTCGCCATTTCCCCTGTTGCAGCCTTCAGGCAGTAGCTGTTGGTGTTGTGCAGCCAGGCGCTTCTGACAATATCTCTTCTTACAATGGAGGCAGTGGCGCCTGTGTCGATGGTGGCTACGCACTTCTTCTTGTTGATTAGTGCCTCCACTGTCAGGCTCTTGTTACCCCGTTTGGTTTGCGAAACTTGAATGGTGGTCCTGGGGGCCTCGATTCCAGTAACCAACTTCTGCCCCGCGAAGTTGGTCCTTACGCATTTCCCGACTGCTGGTTTTGGGAAGTCTGACTGACAGGATGGATGTTATCACCGCCAGATGCTTCCTCTCTGCTTCTCCTACTTCCGCAATGTGAACAATTTCCTCGTCTAGGTGCACTTCTGCACTGCCGTTGTAGGTGTCCGGTTTGGTTGCAATTCCAGCAACGGATTTGACTTCCGCGAGCTCTGTCTTCATCCATGACGGCTGTTCTCTGGCATGAGCATTCCACGACGGACATTTCCCTGACACGGTGTATTCCCTGGTATGCTTGGTCCGCAGCCTTCATTGACAAAGCGAATGCCAATGCCTCGGGGAGTGTTCGCTTTTCAGCCATCCTTACAGCCATTTGCAGTTGTCTGTCCTCTATGGCCTGAATAAAAGCTTCCACCGCCATTTCGTTGATAAGCTCCTCACCGGCTTTAGGGTATGAAAGATGGGCTAGTCGCTCTATATCCGCCTGCAACTGTTGGAGCGTTTCCCCCCTTTTCTGGACTCGACTACGCAGCTGAACCCTGTACACCTGCTGCATGTGTTCATACCCAAACCGCATCTCGATAGCCTGAACCAGAGAGTCGTAGTTCTGCTGTTTATCTTCCGGGATGGTCTGCAAGAGCTCCGCAGCTGGACCCCTCAGTGCAAGTGTGAGTGCAATGGACTTCTCTTCATCGTCCCAGCTATTGGTCATTGCGGCCGCTTCGAATTGCCTTTTATAAATTCTCCATGATGTTTGACCATCGAAGATAGGAGGCTGCATCTCCTTTCTTCTCAGACCGTCAGTGGAATATTCCCGTGCTTTCTGTCTCTTCACGTTGCTGAGCTCCTTAGCAAGATTTTCGACTTGCTTTCCTACTATCTCGAATTTCGTATCCACTTTTTCAAACTGAGTCTCTATCTTCCCGAACTGAGTTTCATGTTTCTCAAAATTTTCATCGAATCTAGTTTCGACTTTTTCGAGTTGCGTCTCGACCTTCTCGATTTTCTCTTCGATCACTTCGAATTTGGATTCCAAGTTCTTGTTTTGCTCATCAAGTTTACTTTCCAGAGCATCTAGAGAATTCTTTTGTTCGTCCAGCTTAAGTTCTATAGAATTCTTTTGGTCATCGAGCTTATGACTTTGATCTTCTATTGCTTTCTTTTGTTCGTCCATGACTAACTTAAGTTGCAGGAGTAGACTTGTTATACCCGGGTCGGCTACTGTACTTGCTGGTTCCTCTTCCACGTCAAACTCTATGTCATGCGGATTTTCACCTTCCTGCGTTACTGCTTCTTCCAAACGAATCAGTAGGGCATCTTTTCCCCCAGTTGTGTCGAGGTTCCGCTTACTGAGTTCTGCCTTTAGTTGAGTTATAGTTAGTTTTCCCAATTTGCAACCCATTTTGCGCAACTAATTAACTCAACACAGAAATCGTTGTTTTTTTTTTTTTTTTTGCTTGTGCAATTTCACACCACGGAAATAGTTATTCACGGAATAAGTTTTATCCCGCTTCTGACACCAATGTAATATGCAAGCTACGGCTCGAGTAGATAAAACAGTATTCTGTGAAATTATTTCTTTATTTTCTAGTCTATAGAACAATTCAGGTTCACACTATACTATTCTTCGCAAATTCTTTTCTTACAAGGTCTCTTTCCTCTCAAATCACTTTATCTCCTTTCAATTACTTAATTCACAAATCCAAACTAATTACTTTTTCTTGTTCACTCTCAACTTTCAATTTATCACCAAATTACAACTTCGCCCATTATCACTTTTCCAATCTCTTCGCCACGGTTCTAAACCAACTGTGTCTTTTTTTGATCGCCATCTGTCCTTATATAGCAGAAGTTTCTGATAGCCAGAAACTTCTAGCAAATTCTTCGACCACTGGAACAAGAGAAATAATTCTTGCAGTTATAATTCCCTTTTTTTCCTGATATTATTCGTCTCTTTCGTTGACATGTGGAGACTTCCTCCCAGACACGAACCTCGAATGAAAGGACAGTTCGAACCAAAATTCTGCCAGAATGGAAAGTCACTTCAGAATTTGCTGCATAGACATAGGAGCGTAGCTATTATTATGCTACAATATTATAAACAACTATTTCATGATAAAAATAATGTAAAAATTTTACTCGACAGTTTTATTGTAGATTCCGTAAGGTGTTCGATCTGGTCATTGCAAAATATCTGCTACGTACATTTCTTCTAAGAATGACTTGATAGTTGTGTCATTAGTATACCCCTGAAAGAAATATTGAATTAAGATTTATTTACCTTCCTTAGCAACTAGAGTTGATGAGAGTGGCCATGGTGTAGTGGTAACACCATCGCTTTTCACGCTGCAGGTTCACGGTTTAAAACCTGATGTCAAGAATCATCTATTTATTTCGTATGAAATAAATAAAAAAGTCGATCAATCGCGAAAGCTTATGTCAACATTACTGCGAAGCCATAATACTGGCAGTAGGGTGGTCATATAGCTCAAATGCAACTTGATCGTGATGATGACATCAGGAGGACGGACAAAAATGCTGTGAATTATAAGCAACGACAACAACAGCAAAACA
The DNA here is from genome assembly GCA_963082735.1 of Pocota personata. NCBI lineage: Eukaryota > Metazoa > Arthropoda > Insecta > Diptera > Syrphidae > Pocota > Pocota personata. Next base: position 142,943,484 of record OY720429.1, on the reverse strand, counting down.
AAAAATACTCCCCAGTTATCTGGAAGCCACCCTTGGAGTTCACTGAAACTTAATACGAGTACCACCTGACTTTCAAACCAACTACACCAACCAGTCTTTCTATCTGTCTCTTCCCCTTTCCACAAAACGCCCGTGCCTTGAAACTAGTATAAGGGTATTCAAACCCCCTTTAACACGTGCAAAAAAATACTATGTGCGTTTTAAATAAAATGTAAAAAAAAATAAATAAATAAATCTAGCATTGCTTCAGACAAAACCTTTCAATATGAATTTGAAAGATAAAGTAATTCATAATAATGTTCGAAAAAAAGAAGTAAATAAAATAAAGAATAATTTTTGTTTTATTTTTAAAGATGTATAGAAATATTTCGAAAAATGAAATTATAAATTTGAACTTAAATATATCTTTAATTACAAATTTTGTAAAATTATAAACTTAATAAACTAAAATATATATAAGTTTTGAAAAAAAAAAGATGTATTGAAATTGTAAATTTTATAAAAAAAAAATTTTGTTAAATAAAATTAACACTTAATGAGGGAGGTGTTATATAATCATAACGTCAACTTCCTTAATGTCTAATGATTTCATCCCATACTTTTATTTAGTACTTATTTACTTAATACTTTTATTTAATAAGCTCTGCATATCTCCATCCATAGTCATCCGGTGCACGATGAATATCCCGCGCAACAACTGTTTAACAAGAAAACACCAAGGTTGCATGGGAGATTCTTCAATGCAGCATAATTTCTCTCTCGTCATCTTCTTGTAAATATGACGAGGAGAGTTCGAAGGGCTACATACAGAAGGAGAGCTAGGCTTAGGGATGTAGAGTTAAGTCAGGTCTAAGAAGACTTCGGTGTAATAAAGAGCATTTCTCATGTATGTAAAAAGTATAGAAGATAGAGTTTTGCCTTTTGAATTGCTATGCATATACATACTCGTAACTATGATATATAGTAAATAAAACCCTAGCTTAATTTTCTTTTACAATGTTGTTTTATTAAGTGCTTTCTTACAACTGACAGAATGGAATAATACTTACACCAAAGGTTTTATCCAACCTTATCTTTACTTATTATGGGGATAATACTACACGCAATTCCGTTGCTATTATCTAGATCTTCCAACGAAAATGGAGAAGAGCAATGGAATTATTGTGAATAACAATCCTCATTGAGACCCGATATTTGATGCCGAGTAAACAATGAGGAATGTGCTTAAGAATTTTGGACTCCAAAAATTACATAAAAAACAAATTTTAATTTTTTTTTTTGCGGGAAGATGAAAAATCTTCATAGACACTATGAGAACGGTGGTGAGTAGAATGAAGTTTTTACTCCCTAAGCAACTCCCTTCCTCCCTTCTAATGGTTTACTATGACTATGTTTCTTTATCAAGCCACAAAATTCAAAAGTATTCGCGTTTTGTGTTGATGCAAGAATTGAAGCCAGACGACCATAGACAACGCCGTGAGTTCGCTAATTGGGCACTGGAAATGTTGGCTCTGCGGCTATGTCAACAAGGAAAATTGCCATTATTAAAGCGACCACAATCCACAAGTGTTTGACCAAGCATCAATGCATCCACAAAGATTGACTGTTTGGTGCGTTTTATGGCACGGCAACCTCATCGGACCTAATTTCGGACCCTATTTAAGGAAGGAGACACCGTTACCGTCGATGGTCCTCGGTATAGAGCGATGTTAACCGACTTTCTGTAACCAGAGCCCGACAACATCGATATATCCGAGCTGTGGTTCCAACAAGACGACGCTACATGCAATACAAGCGACGCAACGCTCGAAGTGGTGACAGAGAAATTTGGCTACTGGGTCATCTCACGGCGAGCGTTCATCAATTGGCCGCAGCGATCATGTGACTTGACACCCCTCTATTATTTCTCTGGGGCTACGTTAAGTCTTTAGTCTACGCTAACAAACCAACCACTTTGGATGAGCTCGAAGCCAACATTCGAGAGGCTATTACCGGAATAACGCCACACATATTGGACCGAGTCATCAAAAATTGAACCGACCGAAAGGCGGCCATTTGAATGATGTGCTATTCCATACATAATCGCATGAATGTAACTTCAAAATAAAACTAGAATCCATTTGATATCTCACACCGTTGTTGTTTTATTTAAATTTCTTTTCCTATTGTCTGGTCACCCAATACTTGAATGTTGGCAAAATAAACACTCGACTTCTTACGGAAGATGCATATTGAATTCTATGGTAGAGGTACTCCAAAATTGTATTTCCTTTGACTTTGAAAAGAAATCCAAATACTCTTGGAATCCCATGCCAAGAAAATCTTTAACATGTCCAGAAATATGATCATGACGGCGAACTTTGTACACAAATCTCACAGAGCTGTTGAATGCAACCCTTAATTTTCGAGAACTAAGGCTGCTCAGATCACAAAACACAGGGTGTGCATATAGCAACATTGGCAAAACCAAGGTTTTCACCAGTCTCGCTTTCACCCTAGTTGGAAGACAGTAGCCAGATTGGTACAATGTGCGTAGACCACCGTATACCTTGCCCACAGTAGTAGCCACGTGATCGTCCCAGGTTAGATTTCGATTAAAGTTTAGCCTTAAGTTTTTTACCCTCTCAGCATATTCAAGGTGGACACTATCTGTTTCGATAAGGGGAAAACAGGACACATCTAAGCTGGTACGGCTTATAATGACAGCTAGGTTTTGTCGTAATTGAGTTTAAGCCTGTTTGTTTGGGCCCAAGGAACCACTAATCTTAAATCCTCATTCATAGGCGCAGTTACATCTTCTATCAATCCGAGGGGGTAGCTGAGGTGTAACTGAACGTCGTCGACGTACATCTAGACTTTACAGCTATGCAGGAAGGGTAACTCGTTATTAAACAGAGAAAAAAGTAACGGTCCCAAAATAGATCCCAGCCTTGGATTCGAGGAAGCCCAACATCTTGCTATTGGGTGAAGCAGCATGAGTGCGATTTGCTAAATAACTTCTTATTAGTTTTAACTCATTTAGATCAAAGTTGAAGTAATGTTTAAGTTTAAGTAAGAGAATTTCATGCGGAACTCTATCGAATGCTTTCGAGGAGTCGAGCAGAACTAGTGAGATAATATGATCCCGATCCATCGCTGAGCGAGACTCGTCAACTGGATCCAGCAGGGCGGTGGTGCAGCTATGTTGATCTGAAGCCGGATTGAAACGGTGAAAGGAGATCGAATTGGTTCAGGTATGTAAATATTTACATGCTCACAATCTTCTCGAACACCTCGGAAATATTCTTTTTCTTTGGCGACCGTACTTTTTAAAACCGGAATTATTTTCGAAACCTTCCAGGATTTCGGGTAAGCTGAGTAGGACAATACGTTGTTGCAAATGTACGTCAGAGGAGTCAGTACTTCGAAGATAAAAGTCTTAAGAAATTTTGGGTTCACGCAGCCCAAACCAATTGCATTCGATTTAACGGCAAAAACAGCTTTAAAGACATCCGGTAGGCAGACTCTACTTAATCCAAAATTGGTAGGTGTTTCGCGGGTTAACAATGGGTTTATGGCTGAATCTTCATTTATAACATTTTGAAGGCTACATGAGGTTGAAGCAGCAGAAAATTTGACATTAAGGTCTCTGACATCAATTTCATTATCATTGGCATTCAGATTTTGACTTTTTCCCAGGCTTTTTTTTGTGCTTAACCTTGACTTGAATTTAGAGGCAAAGAGTTTCGATTTAAATAGTCGGATTTCATGCTTCACATAATTTCTGATCTGTCTGATTTCGTCTCTTAGTTCGGGAATTCTAAGCCTTTTCCAACTTTTAAAAGCTTTGTCTCTCTTTGCAATGAGTGATTCAATTTTAGGAGTGAACCACTCACAGCTTTTAGTACGAGGAACGAAAGTTTTTATAGGAACATGCGACTCAAACAGACTATTGACTGTGAATGTAAAGTAATCGACCTGATTATAGAGCGCATGAAGTAGAAATCCAAAGTCATCGCTTCGTTTTTGAGGGAAGTCAGATCGACCGACTTAAAGTCCCTAAAGCTTATCGTTTTCATCTCAGTAGACCAATCCAGAGAGGGACAAAGGGACTAACACGAATCCAGATGACAACTATGTCAGATATAACGGAGATAACGTTCGGAAGAGAATTGGATGGCAATATGTTCCTTCGTAACAACTCTAGAAAAAGAGCTGCGGAGAATAGAAAAGCTAAGAAGAGCAACTGAAGCAGCGAAAGAAGCTGACACAAGAAGCATAGCATAAACTGCTAACCAGCCCCGCGAAGTAATACCTAACGGCAGTCCCGCGGGGAGAGTGGTTGAAGTGTGTAGGGTGTGTGTTTAGTACGTAGGGGTATTCCTGGCATCGATTACTCAGGTTTGCGAATCGTGCATACAAGTAGCACTCGGGCTATTGGTATCTATGAAGATTACACATCCCTGGCGAAATCCCAAAAAAAAAGACCATTCCAGAGAGATGTCAGAAAAGAGAGTAATAAGGTCATGATATGAGAACCCGGAGATGTCGAGTTGACTGTAGAATTTTATTCGGTCTTTACCAGAAAAACACCGAGGAGGGTTTAGTTATTGGCACTGCGTGGGGCTCAAAGAATTCACCGGAAAGAGATGTAAAGTATTTAAGCTATTTTTAAATTGGTAGTTGTCATTATCAAGAAGATTTATGTTAAAATCTCCACAGACTATTAAATGGTTAAAATTCAGTCCAGTGTTTTCGAAGAAATTTGTGATGACGGTGGTATCTGTAACGTTTGAAGGCTTGTAAAGGGCGCCAATTAGGCATTTATCAAGTCCACACAGAATTTCAATTCTCTAGGTGTCGTGTGATTTATGAGTTAGCCTACTTCCAATATTTTGCAGCTCGGTACATTTTGTAACCCGCTAAACTAAATACTTTGTCAGAGTTAAACCATGTTTCGAAGATGCAAATAACATCAACCTTACCTCCATCAAATATTAATTTAAATTCATAGCAGTACTTGTTCAAGTTTTGGACATTAATATGGGCAACGGATAAACCAGAGAGCATATTGCGAAAAACATTAAGCATCACACGCGTTTTATGAAAGGGTTTTCACTTCCAAATCAATTGTCTTTTTAGTTTGAGTTCATGGGAAGGTTAGAGATACTTGAGAAGATATCCAAGATACGTAAAAGAGTGGCTGCACGAAAAAGCACACAGCAGTTAAGACAGAAATAAACAATGGTTTACTGAAATTTAAAATGAGAAATATTAGCTTACAGAAGGTATTACACGAAAAAAGTTTACAATATAATGAGGTAGCTAGTAAAACAAAAATATCCATTAGATCATTTAGGTAGGCTAACATATAATTGATGTTAAATTAGGGACAAATAAAGAGCTAAGTTTTTTTTTTATATAATTCGCGCGAGTTACATCAGTACCCCTCTTTTAATTAAAATCTAATCAACGACGAATCCTATTCTGTCGTAGTGCTAATGCAGCACATTCCCCGTCACTCTCATTTGGTAAATAAATATGAGCTGAGCAAAGGAATGCGTCGAACTGCGGTTTTTTCTGTGTTGTTTTGTTTTGTTTTTTTTTTTTTCTCAGCAGGTTTTGGTTTTAATTCTAATAATAAGGGGCACTCTTATTCTTGTTTGCACTAATTTGCCACTAGTTACAATACTTTTCAAATATATTTATTTTTTTCTCAGCAGGTTTTGGTTTTAATTGCAATAATAATGAGCACTGTTATTCTTGTTTCGGTTTCGGTTCGAAGATTCCTACTGCGCCAGTTTAGTTTTATTCTTTATTGACATTTTATAAAATTTTTAAAATGACCGAATTTATTGTCGAACTCTTAAAGACTAACTTAACTTGCAAAAATTCTCAACGGCGAACCGAACCAATCGCAATGCCAATATGTGCAGCTTCTTATCTGCATCTTCCCACGAAGATTCAGAAAAAACCGCAGTTCGACGCATTCCTTTGCTCAGCATGATCTAAAGCATATGTACAAGACATTGATTCCACATAGAAACAAAAGGGGATTAATCAATTTGAGGGGAACTGTAATGAAATGGCTCTACGGTACTATAGATAGCGATGATAGAGAGAATATAGAAGAACATTTTAAAGTTGTAGATGCAAACAACCACAATTTAATAGAAAATCTTAATAATCAGATCAAAATAAATGAAATTACTAACAAGAACATAAATAGCTTAAAAGATACTATTATTGAAGATAGAAAGAAGATTCTTAAACTATTGCTAAATATCGACAAAAAAGATAGCAGTTACATAAAAGATATTTACCTAACTAAGCAATTAATTAGAATCGGTATTCTGAAAGACGAACTAGATAAACTTCAAAGCAATGTATTGTAATATGCGAGCTACAGCTCGAGTAGATAAAACGATATTCTGTGAAATTTATTTCTTTATTTTCTAGTCTATAGAACAATTCAAGTTCACACTATACTATTCTTCGCAAATTCTTTTCTTACAAGGTCTCTTTCCTCTCAAATCACTTTATCTCCTTTCAATTACTTAATTCACAAATCCAAACTAATTACTTTTTCTTGTTTACTCTCCACTTTCAATTTATCACCAAATTACAACTTCGCCCATTATCACTTTTCCAATCTCTTCGCCACAGTTTAAAAACTACTGTCTTTTTTTTTGATCGCCATCTGTCCTTATATAGCAGAAGTTTCTGATAGCCAGAAACTTCTAGCAAATCCTTCGACCACTGGAACAAGAGAAATAATTCTTGCAGTTATAATTCCCTTTTATCCCTGATATTATTCGTCTCTTTCGTTGACATGAGCTGTGGAGACTTCGTCCCAGACACGAACCTCGAATGAAAGGACAGTTCGAACCAAAATTCTACCAGAATGAAAAGTCACTTCGGAATTTGTTGCGTCATATTTTTAGGGGGCGTAGTTATTATTATGCTACACTGCCCCCCTCTTAGACGTGTTCGTCCCGAACAAGTGCATCCTCATTTCGGCCATTGTATCGACTCAGTCGGTCCACATGAACCACTTTCATTTTGGCCCTCGGTCCACGCTGGATGCGGTAGACAACATCGTTGATGCGGGTTACTATTCTGTAGGGACCTTCCCAGTTCCGCTGTAATTTAGGTGATTTCCCCTTTTGGCGATGGGGATTATACAGCCACACCAGATTTCCTTCCTGGAATCCTGACGTTGTTGCCTTGGCATCATACCTGGTCTTCATGCGGTAGCTCGTCATCTTAATCTGGCTTCTGGTCCTTTGGTGTATGTCCCTAAGCCTTTCCCTAAGGTCCGCCACGTACTCTTCTTCATTTCTGGGCTCATTGATAGGAGATCCAAATTTCACCTCACTGGGTAAACGAGCTATTCCACCAAATAAGATTTCGAACGGCGTATGTCGAGTAGTGCTATGCACGGCACTTCTATAGGCCATCAAAAACAAGGGAATCTGCCGGTCCCAATCCCGTTGGTAGTCACCTACGACCTTCGAGAGATGTTCGTCCAAAGTCCTATTGAAACGCTCCACCATACCGTCCGACTGTGGATGAAGCGGGGTTGTCCTTGTCTTTTTGATTCCGAGTAGTTGACACATCTCTTGGAAGATTCTTGACTCGAAGTTCCGCCCTTGGTCAGAATGCAATTCCAAGGGCACACCGAATCTGCTAACCCAATTGTAGACGATCTGCTCCGCCACGGTTCTGGCTTCCTGGTTAGGGATCGGAAACGCTTCCGGCCACTTACTGAAGTAGTCCATCACTACGAGGATATACCGATTACCATTGTCGGTTTCCGGAAAGGGCCCTGCGATGTCAATGGCGATTCGTTCGAAAGGTGCTCCCACGTTGTATTGGTGCATCTTACCTCGAGTGTTGATTCTCGGACCCTTGCTAGCTGCACACACGTCGCATTTTCTGCACCAGTCTTCGATATCTTCCTTCGCTTTTAACCAATAAAAACGTTCTCGTACCTTTTCTAGCGTCTTATTCACTCCCAAGTGGCCTCCGGTCGCCCCGCCATGCATTTCCTGTAACACCTCCTTGACCCTCGTCCGCGGTACGACAAGCTGCATTACAAACGACTTTCCGTCGGAGGATTCCCATTTTCTTCCCAGAACACCTTCTTGGACATGGAGGGAGTCCCACTGCGCAAAATATGCCTTTAAGGTCGGGCTTCTGTGAGAGATGTCCTGATGATCCGGTTTCTCCATGTTCTCCTTCCAGGCCAGAATCGGCTCGATATCCGCGTCTTCCTTCTGAGCGTTCCGGATCTCATCTACGCTCCAGCCGGCGATAGGTTCGGGTCTCATTCTTTGGATGGAAACCAGCTCCCGTTCTTCCTGACGCGCACAATGTTTACAATCCGTTCTGCATGGTCTCCGGGAGTGGGGTAAGCCAGTATCGGGGCATCGCATAGCCGTTGTTTAAGTGCCTTGAAGCTCTTCTCGCATTCAATTGACCATTTGAATTGTTTTCCCTTTTCCGTCAACTGGTGCAGGTTCTTTGCGATCCCGGCAAAATCCTTCACGAACCGTCTGTAGTAGGTGGCTAGGCCCAGGAAGCTCCTTAGTTGGTGTTTGTCTTTGGGGACTGGCCAGTTTTTCACCGCTTCGACCTTCTCCGGATCGGTTCTCACTCCTTTCGCTGAAATTATGTGTCCCAGGTACTTGACTTCCGCTCTAAACAGGGCGCACTTCTTGGGGTTGAGCTTCAGGTGGGCACTTCGAAGCCTTTGAAACACATCCCTTAGATTGTCTCGGTGTTGCGCAAACGTTTTTCCTACGACGATGACATCATCCAAGTATACCAAACAGGTTTTCCATGTTAACCCTTGCAGGACACATTCCATCAATCGCTCGAAAGTCGCCGGAGCATTGCACAGCCCGAATGGCATTACCGTGAATTGCCATAGCCAATTTCCTGCGGTGAAGGCGGTTTTCTCCCGGTCTTCTGGATGGATCTGTACCTGCCAGTAGCCACTCTTCAAGTCGAGAGTGGAAAACCATCGGGCTCCTGATAGTGTGTCTAGCGTGTCGTCAATCCGTGGCAGAGGGTAGCTGTCTTTCTTGGTGACGTAATTGAGCTGCCGATAGTCCACGCAGAACCGCGTGCCATCTTTCTTCTTAACCAGTACAACCGGTGATGCCCACGGACTTTTGGAACTTTCAATCACACCTTCTTTCTCCATTGCCGACACCATCTCTGCAACTTCTGTCTGCTTTGCCAATGGAAGGCGCCTAGCAGGCTGACGAATTGGTCTAGTATCACCAGTGTCTATTCGATGTTGTACCAGGTGTGTTCGGCCGTATTCTCCGTCCTGTGAGGCAAATACATCAGCGTACTCATTGATAAGATTCTCTGCCATAGTTCGCTGCTCCTGATTCAGCTCACTGGACTGGAGAATCGTCTCTCTCGTTTCCGCTGTCCAAGGTGATGGGAGAGGTTTTGGAGCATCACGTTCAGATATTGTTGCGACGGCGGTAATCGGCGTGCATTTTCCAGTCACATCCCCTCGCCTTAGTTTGACAGTGTGTGGTCTTGCGTTCAAAACCCTCACTTTAACCATGGTGTTCTTTGGTTCGACTAACGTCTTTCCCACGATGTAGTCTTGAGAATTCTTCTCTGGGTCTGGTTCTACTATGTAGAATCGGTGGCTCCCAAGATCACCTTCCAGCTTCGTCCAAATGATTGTCTCTGAAGACGGCGGCAAAACTTCGTCTTTGCTGATGACTGTCCTGAGAGTTACGGCATTCTCATTTCCGTACACCATCGGAATCTCCACATTTCGATACCTCAGTACTTGCATCCCGATGTCCAAGATTACTTCATTTGCTTTCATGAAGTCTATTCCGATGATGCACTCGTCGCATATATCTGCCACCAGAAACGCATGGGAGAACGTCAGTCCCGCCAGAGTAATCGTAAGACGAACTTCTCCAAACACTTTCGCCATTTCCCCTGTTGCAGTCTTCAGGCAGTAGCTGTTGGTGATGTGCAGCCAGGAGCTTTTGACGATATCTCTTCTTACAATGGAGGCAGTGGCACCTGTGTCGATGGTGGCTATGCACTTCTTCTCGTTGATTAGTGCCTCCACTGTCAGGCTCTTGTTACCCCGTTTGGTTTGCGAAACTTGAATGGTGGTCCTGGGGGCCTCGATTCCAGTTACCAACTTCTGCCCCGCGAAGTTGGTCCTTACGCATCTCCCGACTGCTGGTTTTGGGAAGTCTGACCGACAGGATGCTTCCTCTCTGCTTCTCCTACTTCCGCAATGTGGACAATTTCCTCGTCTAGGTGCACTTCTGCACTGCCGTTGTAGGTGTCCGGTTTGGTTGCAATTCCAGCAACGGATTTGACTTCCGCGAGCTTTGTCTTCATCCATGACGGCTGTTCTCTGGCATGAGCATTCCACGACGGACATTTCCCTGACACGGTGTATTCCCTGGTATGCTTGGTCCGCAGCTTTCATTGACAAAGCGAATGCCAATGCCTCGGGGAGTGTTCGCTTTTCAGCCCTCCTTACAGCCATTTGCAGTTGTCTGTCCTCTATGGCCTGAATAAAAGCTTCCACCGCCATTTCGTTGATAAGCTCCTCACCGGCTTTAGGGTACGAAAGATGGGCTAGTCGCTCTATATCCGCTTGCAGGAGCGTTTCCCCCCTTTTCTGGACTCGACTACGCAGCTGAACCCTGTACACCTGCTGCATGTGTTCATCCCCAAACCGCATCTCGATAGCCTGAACCAGAGAGTCGTAGTTCTGCTGTTTATCTTCCGGGATGGTCTGCAAGAGCTCCGCAGCTGGACCCCTCAGTGCAAGTGTGAGTGCAATGGACTTCTCTTCATCGTCCCAGCTATTGGTCATTGCGGCCGCTTCGAATTGCCTTTTATAAATTGGCCATGATGTTTGACCATCGAAGATAGGAGGCTGCATCTCCTTTCTTCTCAGACCGTCAGTGGAATATTCCCGTGCTTTCTGTCCCTTCACGTTGCTGAGCTCCCTAGCAAGATTTTCGACTTGCTTTCCTACTATCTCGAATTGCGTATCCACTTTTTCAAACTGAGTCTCTATCTTCCCGAACTGAGTTTCATGTTTCTCAAAATTTCCATCGAATCTGGTTTCGACTTTTCGAGTTGCGTCTCGACCTTCTCGATTTTCTCTTCGATCACTTCGAATTTGGATTCCAAGTTCTTGTTTTGCTCATCAAGTTTACTTTCCGGAGCATCTAGAGAATTCTTTTGTTCGTCCATTGCTTTCTTTTGTTCATCCATTGCTTTCTTTTGTTCATCCAACTTAAGTTCTAGAGAATTCCTTTGGTCGCCCATTGCTTTCTTTTGTTCGTCCATCACTTTCTTTTGTTCATCCATTGCTTTCTTTTGTTCATCCAGCTTAAGTTCTATAGAATTCTTTTGGTCATCGAGCTTATGACTTTGATCTTCTATTGCTTTCTTTTGTTCGTCCATGATTAACTTAAGTTGCAGGAGCAGACTTGTTATACCCGGGTCGGCTACTGTACTTGCTGGTTCCTCTTCCACGTCAAACTCTATGTCATGTGGATTTTCACCTTCCTGCGTTACTGCTTCTTCCAAACGAATCAGTAGGGCATCTTTTCCCCCAGTTGTGTCGAGATTCCGCTTACTGAGTTCTGCCTTTAGTTGAATTATAGTTAGTTTTCCCAATTTGCGACCCATTTTGCGCAACTAATTAACTCAACGCAGAAATCGTTTTTTTTTTTTTTTTGTGCAATTTCACACCACGGACATAGTTATTCACAGAATAAGTTTTATCCCAGCTTCTGACACCAATGTAATATGCGAGCTACGGCTCGAGTAGATAAAACGATATTCTGTGAAATTTATTTCTTTATTTTCTAGTCTATAGAACAATTCAAGTTCACACTATACTATTCTTCGCAAATTTTTTTTTTTTTTTTTTTTTATAATTTGCGCGCGCCAAATGGGATATGAATACCATTAAATTATTTCAGGGCACGGGCGTTTGCAGAAATTGAGAGAGAGAGAAAGGAAGATTGGTGTAGTGGGTTTGAAACTTAGGTGGTATTAAGTTTCAGTAAACTCCAAGGGTGGCATCCAGATAACTGGGGAGCTTGTTTGTTTTGCTTTTTGTCGTTGCTCATGATTCACAGTATTTTTTTCCCTCCACCTGATGTCATCATCACGATCAAGTTACATTTAAGCCATATGACCACTCTACTGCCAGTGTTATGCCTTCGCAGTAGAGTTGACTAAGCTTTCGCAATTGATCGACTTTTTTATTTATTTCAAACGAAATAAATAGATGATTGTTGAGATCAGGATTTGAACCGTGAACCAAGAGCGTGACAAGCGTTGATGTTACCACTACACCACGGCCACCCTCTTTTCTTACAAGGTCTCTTTCCTCTCAAATCACTTTATCTCCTTTCAATTACTTAATTCACAAATCCAAACTAATTACTTTTTCTTGTTTACTCTCCACTTTCAATTTATCACCAAATTACAACTTCGCCCATTATCACTTTTCCAATCTCTTCGCCACAGTTTAAAAACTACTGTCTTTTTTTTTGATCGCCATCTGTCCTTATATAGCAGAAGTTTCTGATAGCCAGAAACTTCTAGCAAATTCTTCGACCACTGGAACAAGAGAAATAATTCTTGCAGTTATAATTCCCTTTTATCCCTGATATTATTCGTCTCTTTCGTTGACATGAGCTGTGGAGACTTCGTCCCAGACACGAACCTCGAATGAAAGGACAGTTCGAACCAAAATTCTGCCAGAATGAAAAGTCACTTCGGAATTTGTTGCGTCATATTTTTAGGGGGCGTAGTTATTATTATGCTACAGTATTAAGTATTAAAATCGGTTATATGATTCTTATTAATGGGGAAATTGAATATTATCAGATAGACACCTTAAAGCTAGAAAACATTAAAATGGCTTTAGAAAAATTTAAGGAAACATTAGCTTTTATAATAAAAGTCCCCAAAGAAATCTAGTTCGTAAAAAAAATATATTGTTACCCCCCTTACTAATAATGAATATCAGGAACTTGATAATTGTTGTCAAATTAAATTCCACTCTGTTGGTTGAACCCCATTTAATTATGCTGTCCAGGTCGGAATATAATGTGTTTAACATACGTTGCCGTTCCCCTTCTATGGCCGAAGAGCAAGGACGTGAATTAGTGAACGAAAATGGAAAACTAAGGGTACTGTCATCAGCGAAGGAATGGATTGGATTAGAAGTTGCAGACAAGATATCATTTATAAAAATAAGAAAGAGAGTCGGAGACAAAACAGAGCTTTGGGGAACAACAGCATTTATTGGTGAATTGCAGACTTGAAGCTGTCCAAAACAACTTGTATTGAACGCCCCGAAAGGTAATTTCTAATCCATTGAAGAAGAGACTCATCGACGCCATATGCACGCATTTTTGACAAAAGAACCTGATGCCAAACTCTGTCAAATGCCTAAATATCAAGCGCAACCATCTTGGTTTCGCCGAAGTGATGGAGAGATTGATTCCACTTCTCGGTGAGATATGCCGTCAAATCACAAGTGGACCTGTTCCTACGAAAACCATACTGCCGGTCATAAATAAGTTTTCGTGAATCGAGATATTTCATAAGCTGACGATTTATCAGCGTTTCCATGACCTTGGAAAGAAGGGACGTAAGTGCAATGGGTCGATAATTGGACGGGTGGAAGATTCACCTTTTTTAGAGACGGGCTGGGCAAATGCTGTTTTCCATTTACTCGGAAAGAGCCCTGAAAAGTAGGATACACAGAAAAGCTTACGCAGAGATTTTGCCAGCGTAGAAGAACACCGCTTCAAAACGTGGAATTCGCTACAAAGTGAGCAGCAAGCAGATTGGCTTTGTCTAAGGAGCTGACAGCTGAAATGTCATTGTAAATGAGCGTAGGGATGGCAGACGAGGCAGAATTTTTAATATTTTTGACGAATGACCAACAATTTTTACTACCTTTGGGACATTGTAGGATTTTTTGCTTCAATTTTTGGTCATGTAAGAATTTTATACGTCGAATATGGGTATTGCAGTCTTTTCTGGCTTGTTTGAACTTCTTTCGGTTTTCCTCAGATTTGCTGACTTTATAAGATCGAAAACTTACCTCTTTTAACCTGATATCCTCCTTACAGCTCTGGTCAAACCATGAGTTTGCCTTAGGTTTAATGCTCTTTATTCATAAAAAGGATTTAAATTGTAAATAGTAAAACTATAATAAAAATAAAAATAGAAATGAATAAATTAGAAGTAAGCATAAAAATAATTTAAAGTTTAACGATAATAAAAATAAAAATAGATAAACTAGAAAGAAATTACTCTTAAGAAGCTCTGGATCCTGATGATGGATGATTCTCAACTTGAGAAGCTTTGGCGGCCGATGACAGGTGGTGTTCATTTTGGCAATATCTGGTGTCTGGTGACAGATGCAATGAATTTGCATGTTGATCGACAAGGGCTACTTCGTCAAACTTTCCGGGGCTCTCAATTAACACAACGCGTGAATTCCTTTTTTGTTTCGCTTTGTACAACCCCAAAGTTGTATACCATATGTCAAAATGGTTTTATGTACTTGCTCGTATAAAAGCAGTTTGTTATATATGCTTAATTTGGAATGTCTTCTAAGTAGTCTGAATCTATTTTCAAGCTGATCGAGTTTCTTTTTAACGTGCGACTTCCATTTGTGTTTCGCGTCTAGTGTCATTCCTAGATACTCTGCCTCGTTTGCATACGGTATTTATATCGTGTTAATGAAAATGTGTAGGTTGTTAATTTTGTTGTAAGTAAAGTTAACATGAGTCGATTTGGTCTCCTTGAGAGCAATGCGCCAAAACTTTGTCCACTTGCAAATTTTGTCCAAAGTTCGTTGGAGCTTTACAGTTGCTGACTCGACCGCATCGTCCGCGAATGTAGCTACGACAGTGCCTTCTTCTTGCGGTATGTCTCGAGTGTACAGTAAGAACAAGACTGGACCAAGGACACTTCCTTCCTAAATTGGGAGTACCGATCCGTGTTTCACAAGGAATGGCCTGTTCGCAATCTAGGATTCTAAGATCTCATATAATTGTTCCGGAAGAACCTGTCTTAATTTAAACTTCAAGCCTTCATACCATTCCTTGTCGAAGGCTTGAGAGACGTCCAGAAAAGCGCTAGAATATATCTTTTTCTCCTATAAGGTTTTCCCTATTTTATTTGTTATTCTATAAACCCGATCAACTGTGGAATGCTTTGTTCTGAATCTGAATTAGTGGTCAGGAATCAAACATCTTTCTTCAATAACCTGTTGTAGGTGCTTTAACAAAAGGTTTTCAAATACCTTGGATACTATCTGCACGGTTTTGGAACCATTATAGATTCGGCAAATTTCCATAAATTTGGAACGTATGATAATCTGAGCGCAGCATTTATAATATGCAGAAGCTTGATCAGGGCTTTCTTTGGCAATTCTTTGAGGATCTGTCCGGTTATTAAATCATGTCCAGGGCCTTTGTTATTTTTAAGATTTTTTTTTATCTGGCAAAGTTCAACTAACGACACGCTCTTTATTTTAAAGTTGTCAGGTGTCGTAATCGTACCACAAAGGTCTTCCGTTAGCGCCTGTCCCTTAAATGGCTTAAACTTATTTTTCTGAGCAATATTTCCTAAAGCCGTCGCAGTTATTTTTATGAGAAAAAAAAAAATTTATGCATTGATAATTTAACCACAAATTGATCTTTATTTCATTATTTGTTTTTATTTCATTACTTTTCGTTTTTATTTCTTTTCTTTCATTATTTTTTTTAAATTTGTACAAAAACACAGGAACACCAAATCAAAGTAAAATTATTTATAAATATAAAGTTAAAGAAATATGATTTTCAATAGTTGTTTTGCTATTGATATATTTGATTGTATCTCTGCTCCTTATTGTAACATGACATAATAATAAATCTTTAAGTGTAAAAAAAAAAAAAATTTCGAAAAGGCAGGTTAACGGAAAGTATTTTAGCATGTTGTCAAAATAGCAGCCAAGTATAGTTTTAAAGTGACCGAATATGTGATGGTACCTTCGGATGTTATAAATGTATCGAGCGATATTGTTGTAGACCACATTGAGCATTCTTCTGTTGCTGTAGTCGACATTGCAGAAGACTTCGCAAACATAGAATAAAATAGGCAGCAAAAGGGTTTTTGCGAGAAGCAGCTTAGTTTTTGTTAGTATGTAGAACTGTGTAGCCCAGAGAACTCGCAGGACGTCGTAAATCTTTCCATATTTATGTTGAAGTGGTCATCCCATATTAGGGTACGATTAAAAGTTAGTCCTAAATTTCTATCGGAATTAACATATACTATATTTAATTGACCTAGTTTCACATAGATTGAAAAAAGAACACCATTTGTCATGAGTAGTATAACCACAGATTGCCGTCTGCCAACAAGGTAGAAGCGAAACAGCTTTCCAGATTGGCAAGAAAAATTGAAATCATTAATTAATTTCGTACATAAAATTGAGTGGTTGAAAGTATCGAATTCTTTGGAAAAGTCAAGGTGACTTAGGAGCCTTAGTTCCTTATTATCCAAACTTTTCCTAATTTCGTCAATAACGAATAACAGTGCAGTTTTGTCTAGAACTCAAGAGATGTTTGTCCTGAAGGTGTTTTTGTATCTGCTTAAGAATAGCTTTTTCGAAAACCTTGGCTAAAAATGGTACAATTGCAATGGGTCTTTACTCGGACAAATTGCAATTTCGTTTTTTAGGTAATGGGATCATTTTTAGCTTTTTCCATTCCTAAGAAAAACAGAGGTTGTGAGAATAGTGTCGAAAATATGCGAGATATACGGTAAGATGATCGGAAGTGATAATTTAATGAATTTAGCATTTAATCCATCGAGTGCAGTTGCATTCGATTTTATCCTCAACAACGCCTCAACGACATCTGACACCGAAAATCTGCGAAAATATAATCTACTCCCGTTACGAACTGCTATAATTGGTTCCTCAAAATCCAAATCTTCAGGAGGGTGATATGAGGATGAAACTGAAGTGAAGATAGCGTTGAGTGATTCACAGTCAATATCATCCGAGGGCTTAAACTCTTGCTTGCCAATACCTATTTGTCGCAAATTTTTCCAAAGATTTTTGCCTGAAGTTGACGGATTAAGTTTACTTGCATAGAATCGTATTTTTGCAGCTCTTATTTCACGAACCACACAATTCCGCAGTTTACGGTAAATTTCATGAAGCTGTTCAAGTTTTTATCGTTGTCAGCAATAGTACGCAACGTTTCTTCGATTATTAGCTTTAGTGTGTTACCGCTCATCTAGGGTGAGGTATTTTTAATGAACTTAGTTTTAATCATGACATGCTTCTCGAAGAGTAAGTTAATTTCGTCTTGAAAGAAAGCAACTTGCTCATCCACACATGATATATTAAAAAGTCTGTTCCAATAAGAGTTTTGCAAATCAAATAGTAGTTGCTAACGATTTATATTATTAAAGTTTCTATACTGGAAAATAGTTGCACCTACGTGGTTTTAGAAATCAAGAGTGAGGTATAGTAAAGGCTGAACTATATTAGAAGAATTGTTTCGTACGACCACTTTCGAAATAGTGGGAATACAAAGAATTTGTATTGTGTGACCATAATAGCTTTTCTTGCTCCGATTCGTTAAATTTTCGTTCACTTTTGCTCACTTACGAAAGAGCGAATCTATTCGTGTACGTTCAAAAATTTGACAAGCGGTCCCCCATGTAAGTACTAACCGCGCCCGACGATGCTTGATTTCGGTGATTGGACGAGAACCTTTGCTTCCGAACACATTAGCCTATTATGGGCTACTTAAGCAATTGAATTATGACATTAGCTTTCGACTATTATAGTTCAGCCTTAAGTCAGGTTTTGAAAAACCTGGGGCTAAAAGTTAGTTGTAGAGGAGAACTTTATTAAGTTCGCTAAAGAAAAATAGATCCAGGAGCGTACTTGTATCGTTAGAGAGTTGTGTAGGTATAGAAGTGTTAGCCGATCTAAGGTTTAAGACTGTCATATTATTTACTAGGTTCGCAGATCTGCTAACGTCAAGCAAATTGCAATTTAGATCGCCGCTAAGGATAATATGTGGCATGTAGCAAGACAACTGCTCAATGATATTTATGAGTGGAGCTATGTTTATACTGTAGCGAGGTCTGTAAGCTGCACCTAATAATATATTTTCAGTGCCACCCACACAAAACATTTAGAAAAAGAAAATCTATTTCAGAGTCAGCATCCGATTTGCAAATCAGTTTACAGTTGAGCTCATTTCGTACATACATAGCGACTACGCTACCCCCGCGATCAGACCTGTCTGCGCGGTAGATCCTATAGCCCTCCAAACTATAAAGTTTATCGCAGAAGAGAACCAAGTTTCTGACACACACACAACATCAACTTTGGAGCCCACGAACAGATAACGAAACTCATAAATTTTTCATTTTAAGCTTTGTGCGTTGAAGTGCACAATGAGTAAACCATTGTGTTGCGCATTTAATACATGAATCATTTCATGCAATGAACCATTCCTATCACTGCCATAGGACCTCCTGCCACTCTCAGATCCACCAGTGAGCATCATTTGAATGGGCAAGCATTATAGGGGTTACCCCCTATGAGAAAAAACAGAAACGCAAACAAATTTATAAGAAAACTTAAAATACCGTCTATGAAAAAATAATATGGCCATTGATCATTTTCACCTAAGAAAGGAAAATAGATAAAATTATAGTTTATGAGTTAGTAATAAATATATGGAAAATAGAAAATTTTTTGAAAAATAGAAAATACAAAAATTTTTCATTGATATTCAAGCTGATTCTCTTGCATCAGGCAGTGGCAACGCTCAAACTGCCAGAGCTTTCGACGATGAAGCTTTTCTCTTCAGCAGAAAACTTAACGAAGACAGATCCAAATTTAAAGGCTGAACTATAATAGCCGGAAGCAATCGAAAGCTAATGTCATAATTCTACTTTAAGTTCCCTTCAGTACTGTCAATTCCTCAAGTAGTCCATAATAGGCGTATGTGACATGTGTTTGGAAGCAAAGGTTCTCGTCCGATCACCGAAATCAAGCATCGTCGGGCGCTGTTAGTAATTAGATAGGGGACCGCTTGTCAAATTTTCATATGTACACTTACGAAAGAGCGAATCCATTCGCTCTTTCGTAAGTGAGCAAAAGTGAACGAAAATTTAACGAATCGAAGCAAAAAGCTATTATGGTCACACGATACAAATCCTTTTTATACGCATTGTTCTAGAAGTGGTCGTACGAAACCATTCTTCTATTATAGTTCAGCCTTTAGTGCAAACAGGGGCCAGCTGATTTTTGCGTTTCATGCTAACGGTTTGCTGTAGGAGAGTACGATTATTTTTTCTCAAACTCTCATGTAAATAGACACAGCCATTCCATTGCAATCGCACGTCACTGAAGCAAAGCTGATTGTGGAGTTTGCGGTAATGTCCAGCGGTAATTTCCATCGTAGAACAGAGTTTCTCTCTTGCGGGCAAATAAACTTTATGATTATAGAAAAAGTTGCAGAAATTTTGTTGTTGCGTTTAGCACGGGAAATAATTTTAAGCACGGGGCCTTTCACTGGATTGTATTGCACCTGACCTCAGGTATGCTGAACATGACAGCATCTGTAGCAATATTCCTCCTCTCCAAGCCATCGACTTGTAATTGGAAAGAGCGAAACTCTGCTTTTATCGCTGGTGTATTTTTGTCTCGTTCGACGGCTTCAATTTTGTCAACACGACAAATAATGCCAGTTACCGTGCTCTTTAACTCCTCAAATTGAGCAGGCTAATATTCCTCAATTTGTTCGATCCTTAGCAATATTTCATTACGGAATTTAGACATTTCCTCTGTGATGCGGGCAAATAAAGCTTCTGTGAGTTTTTCGAAGCGATCGCTGAGATTTTCCAGACCCGAAGACATACCAGACGCCAAAGATTGTTTGGGTACGAGAGAATTGTTGTGTTTGGGTGTTGAAAGAGAAGCTTTAGATTGACCCGTTTTACCTCTGGTGCCCGCCATTGTGTATGTGAGAGAGTGGTTATATGTAGTGGTGTTGGCGAAAAGTGGGTTAGCGAATTTTAAGAATTTTATAAGATTTTTTATATTATTAATATTCCGAGCAAGCAAAATGTTTTGAAAGCGGAATTTAAACAAAAATTAAGAACAGTGTCCAAGAGTTAATTTCTTCTTCTACCTCAAGAGTGGTTTAGAAATACACACTGAATTACTGAAACTGCCGGACGATTTTAAAAAGCAGCCTATGCTTCGCAAATATTACAATCTAAGGCAAGGTGTTATGAGAGGAGTAAATTGTACATATTGTAATATGCGAGCTACGGCTCGAGTAAATAAAACGATATTCTGTGAAATTTATTTCTTTATTTTCTAGTCTATAGAACAATTCAAGTTCACACTATACTATTCTTCGCGAATTCTTTTCTTACAAGGTCTCTTTCCTCTCAAATCACTTTATCTCCTTCCAATTACTTAATTCACAAATCCAAACTAATTACTTCTTCTTGTTAACTCTCAACTTTCAATTTATCACAAAATTACAACTTCACCCATTATAACTTTTTCAATCTCTTCGCCACGGTTCTAAACCAACTGCCTGCTCTCGATCGCCATCTGTCCTTATATAGCAGAAGTTTCTGATAGCCAGAAACTTCTAGCAAATTCTTCGACCAAAAACAAAAATACCTAGAAATTCTGATGTAATAATTCCAAGATGACAATCATTTCGTGCCGTTATAATTCTCTCTTATCCGCGATACTATACGTCTCTTATCATAGACGTGAACTGTGGAGACTAACCGCAGACACGAACCCGGAATGAAAAGGCACATTGGAATGGGCTGGAGGAGCGTAGTTATTATTATGTTACACTGCCCCCCTCTTAGACGTGTTCGTCCCGAACAATTGCATCCTCATTTCGGCCATTGTATCGACTCAGTCGGTCCACATGAACCACTTTCATTTTGGCCCTTGGTCCTCGCTGGATGCGGTAGACAATATCGTTGATGCGGGTTACTATTCTGTAGGGACCTTCCCAGTTCTGCTGCAATTTAGGTGATTTCCCCTTTTGGCGACGGGGATTATACAGCCACAACAGATCTCCTTCCTGGAATCCTGACGTTGTTGCCTTGGCATCATATCTAGTCTTCATGCGGTCGCTCGTTATCTTAATCTGGCTTCTGGTCCTTTGGTGTATGTCCCTAAGCCTTTCCCTAAGGTCTGCCACGTACTCTTCTTCATTTCTGGGCTCACTGGTAGGAGATCCAAATTTCACCTCACTGGGTAACCGAGCTATTCCACCAAACAAGATTTCGGACGGCGCACTCCTATTGGCCATCAAGAGCAAGGGAATCTGCCAGTCCCAATCCCGTTGGTAGTCACCTACGACCTTCAAGAGATGTTCGTCCAAAGTCCTATTGAAACGCTCCACCATACCGTCCGACTGTGGATGAAGCAGTGTTGTCCTTGTCTTTTTGATTCCGAGTAGTTGACACATCTCTTGGAAGATTCTTGACACGAAGTCCCGCCCTTGGTCAGAATGCAATTCCAAGGGCACACCGAATCTGCTAACCCAATTGCAGACGATCTGCTCCGCCACGGTTCTGGCTTCCTTAGGGATCGGAAACGGTTCCGGCCACTTACTGAAATAGTCCATCACTACGAGTATATACCGATTACCATCGTCGGTTTCCGCAAAGGGCCTGCGATGTCAATGGCGATTCGTTCGAAAGGTGCTCCCACGTTGTATTGGTGCATCTTACCTCGAGTTTTGATACTCGGACCCTTGCTAGCTGCACACACGTCGCATTTTCTGCACCAGTCCTCGATATCTTCCTTCGCTTTTAACCAATAAAAACGTTCTCGTACCTTTTCTAGCGTCTTATTCACTCCCAAGTGGCCTCCGGATGCCCCGCCATGCATTTCCTGTAACACCTCCTTGACCCTCGTCCACGGTACGACAAGCTGCATTACAAACGACTTACCGTCGGAGGATTCCCATTTTCTTCTCAGAACACCTTCTTGGACATGGTGGGAGTCCCACTGCGCAAAATATGCCTTTAAGGTCGGGCTTCTGTGAGAGATGTTCTAATGATCCGGTTTCTCCATGTTCTCCTTCCAGGCCAGAATAGGCTCGATATAAGGGTCTTCCTTCTGAGCGTTCCGGATCTCATCTACGCTCCAGCCGGCGATAGGTTCGGCTCTCATTCTTTGGATGAAAACCAGCTCCCGTTCTTCCTGACGCGCATAATGTTTACAATCCGTTCTGCATGGTCTCCGGGACAGTCCATCCGCATTAGAGTGGAGCCTTCCCTTACGATGCTGTATTTCGTAGTCGTAGATTTGCAGCGTTTCGATCCATCTTGCGACCTGACCCTCAGGACTCTTGAACTGTAATAGCCATTTTAAGGCTACATGGTCTGTGCGAAGAACGAACTTCCTCCTATAGAGGTATTTGTGAAAATGCTTCGTAGCCAAGATCAAAGCTAGAAGTTCCCGCCTTGTCACGCAGTAGTTCCTTTCTGGCTTAGAGAGCACCTTGCTGAAGTACGCAACCACCTTCTCTTGGCCGTCATGCACCTGGGAGAGTACGGCTCCTAATCCGACATTACTAGCATCTGCATCCACAACGAACGTTTCCCCGGGAGTGGGGTAAGCCAGTATCGGGGCATCGCATAGCCGTTGTTTAAGTGCCTTGAAGCTCTTCTCGCACTCAATTGTCCATTTGAATTGTTTTCCCTTTTCCGTCAACTGGTGCAGGTTCTTTGCGATCCCGGCAAAATCCTTCACGAACCGTCTGTAGTAGGTGGCTAGGCCCAGGAAGCTCCTTAGTTGGTGTTTATCCTTGGGGACTGGCCAGTTTTTCACCGCTTCGACCTTCTCTGGATCGGTTCTCACTCCTTTCGCTGAAATTATGTGCCCCAAGTACTTGACTTCCGCTCTAAACAGGGCGCACTTCTTGGGGTTGAGCTTCAGGTGGGCACTTCGAAGCCTTTGAAACACATCCCTTAGATTGTCTCGGTGTTGCGCAAACGTTTTTCCTACGACGATGACATCATCCAAGTATACCAAACAGGTTTTCCATGTTAACCCTTGCAGGACACATTCCATCAATCGCTCGAAAGTCGCCGGAGCATTGCACAGCCCGAATGGCATTACCGTGAATTGCCATAGCCCATTTCCTGCGGTGAAGGCGGTTTTCTCCCGGTCTTCTGGATGGATCTGTACCTGCCAGTAGCCACTCTTCAAGTCGAGAGTGGAAAACCATCGGGCTCCTGATAGTGTGTCTAGCGTGTAGTCAATCCGTGGCAGAGGATAGCTATATTTAAGTTATGTTTGGAAAAATCCGTAAAAAAAAAAACTTTATTTCATTTCTTCTTTTTTTTTCAGCAAAGAACTCTTAAGTCCACGACTTGCAACTAACAACTAACTTTACTTTTTCCATTTGAACTTTTCTACAGGTAATTTTGATGACAATGCTTAAAGCCCCTTTCCTGTGGGAATGGAATGCGATTTTTGATATTATCTCTGCACCAAGCCACTTTTCTGTGGGAATGGAATGCAGGTGTCAAGTTATTATTTTTCGTCTGCGCGTGTAGCGCAAATATGCGTATGCATGTTAAAAATGTTTGCGCGTGTTTCTATAAGCATGTGAGATGCGCGTGCACCGAATCACGTTGGCTCTGCATGTTATTGGCTTATGCTGAGGAGTGGTGGGAAGAAGGCGATTCCGTTAGGATGTGCCGTTACAATTATAAAATGGCGCATAGTGAGGGACGTGGTGGGGGCGGGCTATGGCGAAAGGAAGTGTAGTCTCCGATGTAACTCCTCCCCCCTTACGATTCTTCTCCGGAGAATCTATATTCTGATTTTGAATCTCTACTTTTATATTAGGTTTATCATTTATGCGTTTTTTATGAATGATCGTTATTATGATCAGGGTGAAAATTATAAAAAAGGTTACCCCAGAATTTATGTATTCATGCGTTTCGTTTCTTATGTTTATTTTTTCAAGCAATTTTTGATTTTCAAAATGTTTTATATGCATTTCTTCTGTAGAAAAATTCATCACAATATTCTTAATGGATACATTATTAAAATTTGGAATTAAAAAATTGTCATAGTACATAAAATTTTCATAGCTAATATCATTAATTCTTACTTTACAATTTTCAAATCTTATTAAATTTACACCTATTAAATTTATGCTGTAATTATGACAGTTGTGAGAAACTTGGGTGTATGGAATATTTTTAGTAATTATAATATTATTTGTTATTTGCTTAATCTCAATTTTTTTATTTTTTCTAAAACTACACATAGGATTTTCTTTAAAAATGTTACTTATACAATTATCATTTACTAATTTTAAGTCTTTTATTTTTACAGAGTCATTTAAGTTCTTATAGTTATTTCTGTTATCAGTAATGAAATTAGTGTATTCTGTTACTAGTTCAAGGTTTTCCTTATTAGGGACTGGTTCGATTAGGACTCTAAAAAATTTTGTGTTTGAATAGATTGGGAGCATTAAGATAAAAATTATTCGGTCTTCGTGCATGATCACTGAGCTCTTTATATTCGGCAATTCTTTAAATGTAATATTAAATCTTTCTATTTCCTTTGGTGATAACAAATCCGCTCCTAAAACTCCTAGTTGACTTGCTTGTAAATTCTTCTTCACTTTCCTGACCTGTTCACTTAGTAATTGGATGTCGTATTGAATTTGAAATACGTGTTGCATATGTGCTATTTCGGAAAACTCCTGGTTAACTGCGTTACCTAAAGTACTTAACTGTTTTTGTATTTCGAGTTGTTGTCCATTGATATGTTTCGTAATGTTGTCTATAACCTCATTGAAATGGTTATTTATGTGTATTTGTTCGTTTAGTCCGTCTATTAATCGTTCGTTATTTTTCTCGTTGAGCTCTAATTTTTTCTTTATTTCTTGTTCGTCATCGTAGTCCATGGTACCTGCCAAATATTTTAGCCCTTTTCCAATTACATTTACTAAACCTCTTTTAGTCTTATAATGGTTATTCCCTAAAAAGCTTTCTATTTCCTGTGCTATTGAATCAAAATGATGTACCATTGCTGGATACTTGTTCTTATAGTTGCGTTTATTTATTATGTTTTCAATAATGTTTAAACTGTCTGACCATGCGGTTGTGTTGATGTTATGGAGAATTTTAGTATATCCGTTATAACTTGTAGTTGTTTGTCTCTTACTGTCACGTATCCTTGTCCGTTGTTCAAGTTTTGAACGTCAAGTTTTTGTCCGAAACTCATTATAAAAATTGTCGACCAGATGATAACCTGTAAAATTATTTTTCATATTTATATTTGCGTTTGACTTGATCTTTGTAATATTTGCTGCCTTTACTATCTTTTATATAATTCTCATTAATTACCTCAGGATCTTCTCTCCTGTGAATAGGCTTAAGCTTATTAGAGCCTCTGTTCTTAAGGAATGTATGCTCCTCTTTTGTGAAGTCTATATCTTCCCTGCCTTTGTTAAGTTTATTTATATATTTTTCTTTGTTTTGCTTTACAAATTCTACAATCTTAGGGAAAGCTTCTTTACCTACTGTTCCGTTAAGGAAATCGTTTGGTCTTTGTTTGGTTGTGGAATGAATAGTGTTGTTATAGATTTTGATTGCTTCTAGAATCTTATTTCGGAGTGTGTTCTTATTATTTTCAACTGCTGCAAAGGTTCTTAGATGTTCATTTAATGTCGAATGGAACCTTTCGATATCCGCGTTACCTGTCTTCTTATATGGAGTTGTTACATGTAATTCTACTCCGTTTTCTTTTAAGAATTCTTTGATCAGAATTAAAGAAAAACCGGATTCACCATCATTACGATCTTTTTGGGAATGCCAAAATTAGCAAATCTACACCTGAGAGTGTTTAGAAGAGATACCCATGTTCTATGCTTGATCTCTTGGACTGTTACATGTTTGGAAAATTTATCAATCATGGTAACGAAATGAGATTAATGTTCGCATACCAGATATCGATGTGGATAATTTCATTTGGTTTTTCGGGTGTTTCTGTTACGACATATGAAATTTTAAGGGGTTGGCGTTCATATTTTGATTTATTGCATATTTCGCAATTATTGATAAACTGTCCTATTCTTTCTTTGAGTTTTGGGGCGTAGTAAATGTTCTTCATTTCTTCATAAGTTTCGTTAATGCCGCGATGATTAAGTAGTTTGTGCGTTCCGACAATGACTTCTGCTACCTTTTCTTCATCATCTAAATCGCCTAGGAACTTGGAACATTTAACTAAACGTAGAAGCTTATTTTTACTAAAATATTTTATGTAGGTATCTTGGAATTGAGCGAAGAGGTGATCATCCCTAGAAAATATGCCTACAATGCCTTTACTGGGGAAAAATGATTTCATGACTTCTAACATAAATTTCTCTTTATATTGTTTAAATTCAACTACAATTCTTCTTTTGTTAAATACTTTATATGGTTTATGGTTATTCAGACCTTCGGAGTTGTTTAAGATTATTTGAGTTTTGTAAATATTGACTGGTGAATCAATAATGGGAATGTAATCATTGCTATCTTCGCGAGCGCTATGAATGGTTGGAGTAATTGATTCATTGTCAAGGTTCATTGGCTCAGGCTCCTGATAAACGGAATCTATATTCTCATGAAAATTAATTTCTAAACGAGATAGTCCATCAGCAACTAAGTTATCTTTACCTTTGACGTATTCAACGTCGAAATTAAATTCTTCCAATTTAATTTTCCACCTCTGGAGCTTTGCATTTGGCTCTTTGAGAGAGCTTAACCAAAGTAGTGGTCTATGATCTGTACGTACAGTAAATTTCCTTCCATATAGGTATGGCCTGAAATATTTTGTGGACCAAACGATCGCAAGGAGTTCTTTTCCAATAACTGAGTAATTTATTTCGTGCTCATTGAGCGTACGGCTTGCGTAGCAGATGGGGTGAGAGTCTTGGGATAAAACGGCTCCCACAGCGAATTTCGACGCGTCTGTAGTGAGTACAAATTTTTTGTTGAAGTCAGGGTATTTTAGGATAGGTTCTGAGGTGATTAATGCTTTTAGATTTTCAAAACTATCGATGTATTCAGGATTTTGTGGGTCAATTTT
This sequence comes from Pocota personata, assembly GCA_963082735.1. NCBI lineage: Eukaryota > Metazoa > Arthropoda > Insecta > Diptera > Syrphidae > Pocota > Pocota personata. The sequence continues at coordinate 142,916,291 of OY720429.1, read as the reverse complement.
TTCATTCTTTTTTAAGTTGGCTGTCATAGGTTTGGCAACCTTTGAGTAATCTCTTATAAACTTCCGGTAATAACCGGTGATTCCTAAAAATGCTTTAATTTGCTTGGTTGTTTTTGGAAGTTTGTAGTTTTGTATTGCAGCTATCTTGTTCGGGTTTGGTTTGATTCCTTCCGTGGTGACTACATGTCCTAGGAACTCTGTTTCTTTTTTTAAAAATTCACTCTTATCGAGTTGGACCTTTAAATTGGCAGATTTTAATGTTTTAAATATTTTTGAAAGTGAATCGATGTGTTCTTGAAGACTTGTCGAGAACACTATGATATCATCGAGATATACCAAACAGGTTTTGTTAATGTGTTCTGCAAGGATGGAGTTCATGAGGCGTTGAAAGGTTGCCGGAGCATTCTTGAGACCAAATGGCATGCGGACAAATTCGTAGTGGCCATTGTCTGCTGAGAACGCAGTTTTCCGTATATCTTCCTCAGCTATCTCGATTTGGTGAAACCCCTTCGCCAAATCGAGTGTGGTAAAGTATTGTGCTTTACCGAGTTTGTCAAAAATACCTTCCATGTTTGGAATGGGGAATTTGTCGTCTATAGAAACATCATTTAGTTTCCGGTAATCGACAACAATTCTCCATTTTTGTTTGCCCGATGCGTCCAGTTTCTTTGGGACGACCCAAATTGGAGCAGAATATGGAGATTTACTTGGACGGATTATCCCTTGCTCTAACATTTCGTTAATTTGTTTATGCACTTCTTGCTTGTGCACTTCTGGATATCTATAGTTCTTAACATATATTGGTATATCATTGACAGTTCTGATTTCATGTTTTATCGCATGAGTGAACGAAAGGTCATTACCTTCTTGATAAAAGATGTTTAAATATTGAGAAACAAGGTTTTTTACTTTGCTTTTTTCTTCGGTATTAAGGTGATCAATACGTATTTGTTCCATCACTGGGTCCTTGCTCGTCTCAGTGTGGTAAATATTTAGATTGGGAATACTTTCATTATATAAATTAACATTTTCTTCTAATTTATTAAAGAATATTGGTATTTTGGTATTGCCTACGATCAGGAATCTTTCTTTAAAGCTTATTTCGGCAAGCAAAGGTAAAAGAATATTGTTGCCAATTAAACCATCAAATTGATCGTGGAATTTGTATTCCAAAAATTCTGCCGTTTTATCTATGTTAAATTCCTTGAACAGTGGAATTCGAATTTATTTTTGTTGTAATCTTTATCGGTTCATCGAGTTGCACATGCCATTTAGGGTGACATAGCCCGGGGTTAAGGATGCTTGTATCAGCACCTGTATCTATTAAAAGTCTTAGAGTAAATTTATTATTTTTTGTTCGGACTATTATATAGGGAAGTTTACTGGGCCTTTGCTGGGAAAATTTTGAGCTTGGATGTTATTTATTTGTCTCTGATACGAGGCAGACAATGTGTCCATTGGCTCACCTGCGCTATTATTATTATACCTAAATGGATTATCATTATTTCTAGATCGCTGCGTTTGGCCGCTAAATCTTTCGTTAGTACTATTTTGATTGTTTCTAAGAGTACCCGAATTAAACCTATATTGTCCACTATTCTGGTAGGCGTTACTGTTCTGACGGCTAGTGCTATTGGTATGCCCTTGAGTGTTATTATGTCTATATGAGTTTTTATTGGAATTTCTATCAGAGTTTGGTCGACATTGAACATTATTTGACCATGTACTTGGCCTAACATATGCATATCCCGTCTCGAAAAGGATTTGCATTGCCTCTTCCAAATTGTTTGGATTTCGGCAGTGTAATAGCCCTCTCATAGGTTCTGGGACTTTGTTAATAAACAAATTCAGCGCTGTTTTGCAGTTTTGTGTTGTTTCTGCAGGTGAATTTTCTGGTTTGGCTATCCTGACTTTATTGTTTAAACGTCTTAAGACTGCCTTTAACTCATTATAAAATTCATGACAATTGTTTTTAAATGGGGTGGCCCTAAGGTCATCATACAGCTGCTCTACGGATTTCCTGTCACCGAAGTACTGATAGAATACATTTTTTAATTCGTCCCAATTCTTTACAGAGTTATTTATTTCGACGGCTTCGCGAGCTCTGCCTATTAGTTTACTCTTAATTATATCAAAAAATATGAGTTGAGTTGCCTCATTGTACAGTCCTAATGTTGGAAAGATCCTATCTACTAGGTCTATAAATATGCATAAATTATCTCTATTGCCATCGTAAGTTGGCAGATTATTTAAAAACTTAATTGGGTCTAAACTTATGCTTAGAGGGGTTACCATTGTTGCTGTCTGTTGAGTTGATGCTGCTGGTGTTGATGGTGGTGTCATGGTGATCGAGAGTCCTTTTAATAGTTGTTCTAAGTCTTCAATGCTGTTTCTAGCTTCCTGCATATATGCACCTTCTTTCCAAGCACTTTTATTTTATTTATTTTTTGTTATAATCTTTTATTAGTGGATATTATTATATCTGGTATTATATATTTTACACATATGTATATCATATATTACATATATTGTATATTTTTTGTTCACAAGCACTTTGCGAAAACGTTTTCTTTAAATGAAAACTTTTTTTTTTCTTAGACGAAAACTGTTTAAAAAAAATTTTTTTTTTTTTTTGACGAAAAATAATTTTTCTTAGACGAACACTGTTTAAAAAATTTTCTTTGACGAAAAATATTTTTTCTTAGATGAACACTGTTTAAAAATTCTTTCCTTAGACGAACATTGTTTTAAAAAAAAAATTTTCTTTGACGAAAAATATTTTTTCTTAGGCGAACACTATTTAAAAAATTTTCTTTGACGAAAACTGTTTTAAAAAAAATTTATTACACGAAAACTGTTTAAAATTAATTTTCTTTGACGAAAACTGTTTAAAATTTTTCTTACACGAAAACTGTTTAAACAAATTTTCTTTGACGAAAAATATTTTTTCTTAGACGAACGGCTATTGCGTGTGTACCGGCATTGGTTATTTTTTTTTCTTTTCCTTATACGGAAACCGACTGCGCCATTTAAGTTATGTTTGGAAAAATCCGTAAAAAAAAAAACTTTATTTCATTTCTTCTTTTTTTTTTCAGCAAAGAACTCTTAAGTCCACGACTTGCAACTAACAACAAACTTTACTTTTTCCATTTGAACTTTTCTACAGGTAATTTTGATGACAATGCTTAAAGCCCCTTTCCTGTGGGAATGGAATGCGATTTTTGATATTATCTCTGCACCAAGCCACTTTTCTGTGGGAATGGAATGCAGGTGTCAAGTTATTATTTTTCGTCTGCGCGTGTAGCGCAAATATGCTTATGCATGTTAAAAATGTTTGCGCGTGTTTCTATGAGCAAGTGAGATGCGCGTGCACCGAATCACGTTGGCTCTGCATGTTATTGGCTTATGCTGAGGAGTGGTGGGAAGAAGGCGATTCCGTTAGGATGTGCCGTTACAATTATAAAATGGCGCATAGTGAGGGGCGTGGTGGGGGCCGGCTATGGCGAAAGGAAGTGTAGTCTCCGATGTAACTCTATCTTTCCTGATGACGTAATTGAGCTGCCGATAGTCCACGCAGAACCGCGTGCTGCCATCTTTCTTCTTAACCAGTACAACCGGTGATGCCCACGGACTTTTGGAACTTTCAATCAGACCTTCTCTCTCCATTGCCGACACCATTTCTGCAACTTCTGTCTGCTTTGCCAATGGAAGGCGCCTAGCAGGCTGACGAATTGGTCTAGTATCACCAGTGTCTATTCGATGTTGTACCAGGTGTGTTCGGCCGTATTCTCCGTCCTGTGAGGCAAATACATCAGCGTACTCATTGATAAGATTCTCTGCCATAGTTCGCTGCTCCTGATTCAGCTCACTGGACTGGAGAATCGTCTCTCTCATTTCCGCTGTCCAAGGTGATGGGAGAGATTTTCGAGCATCACGTTCAGATATTGTTGCGACGGTAATCGGCGTGCATTTTCCAGTCACCTCCCATCGCCTTAGTTTGACAGTGTGTGGTCTCGCGTTCAAAACTCTCACTGGAACCATTATTGTTCTTTGGTTCGACTAACGTCTTTCCCACGATGTAGTCTTGAGAACGCTTCTCTGGGTCTGGTTCTACTATGCAGAATCGGTGGCTGTCAAGATCACCTTCCAGCTTCGTCCAAATGATTGTCTCTGAAGACGGCGGCAAAACATCGTCTTTGCTGATGACTGTCCTGAGAGTTACGGCATTCTCGTTTCCGTACACCATCGGAATCTCCACATTTCGATACCTCAGTACTTGCATCCCGATATCCAAGATTACTTCATTTGCTTTCATGAAGTCTATTCCGATGATGCACTCTTCGCATATCTTCGATATCTCTTCTTACAATGGAGGCAGTGGCACCTGTGTCGATGGTGGCTACTCACTTCTTCTTGTTGGTTTGTGCCTCCACTGTCAGGCTCTTGTTACCCCGTTTGGTTTGCGAAACTTGAATGCTGGTCCTGGGGGCCTCGATTCCAGTAACCAACTTCTGCCCCGCGAAGTTGGTCCTTACGCATTTCCCGACTGCTGGTTTTGGGAAGTCTGACCGACAGGATGCTTCCTCTCTGCTTCTCCTTCTTCCGCAATGTGGACAATTTCCTCGGATAGGTGCCCTTCTGCACTCCCGTTGTAGGTGTCCGGTTTGGTTGCAATTCCAGCAACGGATTTGACTTCCGCGAGCTTTGTCTTCATCCATGACGGCTGTTCTCTGGCATGAGCATTCCACGACGGACGTTTCCCTGACACGGTGTATTCCCTGGTATGCTTGGTCCGCAGCCTTCATTGACAAAGCGAATGCCAATGCCTCGGGGAGTGTTCGCTTTCCAGCCATCCTTACAGCCATTTGCAGTTGTCTGTCCTCTATGGCCTGAATAAAAGCTTCCACCGCCATTTCGTTGATAAGCTCCTCACCGGCTTTAGGGTATGAAAGATGGGCTAGTCGTTCTATATCCACTTGCAACTGTTGGAGCGTTTCCCCCCTTTTTTGGACTCGACTACGCAGCTGAACCCTGTACACCTGCTGCATGTGTTCATCCCCAAACCGCATCTCGATAGCCTGAACCAGAGAGTCGTAGTTCTGCTGTTTATCTTCCGGGATGGTCTGCAAGAGCTCCGCAGCTGGACCCCTCAGTGCAAGTGTGAGTGCAATGGACTTCTCTTCATCGTCCCAGCTATTGGTCACTGCGGCCGCATCAAATTGCCTTTTATAAATTGGCCATGATGTTTGACCATCGAAGATAGGAGGCTGCATCTCCTTTCTTCTCAGACCGTCAGTGGAATATTCCCGTGCTTTCTGTCTCTTCACGTTGCTGAGCTCCTTAGTACGATTTTCGACTTGCTTTCCTACTATCTCGAATTGCGTATCCACTTTTTCAAACTGAGTCTCTATCTTCCCGAACTGAGTTTCATGTTTCTCAAAATTTTCATCGAATCTAGTTTCGACTTTTTCGAGTTGGGTCTCGAAATTCTCGATTTTCTCTTCGATCACTTCGAATTTGGATTCCAAGTTCTTGTTTTGCTCATCAAGTTTACTTTCCAGAGCATCTAGAGAATTCTTTTGTTCGCCCATTGCTTTCTTTTGTTCGTCCATTGCTTTCTTTTGTTCATCCAGCTTAAGTTCTAGAGAATTTTTTTGTTCGTCCATTGCTTTCTTTTGCTCGTCCAGCTTAAGTTCTAGAGAATTCTTTTGGTCGTCTATTGCTTTCTTTTGGTCATCGAGCTTAAGTTCAAGAGACTTCTTTTGGTCTTCTATTGCTTTCTTTTGTTCGTCCATGACTGACTTAAGTTGCAGGAGCAGACTTGTTATACCCGGGTCGGCTACTGTGCTTGCCGGTTCCTCTTCCACGTCGAACTCTACGTCATGCGTATTTTCACCTTCCTGCGTTACTGCTTCTTCCAGACGAATCACTAGGGCATCTTTTCCCCCAGTTGTGTCGAGATTCCGCTTACTGAGTTCTGCCTTTAGTTGAGTTATAGTTAGTTTTCCCAATTTACGACCCATTTTGCGCAACTAATTAACTCAACACAGAAATCGTATTTTTTTTTTTTTTTTCTTGTGCAATTTCACACCACGGAAATAGTTATTAACAGAATAAGTTTTATCCCACTTCTGACACCAATGTAATATGCGAGCTACGGCTCGAGTAGATAAAACGATATTCTGTGAAATTTATTTCTTTATTTTCTAGTCTATAGAACAATTCAAATTCACACTATACTATTCTTCGCGAATTCTTTTCTTACAAGGTCTCTTTCTTCTCAAATCACTTTATCTCCTTTCAATTACTTAATTCACAAATCCAAACTAATTACTTCTTCTTGTTAACTCTCAACTTTCAATTTATCACAAAATTACAACTTCACCCATTATCACTCTTCCAATCTCTTCGCCACGGTTCTAAACCAACTGCCTGCTCTCGATCGCCATCTGTCCTTATATAGCAGAAGTTTCTGATAGCCAGAAACTTCTAGCAAATTCTTCGACCAAAAACAAAAATACCTAAAAACAAAATACCTAAAAATTCTGATGTAATAATTCCAAGATGACAATCATTTCGTGCAGTTATAATTCTCTCTTATCCGCGATATTATCCGTCTCTTATCATAGACGTGAACTGTGGAGACTAACCGCAGACACGAACCCCGAATGAAAAGGCACATTGGAATGGGCTGGAGGAGCGTAGTTATTATTATGTTACAATATTATGAGATACAAGAAGAATATCTGTAATGTAATATGTATGATGGACATAATAAAGTTGTATGAAATTACAAATTGTTATATTTATATTTGTATTTACGCTTAATTTATTTCTTATTATACTTAGTGTTTCCTTTATTTGACCAATCAATAATATAATCTCCCTCTCCTGTAAAGTTGTTCAATGTTTAATACTTAAGTTGGTTTTTCGCTACAGTTCTGTTCTGAACAATGTCCGGACATTGGTATCCATTTTCCTGGCTATGATCACTATTAAACGGATTTCCTTGCTAATGATTTGATTCCTAAAGATCTTGCTATAATTTTTTGTAATAAAGTCGATTGGTTTTAATTTTGTAGACGAGTGTTTAGTTCTATTATAGATGACCACTATTTTATCTAATTTATCGTCGAATTCTGATCTATCTCCTGATGCATTAAGTATGCGCAAATGTTCGTTTAACGTAAATACATACCATACAACCGTCCGGTATCTAAAATACCTGTTTTCAAACTAGCTGTAGTTTTATGAAAAACTATTTTATTTTCTGTAAAAAATTCCTTGACTGCAGCATTGACAATGCACGTATCTCAGTGAGGTATTAGCTCGTTCATTTGCCCTAAGTAACGCATTCTTTATTTAATGGCTTTCATAATAAATTGTCAATTACGATCTTAAAGTTTGTCAATTGGCCGCATTTCGAAAATTAATCGATAGTAGTCAAATAAAATTTATTTATTTCGGGGAACTAAATGTCCATGTGGACTAAATTGTTAAAATGTTTTGCTATTTTAGTTAAGTCATTTCTAAATTCAATCGTGTGTCTATCGAATTTGGAATGTTGCAAACATTACAATTATTAATGAATTTGTGTATAATAGACTGCAGATTGGGATAAAAATAATATCCCTTTAATTGATTATACACATCGTTAATGCCCCTGTGATTATTTCTTTCATGTGAGTTGTTAATAATTGTCAGTCTTCCATTGTAATCTGTAATATGTTTTAAAATATTAAATGTTTCGATTAACTTTAATATACAATAGTATTGATGGAAAAATATTCGGCGTAGTTGTCTTGTCTCTGTGGGTGCCGTGGCTCAGTGGTTAAGTGCGCGATCACTGAGCATTAGGTTCAACGTTCGAATCCAAGAAAACACAAAAAATAAAAAATAAGTTTTCTCACGGTCCTACCTCTCGCGAACGTCTGAAAAACATCTGGGAGTAAAGCTGTCATGAGAAGCTCCTCTCAATCGAAAGAATTGCCCTTCGGGAACGGCATAAAACTGTAGGTCTCAACTATGCGTGAGGCGCACAGCACGAGTGGCTGCGAGAAGTTGGCCAATCCTTACATTGGACTGCTAGTACCAAAATATTATTATTTATTGTCTTGGAATTCTATGTAGAGCTTTTTATCTTCGCAATACACTGCCATTGTCCCCTATTAAATAGGATTTTTCTCATGTGAATAAGATTCTGTACATTTTTATGTACGATTTTATGGACAATCTTTCCTTGGCATTCGTATACAAATAAATCAGATTTTTGTAAAATTTATGGGTCTTTCTGTAATAGGTATATAATTTGAACTATCTACTATAGCGCTGTGTATCGTAGCTAAATTTGAGTCGTTGTCTTCGTCTCTTTCATTATTATTAATTTCTAAATTTAATAGTCTAGATAATCCGTTAGCAGCGTTTGCCTTGCCTTTAATATATTCGATGTCGTAGTTATACTTGGTTCTTTCAGTGAATCCAACCAAATTAGAGGACTGTGATCGGTTCTTATAGTGAATTTCCTCCCGAATATGTAGGAGCCATAGTACTTAGTTGCTGACACAATGACAAAAAATCTCTTTTTCAATTGTTGAGTACCTAGGCTCGTGCTCGTTAAGAGTTCTATTATAATAAGAACAAAATTTCTCGTTTTGCATAAGGATTCCTCCAATAGCAAAATTGGAAGCGTACGTCAATAAATTAATTTTTTCTTGGAAAATCAGGGTGAGTAAGGATATGATCATTTATTACGCAATTTTAGAATAGTAGAGTAGAATAAATTTTGGGGTAATAGCCCGTGATTCCCACAAATGACTTTATTTCTTTAATTGTTTTAGGCAGCGAAATTGTTTGTTAGCATCAACTTTTTTTTTTTGATTGGGCTTTATTCCTTCGGAGGTGACGATATGTCCAAGGAACTCAGTATCTTTCTGAAAAAATGAACATTTATCTGGCTGAATTTTTAGGTTCATTTCAAATCGATGATCCCATGTAAGACTATACTAAGTCAACTTAGTATAGATTTGAGTTATTTATGTCATTAAAACCGCAGCATCGACTTCTATTTTAAATTTTTTTTCATGCAAATCCGATAAAAAACCTTGAAATTATAGCTTAAATAACACTTAGTATACAACCATTTTTTAATACTTTTTCCAAGCATAATCATTTTAACTGCTCTTAGTATTTCTATTTTGGAAATTTTCATTTGTAACTTGTATACTATGTTGACATATTATTGTTTTGTCTGGAATTTTCAAAAGTCAAATGCACTTAAGTGCCACGTGGTATTCTTTTGTGTGTGCAAAAGTGATCGAAGATGACACCTAAGTAGGTGTTAGTATGCTTCATACTGTTTCTTTTTGTCTCATGTCATATTCTAAGTACCGTTACAATGTTTATGTCTGGAGGAACTTTGCGCATTCTTGTTCGTGAGCTAAGTGATAAAGTTAGTGATAAAGTTTTGACGTTAGTGATAAAGTTTTTGCAAAAAAAGAATAAATTATGGCATCTAGGGCGAGAAAAATGCTTGATCTTGCAAGAAAATCCAATGAAATGAGTAAGTACAAACCTTGTTGGAAAACAATTTTAAAAATATAATTCAACTCAGATGGAACTATGAGCTGTCCTGAGAACGAAGTTAATTGACGCCATGGATACAAGTAAATTATCTTTCAAAAGGAAATGTTATTTAAAAAAAGTAAAGAATTTATTTGAATAGGTGTTCCGACTTGTTCTGCAGCTCCAAATGCCCTTGAATTTTGTGAAGAGTTAGATTTTTTTGGTAACTTTGAAGCGAGTATGCCCCAAACAATGAATATTCGTCTGACTCCAGCATTTTCACCCCAGCACATAGTATTTTGACACCACCTCGAAAGAATATTTTTGATCATTACCATCAGTTCGACACTCCCGAAAATCTGAAAACCAAATCTGGAAGAAAGCGCCCGCTTAATTAAAAACTTTGGAAAAGGAATCAAGCCAAACGTTTAAAAAATTCAGGAAAACCTTTCACTTCCTCAAAAGGTGTTTCAAGAGAAGAAAAACGTATGCTAAAAGGATATGGAGACACCTGCAGGATGAATTGTGAAAACAAAATTTCAGAGGAGGCCAGGTATTATATTTTTAAAAGCTTTTATAAACTTGGATGCAGAACAAGGCAGTTGGACTTATTCTCAAGGCTTGTAGAAAATAATGATAAAAAACGAACTCTTCTTGGTGTAACTTCAAAAAGGACATACACTAGAAAGTATAATTTAGTTTTAATTCAAGACAATGAAGACCAGTAAATGAGTTAAGAAAAAACTCAAAAATGTTTGTAAAGGAACACATCGAGGCTTTTCCATTACTGTCGAAAAGATTCGAAATAGAAATACTTAAGTAATGAAATTAAGTCAGTTGGACAAATGTTCCGTCTTTACGAAGAATGGTTTGAATCTAGAGATTACGTATTGTAATATGCGAGCTACGGCTCGAGTAGATAAAACAATATTCTGTGAAATTTATTTCTTTATTTTCTAGTCTATAGAACAATTCAGGTTCACACTGTACTATCCTTCGCAATTCTTTTCTTACAATGTCTCTTTCCTCTCAAATCACTTTATCTCCTTTCTATTACTTAATTCACAAATCCAAAGTAATTACTCCTTCTTGTTAACTCTCAACTTTCAATTTATCACAAAATTACAACTTCGCCTATTATCACTTTTCTAATCTCTTCGCCACAGTTTAAAAATCACTGTCTTTCCTATTGATCGCCATCTGTCCTTATATAGCAGAAGTTTCAGATAGCCAGAAACTTCTAGCAAATTCTTCGACCACTGGAAATAATTCCAAGATGACAATCATTTCTTCCAGTTATAATTTTCTCTTTATCCGTGGCGTTGTCAGCTATTGCGAACCTCGAACGAAAGTACAGTTTGGAATGGGCTGTAGGAGCGTAGTTATTATTCTACATTATTGTTGCATACTTTTAGACGATGTTACACTGCCCCCCTCTTAGACTTGTTCGTCCCGAACAAGTGCGTCCTCACTTCGACCATTGTATCGACTCAGTCGGTCCACATGAACCACTTTCATTTTGGCCCTTGGTCCTCGCTGGATGCGGTAGACAACATCGTTTATGCGGGTTACTATTCTGTATGGACCCTCCCAGTTCCGCTGCAATTTAGGTGATTTCCCCTTTTGGCGATGGGGATTATACAGCCACACTAGATCTCCTTCCTGGAATCCTGACGTTGTTGCCTTGGCATCATACCTGGTCTTCATGCGGTCGCTCGTTATCTTAATCTGGCTTCTGGTCCTTTGGTGTATGTCCCTAAGCCTTTCCCTAAGGTCCGCCACGTACTCTTCTTCATTTCTGGGCTCATTGGTAGGAGATCCAAATTTCACCTCACTGGGTAAACGAGCTATTCCACCAAATAAGATTTCGAACGGCGTATGTCGAGTAGTGCTATGCACGGCACTTCTATAGGCCATCAAAAACAAGGGAATCTGCCGGTCCCAATCCCGTTGGTAGTCACCTACGACCTTCGAGAGATGTTCGTCCAAAGTCCTATTGAAACGCTCCACCATACCGTCCGACTGTGGATGAAGCGGGGTTGTCCTTGTCTTTTTGATTCCGAGTAGTTGACACATCTCTTGGAAGATTCTTGACTCGAAGTTCCTCCCTTGGTCAGAATGCAATTCCAAGGGCACACCGAATCTGCTAACCCAATTGTAGACGATCTGCTCCGCCACGGTTCTGGCTTCCTGGTTAGGGATCGGAAACGCTTCCGGCCACTTACTGAAGTAGTCCATCACTACGAGTATATACCGATTACCATTGTCGGTTTCCGGAAAGGGCCCTGCGATGTCAATGGCGATTCGTTCGAAAGGTGCTCCCACGTTGTATTGGTGCATCTTACCTCGAGTTTTGGTTCTCGGACCCTTACTAGCTGCACACACGTCGCATTCTCTGCACCAGTCTTCGATATCTTCCTTCGCTTTTAACCAATAAAAACGTTCTCGTACCTTTTCTAGCGTCTTATTCACTCCCAAGTGGCCGCCGGTCGCCCCGCCATGCATTTCCTGTAACACCTCCTTGACCCTCGTCCGCGGTACGACAAGCTGCATTACAAACGACTTTCCGTCGGAGGATTCCCATTTTCTTCTCAGAACACCTTCTTGGACATGGAGGGAGTCCCACTGCGCAAAATATGCCTTTAAGGTCGGGCTTCTGTGAGAGATGTCCTGATGATCCGGTTTCTCCATGTTCTCCTTCCAGGCCAGAATCGGCTCGATATCCGGGTCTTCCTTCTGAGCGTTCCGGATCTCATCTACGCTCCAGCCGGCGATAGGTTCGGCTCTCATTCTTTGGATGGAAACCAGCTCCCGTTCTTCCTGACGCGCACAATGTTTACAATCCGTTCTGCATGGTCTCCGGGACAGTGCATCCGCATTAGAGTGGAGTTTTCCTTTACGATGCTGTATTTCGTAGTCGTAGATTTGCAGCCTTTCGATCCATCTTGCGACCTGACCCTCAGGACTCTTGAACTGTAATAGCCATTTTAGGGCTGCATGGTCTGTGCGAAGAACGAACTTCCTCCCGTAGAGGTATTTGTGAAAATGCTTCGTAGCCAAGATCAAAGCTAGAAGTTCTCTCCTTGTCACGCAGTAGTTCCTTTCTGGCTTAGAGAGCACCTTGCTGAAGTACGCAACCACCTTCTCTTGGCCGTCATGCACCTGGGAGAGTACGGCTCCTACCCCAACATTACTAGCATCTGCATCCACAATGAACGTTTCCCCGGGAGTGGGGTAAGCCAGTATCGGGGCATCGCATAGCCGTTGTTTAAGTGCCTTGAAGCTCTTCTCGCACTCAATTGTCCATTTGAATTGTTTTCCCTTTTCCGTCAACTGGTGCAGGTTCTTTGCGATCCCGGCAAAATCCTTCACGAACCGTCTGTAGTAGGTGGCTAGGCCCAGGAAGCTCCTTAGTTGGTGTTTATCCTTGGGGACTGGCCAGTTTTTCACCGCTTCGACCTTCTCTGGATCGGTTCTCACTCCTTTCGCTGAAATTATGTGCCCCAAGTACTTGACTTCCGCTCTAAACAGGGCGCACTTCTTGGGGTTGAGCTTCAGGTGGGCACTTCGAAGCCTTTGAAACACATCCCTTAGATTGTCTCGGTGTTGCGCAAACGATTTTCCTACGACGATGACATCATCCAAGTATACCAAACAGGTTTTCCATGTTAACCCTTGCAGGACACATTCCATCAATCGCTCGAAAGTCACCGGAGCATTGCACAGCCCGAATGGCATTACCGTGAATTGCCATAGCCCATTTCCTGCGGTGAAGGCGGTTTTCTCCCGGTCTTCTGGATGGATCTGTACCTGCCAGTAGCCACTCTTCAAGTCGAGAGTGGAAAACCATCGGGCTCCTGATAGTGTGTCTAGCGTGTCGTCAATCCGTGACAGAGGGTAGCTGTCTTTCTTGGTGACGTCATTGAGCTGCCGATAGTCCACGCAGAACCGCGTGCTGCCATCTTTCTTCTTAACCAGTACAACCGGTGATGCCCACGGACTTTTGGAACTTTCAATCAGACCTTCTTTCTCCATTGCCGACACCATCTCTGCAACTTCTGTCTGCTTTGCCAATGGAAGGCGCCTAGCAGGCTGACGAATTGGTCTAGTATCACCAGTGTCTATTCGATGTTGTACCAGGTGTGTTCGGCCGTATTCTCCGTCCTGTGAGGCAAATACATCAGCGTACTCATTGATAAGATTCTCTGCCATCGTTCGCTGCTCCTGATTCAGCTCACTGGACTGGAGAATCGACTCTCTCGTTTCCGCTGTCCAAGGTGATGGGAGAGGTTTTGGAGCATCACGTTCAGATATTGTTGCGACGGCGGTAATCGGCGTGCATTTTCCAGTCACCTCCCCTCGCCTTAGTTTGACAGTGTGTGGTCTTGCGTTCAAAACTCTCACTGGAACCATGGTGTTCTTTGGTTCGACAAACGTCTTTCCCAAGATGTAGTCTTGAGAATTCTTCTCTGGGTCTGGTTCTACTATGTAGAATCGGTGGCTCCCAAGATCACCTTCCAGCTTCGTCCAAATGATTGTCTCTGAAGACGGCGGCAAAACTTCGTCTTTGCTGATGACTGTCCTGAGAGTTACGGCATTCTCATTTCCGTACACCATCGGAATCTCCACATTTCGATACCTCAGTACTTGCATCCCGATGTCCAAGATTACTTCATTTGCTTTCATGAAGTCTATTCCGATGATGCACTCGTCGCATATATCTGCCACCAGAAACGCATGGGCGAACGTCAGTCCTGCCAGAGTAATCGTAAGACGAACTTCTCCAAATACCTTCGCCATTTCCCCTGTGGCAGTCTTCAGGCAGTAGCTGTTGGTGTTGTGCAGCCAGGAGCCTTTGACGATATCTCTTCTTACAATGGAGGCGGTGGCACCTGTGTCGATGGTGGCTACGCACTTCTTCTTGTTGATTAGTGCCTCCACTGTCAGGCTCTTGTTACCCCGTTTGGTTTGCGAAACTTGAATGGTGGTCCTGGGGGCCTCGATTCCAGTAACCAACTTCTGCCTCGCGAAGTTGGTCCTTACGCATCCCCCGACTGCTGGTTTTGGGAAGTCTGACCGACAGGATGCTTCCTCTCTGCTTCTCCTACTTCCGCAATGTGGACAATTTCCTCGTCTAGGTGCACTTCTGCACTGCCGTTGTAGGTGTCCGGTTTGGTTGCAATTCCAGCAACGGATTTGACTTCCGCGAGCTTTGACGGCTGTTCTCTGGCATGAGCATTCCACGACGGACATTTCCCTGACACGGTGTATTCCCTGGTATGCTTGGTCCGCAGCCTTCATTGACAAAGCGAATGCCAATGCCTCGGGGAGTGTTCGCTTTTCAGCCATCCTTACAGCCATTTGCAGTTGTCTGTCCTCTATGGCCTGAATAAAAGCTTCCACCGCCATTTCGTTGATAAGCTCCTCACCGGCTTTAGGGTATGAAAGATGGGCTAGTCGCTCTATATCCGCTTGCAACTGTTGGAGCGTTTCCCCCCTTTTCTGGACTCGACTACGCAGCTGAACCCTGTACGCCTGCTGCATGTGTTCATCCCCAAACCGCATCTCGATAGCCTGAACCAGAGAGTCGTAGTTCTGCTGTTTATCTTCCGGGATGGTCTGCAAGAGCTCCGCAGCTGGACCCCTCAGTGCAAGCGTGAGTGCAATAGACTTCTCTTCATCGTCCCAGCTATTGGTCATTGCGGCCGCTTCGAATTGCCTCTTATAAATTGGCCATGATGTTTGACCATCGAAGATAGGAGGCTGCATCTCCTTTCTTCTCAGACCGTCAGTGGAATATTCCCGTGCTTTCTGTCTCTTCACGTTGCTGAGCTCCTTAGCAAGACTTTCGACTTGCTTTTCTACTTTTTCAAACTGAGTCTCTATCTTCCCGAACTGAGTTTCATGTTTCTCAAAATTTTCATCGAATCTAGTTTCGACTTTTTCGAGTTGCGTCCCGACCTTCTCGATTTTCTCTTCGATCACTTCGAATTTGGATTCCAAGTTCTTGTTTTGCTCATCAAGTTTACTTTCCAGAGCATCTAGAGAATTCTTTTGTTCGTCCATTGCTTTCTTTTGTTCGTCCAGCTTAAGTTCTATAGAATTCCTTTGGTCTTCTATTGCTTTCTTTTGTTCGTCCATGACTAACTTAAGTTGCAGGAGCAGACTTGTTATACCCGGGTCGGCTGCTGTACTTGCTGGTTCCTCTTCCACGTCAAACTCTACGTCGTGCGGATTTTCACCTTCCTGCGTTACTGCTTCTTCCAGACGAATCAGCAGGGCATCTTTTCCCCCAGTTGTGTCGAGGTTCCGCTTACTGAGTTCTGCCTTTAGTTGAGTTATAGTTAGTTTTCCCAATTTGCGACCCATTTTGCGCAACTAATTAACTCAACACAGAAATCGTTTTTTTTTTTTTTTTTTTTTTGTGCAATTTCACACCACGGAAATTGTTATTCACAGAATAAGTTTTATCCCACTTCTGACACCAATGTAATATGCGAGCTACGGTTCGAGTAGATAAAACAATATTCTGTGAAATTTATTTCTTTATTTTCTAGTCTATAGAACAATTCAGGTTCACACTGTACTATCCTTCGCAATTCTTTTCTTACAATGTCTCTTTCCTCTCAAATCACTTTATCTCCTTTCTATTACTTAATTCACAAATCCAAAGTAATTACTCCTTCTTGTTAACTCTCAACTTTCAATTTATCACAAAATTACAACTTCGCCTATTATCACTTTTCTAATCTCTTCGCCACAGTTTAAAAATCACTGTCTTTCCTATTGATCGCCATCTGTCCTTATATAGCAGAAGTTTCAGATAGCCAGAAACTTCTAGCAAATTCTTCGACCACTGGAAATAATTCCAAGATGACAATCATTTCTTCCAGTTATAATTTTCTCTTTATCCGTGGCGTTGTCAGCTATTGCGAACCTCGAATGAAAGTACAGTTTGGAATGGGCTGTAGGAGCGTAGTTATTATTCTACATTATTGTTGCATACTTTTAGACGATGTTACAGTATATAAAGTAACATTAAGGCAGTATCGTGACATCTTTAACTTTAACTCTAAGCTTTTATGTTCCAATGAAAGATCAATGCGAGTTCTGTTTGAAATTCGAAAACATGACTCCCGAAGAAAAAATAGCTTAAAAATTTGAAAATGATCAACATTTATTCAACATACAAAAAGTTCGAAAGTTAAAAGAAGCAGATACGATTAGGATTAATTGAAAATAATAGAATTAAACGCTGCAAAAACAAAAAAATAGAAACACGAACCGATCAAAAAAGTTTCCGCGGGAAGTGTTTGAACGAGTTTACAAGGAACCTATTGCCGCTTCCAATGAAACATGTTTGGACCTAATTTGGCTTTGCGAACAAAATCTTATTCCTTTAAATTATCAGGAATTCTACATTAAAAACCGCATCTTCTGTTCCAGCTCCATCAGATACCGAAAATGATGACTAAATCAACATAATTACATAATTATATTATGTAAACAATGTGAACTTGTTATTTCTTTTGTTTTTGTCTTTTTTTTGTTATAATTAAAAAAATTTATCTTTAATCGTTCTTTTTCTTAATTTTGTATATTCTATAATATTGTAACATCGTCTAACAGTATGCAACAATAATGTAGAATAATAACTACGCTCCTACAGCCCATTCCAAACTGTACTTTCATTCGAGGTTCGCAATAGCTGACAACGCCACGGATAAAGAGAGAATTATAACTGGAAGAAATGATTGTCATCTTGGAATTATTTCCAGTGGTCGAAGAATTTGCTAGAAGTTTCTGGCTATCTGAAACTTCTGCTATATAAGGACAGATGGCGATCAATAAAGACACAGTAGTTTTTAAACTGTGGCGAGGAGATTAGAAAAGTGTGCAGTGGGCGAAGTTGTAATTCTGTGATAAATTGAAAGTTGAGATTTAAGAAGAAGAAGTAATTAGTTTGGATTTGTGAATTAAGTAATTGAAAGGAGATAAAGTGATTTGAGAGAAAAGAGACCTTGTAAGAAAAGAATTTGCGAAGAATAGTATAGTGTGAACTTGAATTGTTCTATAGACTAGAAAATAAAGAAATAAATTTCACAGAATATCGTTTTATCTACTCGAGCCGTAGCCTGCATATTACAATATGATACATTGAAAATGCAAAAGTTTCAAAGTAAACAATACTAAGTAACACTTAGGGCCCTGTGTTCTTAATATTGTAGCATAATAATAACTACGCGCCTATGTCTATGCAGCAAATTCCGAAGTGACTTTCCATTCTGGCAGAATTTTGGTTCAAACTGTCCTTCATTCGAGGTTCGTGTCGGGGACGAAGTCTCCACAGCTCATGTCAACGAAAGAGACGAATAATATTAGGGATAAAAGGGAATTATAACTGCAAGAATTATTTCTCTTGTTCCAGTGGTCGAAGAATTTGCTAGAAGTTTCTGGCTATCAGAAACTTCTGCTATATAAGGACAGATGGCGATCAAAAAAAACACAGTTGGTTTAGAACCGTGGCGAAGAGATTGGAAAAGTGATAATGGGCGAAGTTGTAATTTGGTGATAAATTGAAAGTTGAGAGTAAACAAGAAAAAGTAATTAGTTTGGATTTGTGAATTAAGTAATTGAAAGGAGATAAAGTGATTTGAGAGGAAAGAGACCTTGTAAGAAAAGAATTTGCAAAGAATAGTATAGTGTGAACTTGAATTGTTCTATAGACTAGAAAATAAAGAAATAAATTTCACAGAATATCGTTTTATCTACTCGAGCCGTAGCCAGCATATTACATTGGTGTCAGAAGCGGGATAAAACTTATTCTGTGAATAACTATTTCCGTGGTGTGAAATTGCACAAAAAAAAAAAAAAAAAAAACGATTTCTGTGTTGAGTTAATTAGTTGCGCAAAATGGGTCGCAAATTGGGAAAACTAACTATAACTCAACTAAAGGCAGAACTCAGTAAGCGGAACCTCGACACAACTGGGGGAAAAGATGCCCTGCTGATTCGTCTGGAAGAAGCAGTAACGCAGGAAGGTGAAAATCCGCACGACGTAGAGTTTGACGTGGAAGAGGAACCAGCAAGTACAGCAGCCGACCCGGGTATAACAAGTCTGCTCCTGCAACTTAAGTTAGTCATGGACGAACAAAAGAAAGCAATAGAAGACCAAAGGAATTCTATAGAACTTAAGCTGGACGAACAAAAGAAAGCAATGGACGACCAAAAGAACTCTCTAGAACTTAAGATGGACGAACAAAAGAAAGCAATGGACGACCAGAGGAATTCTCTAGAACTTAAGCTGGACGAACAAAAGAAAGCAATGGACGAACAAAAGAAAGCTATAGACGAACAAAAGAATTCTCTAGATGCTCTGGAAAGTAAACTTGGTGAGCAAAACAAGAACTTGGAATCCAAATTCGAAGTGATCGAAGAGAAAATCGAGAAGGTCGAGACGCAACTCGAAAAAGTCGAAACTAGATTCGATGAAAATTTTGAGAAACATGAAACTCAGTTCGGGAAGATAGAGACTCAGTTTGAAAAAGTAGAAAAGCAAGTCGAAAATCTTGCTAAGGAGCTCAGCAACGTGAAGAGACAGAAAGCACGGGAATATTCCACTGACGGTCTGAGAAGAAAGGAGATGCAGCCTCCTACCTTCGATGGTCAAACATCATGGCCAATTTATAAGAGGCAATTCGAAGCGGCCGCAATGACCAATAGCTGGGACGATGAAGAGAAGTCTATTGCACTCACGCTTGCACTGAGGGGTCCAGCTGCGGAGCTCTTGCAGACCATCCCGGAAGATAAACAGCAGAACTACGACTCTCTGGTTCAGGCTATCGAGATGCGGTTTGGGGATGAACACATGCAGCAGGTGTACAGGGTTCAGCTGCGTAGTCGAGTCCAGAAAAGGGGGGAAACGCTCCAACAGTTGCAAGCGGATATAGAGCGACTAGCCCATCTTTCATACCCTAAAGCCGGTGAGGAGCTTATCAACGAAATGGCGGTGGAAGCTTTTATTCAGGCCATAGAGGACAGACAACTGCAAATGGCTGTAAGGATGGCTGAAAAGCGAACACTCCCCGAGGCATTGGCATTCGCTTTGTCAATGAAGGCTGCGGACCAAGCATACCAGGGAATACACCGTGTCAGGGAAATGTCCGTCGTGGAATGCTCATGCCAGAGAACAGCCGTCAAAGCTCGCGGAAGTCAAATCCGTTGCTGGAATTGCAACCAAACCGGACACCTACAACGGCAGTGCAGAAGTGCACCTAGACGAGGAAATTGTCCACATTGCGGAAGTAGGAGAAGCAGAGAGGAAGCATCCTGTCGGTCAGACTTCCCAAAACCAGCAGTCGGGAGATGCGTAAGGACCAACTTCGCGGGGCAGAAGTTGGTTACTGGAATCGAGGCCCCCAGGACCACCATTCAAGTTTCGCAAACCAAACGGGGTAACAAGAGCCTGACAGTGGAGGCACTAATCAACGAGAAGAAGTGCGTAGCCACCATCGACACAGGTGCCACTGCCTCCATTGTAAGAAGAGATATCGTCAAAAGCTCCTGGCTGCACAACACCAACAGCTACTGCCTGAAGACTGCAACAGGGGAAATGGCGAAGGTATTTGGAGAAGTTCGTCTTACGATTACTCTGGCAGGACTGACGTTCTCCCATGCGTTTCTGGTGGCAGATATATGCGACGAGTGCATCATCGGAGTAGACTTCATGAAAGCAAATGAAGTAATCTTGGACATCGGGATGCAAGTACTGAGGTATCGAAATGTGGAGATTCCGATGGTGTACGGAAATGAGAATGCCGTAACTCTCAGGACAGTCATCAGCAAAGACGAAGTTTTGCCGCCGTCTTCAGAGACAATCATTTGGACAAAGCTGGAAGGTGATCTTGGGAGCCACCGATTCTACATAGTAGAACCAGACCCAGAGAAGAATTCTCAAGACTACATCGTGGGAAAGACGTTAGTCGAACCAAAGAACACCATGGTTCCAGTGAGGGTTTTGAACGCAAGACCACACTCTGTAAAACTAAGGCGAGGGGATGTGACTGGAAAATGCACGCCGATTACCGCCGTCGCAACAATATCTGAACGTGATGCTCCAAAACCTCTCCCATCACCTTGGACAGCGGAAACGAGAGAGACGATTCTCCAGTCCAGTGAGCTGAATCAGGAGCAGCGAACTATGGCAGAGAATCTTATCAATGAGTACGCTGATGTATTTGCCTCACAGGACGGAGAATACGGCCGAACACACCTGGTACAACATCGAATAGACACTGGTGATACTAGACCAATTCGTCAGCCTGCTAGGCGCCTTCCATTGGCAAAGCAGACAGAAGTTGCAGAGATGGTGTCGGCAATGGAGAAAGAAGGTCTGATTGAAAGTTCCAAAAGTCCGTGGGCATCACCGGTTGTACTGGTAAAGAAGAAAGATGGCAGCACGCGGTTCTGCGTGGACTATCGGCAGCTCAATTACGTCACCAAGAAAGACAGCTATCCTCTGCCACGGATTGACGACACGCTAGACACACTATCAGGAGCCCGATGGTTTTCCACTCTCGACTTGAAGAGTGGCTACTGGCAGGTACAGATCCATCCAGAAGACCGGGAGAAAACCGCCTTCACCACAGGAAATGGGCTATGGTAATTCACGGTAATGCCATTCGGGCTGTGCAATGCTCCGGCGACTTTCGAGCGATTGATGGAATGTGTCCTGCAAGGGTTAACATGGAAAACCTGTTTGGTATACTTGGATGATGTCATCGTCGTAGGAAAAACGTTTGCGCAACACCGAGACAATCTAAGGGATGTGTTTCAAAGGCTTCGAAGTGCCCACCTGAAGCTCAACCCCAAGAAGTGCGCCCTGTTTAGAGCGGAAGTCAAGTACCTGGGACGCATAATTTCAGCGAAAGGAGTGAGAACCGATCCGGAGAAGGTCGAAGCGGTGAAAAACTGGCCAGTCCCCAAAGGCAAACACCAACTAAGGAGCTTCCTGGGCCTAGCCACCTACTACAGACGGTTCGTGAAGGATTTTGCCGGGATCGCAAAGAACCTGCACCAGTTGACGGAAAAGGGAAAACAATTCAAATGGTCAATTGAGTGCGAGAAGAGCTTCAAGGCACTTAAACAACGGCTATGCGATGCCCCGATACTGGCTTACCCCACTCCCGGGGAAACGTTCGTTGTGGATGCAGATGCTAGTAATGTCGGGGTAGGAGCCGTACTCTCCCAGGTGCATGACGGCCAAGAGAAGGTGGTTGCGTACTTCAGCAAGGTGCTCTCTAAGCCAGAAAGGAACTACTGGGTGACAAGGCGGGAACTTCTAGCTTTGATCTTGGCTACGAAGCATTTTCACAAATACCTCTACGGGAGGAAGTTCGTTCTTCGCACAGACCATGCAGCCTTAAAATGGCTATTACAGTTCAAGAGTCCTGAGGGTCAGGTCGCAAGATGGATCGAAAGGCTGCAAATCTACGACTACGAAATACAGCATCGTAAAGGAAAACTCCACTCTAATGCGGATGCACTGTCCCGGAGACCATGCAGAACGGATTGTAAACATTGTGCGCGTCAGGAAGAACGGGAGCTGGTTTCCATCCAAAGAATGAGAGCCGAACCTATCGCCGGCTGGAGCGTAGATGAGATCCGGAACGCTCAGAAGGAAGACCCGGATATCGAGCCGATTCTGGCCTGGAAGGAGAACATGGAGAAACCGGATCATCAGGACATCTCTCACAGAAGCCCGACCTTAAAGGCATATTTTGCGCAGTGGGACTCCCTCCTAGTCCAAGAAGGTGTTCTGAGAAGAAAATGGGAATCCTCCGACGGAAAGTCGTTTGTAATGCAGCTTGTCGTACCGCGGACGAGGGTCAAGGAGGTGTTACAGGAAATGCATGGCGGGGCGACCGGCGGCCACTTGGGAGTGAATAAGACGCTAGAAAAGGTACGAGAACGTTTTTATTGGTTAAAAGCGAAGGAAGATATCGAAGACTGGTGCAGAAAATGCGACGTGTGTGCAGCTAGCAAGGGTCCGAGAATCAAAACTCGAGGTAAGATGCACCAATACAACGTGGGAGCACCTTTCGAACGAATCGCCATTGACATCGCAGGGCCCTTTCCGGAAACCGACAATGGTAATCGGTATATCCTCGTAGTGATGGACTACTTCAGTAAGTGGCCGGAAGCGTTTCCGATCCCTAACCAGGAAGCCAGAACCGTGGCGGAGCAGATCGTCTACAATTGGGTTAGCAGATTCGGTGTGCCCTTGGAATTGCATTCTGACCAAGGGCGGAACTTCGAGTCAAGAATCTTCCAAGAGATGTGTCAACTACTCGGAATCAAAAAGACAAGGACAACCCCGCTTCATCCACAGTCGGACGGTATGGTGGAGCGTTTCAATAGGACTTTGGACGAACATCTCTCGAAGGTCGTAGGTGACTACCAACGGGATTGGGACCGGCAGATTCCCTTGTTTTTGATGGCCTATAGAAGTGCCGTGCATAGCACTACTCGACATACGCCGTTCGAAATCTTATTTGGTGGAATAGCTCGTTTACCCAGTGAGGTGAAATTTGGATCTCCTACCAATGAGCCCAGAAATGAAGAAGAGTACGTGGCGGACCTTAGGGAAAGGCTTAGGGACATACACCAAAGGACCAGAAGCCAGATTAAGATGACGAGCGACCGCATGAAGACCAGGTATGATGCCAAGGCAACAACGTCAGGATTCCAGGAAGGAGATCTGGTGTGGCTGTATAATCCCCATCGCCAAAAGGGGAAATCACCTAAGTTACAGCGGAACTGGGAAGGTCCCTACAGAATAGTAACCCGCATCAACGATGTTGTCTACCGCATCCAGCGAGGACCAAGGGCCAAAATGAAAGTGGTTCATGTGGACCGACTGAGTCGATACAATGGCCGAAATGAGGATGCACTTGTTCGGGACGAACACGTCTAAGAGGGGGGCAGTGTAGCATAATAATAACTACGCGCCTATGTCTATGCAGCAAATTCCGAAGTGACTTTCCATTCTGGCAGAATTTTGGTTCAAACTGTCCTTCATTCGAGGTTCGTGTCGGGGACGAAGTCTCCACAGCTCATGTCAACGAAAGAGACGAATAATATTAGGGATAAAAGGGAATTATAACTGCAAGAATTATTTCTCTTGTTCCAGTGGTCGAAGAATTTGCTAGAAGTTTCTGGCTATCAGAAACTTCTGCTATATAAGGACAGATGGCGATCAAAAAAAACACAGTTGGTTTAGAACCGTGGCGAAGAGATTGGAAAAGTGATAATGGGCGAAGTTGTAATTTGGTGATAAATTGAAAGTTGAGAGTAAACAAGAAAAAGTAATTAGTTTGGATTTGTGAATTAAGTAATTGAAAGGAGATAAAGTGATTTGAGAGGAAAGAGACCTTGTAAGAAAAGAATTTGCAAAGAATAGTATAGTGTGAACTTGAATTGTTCTATAGACTAGAAAATAAAGAAATAAATTTCACAGAATATCGTTTTATCTACTCGAGCCGTAGCCAGCATATTACAATATGTTGCAACCACTTTCATACTAAGTCAACTTAAAATAGATTTCAAGTATATTCTTTCCGTGCAGTTTAATACTAACATGACATAAAATCGTTTAAAGTAAGAGCTAAACACGAATAAGTATACCAACTCCAATTTAACCTAAAGGACGCATTAACACAGATTCGGTGTTTTATTCCAAAAAAAGAATAAAAATAATAAAATGATTGTTGTATTCAGCTTAGAAATCTATTAAGTATGAAAAAAGTTATACTCAAAAAACTTTGAACCTCTCTCCTGAAAACAGCATAATTTGCACTTAGTATAGTTTTGCATGGGGCCATCAAAATAATCTACTGAAGATTAAATTCGAAGAACTTAAATGTTCTTCTATTCCTGTGGAAAATATAAGAATATCGTTGAGATAAACGAACAAGTTTTGTTTTTACAGACAATACGAGTACATGATTCATCATCCTTTGGAACGTTGCGGGCGAACTTTCTTACAACTAACAGTACGGGAGTTTTTATCGAACCTTATCTTTATTTATTATGGGGATCCTATTGCTCTAAATTCCGTTCCTCTTATTTTGATCTTCCACAAAGATGGAGAAGAGGAATGGAATTCGCGTGAACAACAATCCTCATTGTGACTCGATATTTGATGCCTAGTAAACAATGAGGAATGTGCTGAGTGTGCGAGATGTTAAATATTTATAAGTGCACATACATACCTATAACAACATACAAACTGTAATTTATTTCGTCAAAATGCTATTTTATTTTATACAATTTTGAGTCCAAAAAAGTATTCTATTTTTATTTTATTTTAAGTTTGAAAGAAAATATGTTTTACATTTTTGAGTCTTAAAGACTATTTTTTTTTAGTCTAGAACACTACTGGTCATGGTAAGGAGGTCATGATAAGGAAAATTACCTTATAAAAAAGATAATGACATACATCAGTAAGAATAGGGTCTCTTTAGAGGTTTATGTCATTTCGTAACTGGACAGGTGTGATCTTATCAGTGATTTTTTTTGTTTAGAGAATAGAGGAACAAAGGAGTATGTGAGTAATTTCGGGGTTTGAGTATGAGGGAGATGTTAGATGCTGTGTCGAATGGATCTTATTATGAGTAATTCGTGTTCGTTGGGGACAATGATTTGTCGTGTGCTAATTCGGCGGGGGTGTCGAGGTGAAGGTTTGTATTTTAAGTAGTGGAGGTGACGTAATCGGCGCGGCATTGACATTGGGGTATTATGTAATTTGAAATTGTTATCGCAGGTCAGGGTTATGTTGATTTGGTAAAAGTGAGTCAGGGGTATTAATTTAGTAGATTGAAATAGATTTCGAAGCGACTGGTGTTTATTCAAAGTAATCCTGTGGGTGAGGTTTAAATGATTGTTTTATGTGATGTGATGGAGGAGGGTGAGAGTGGCCGACGGTGACTGGTGAATGGTTTTCGATCGATGGTAAAATTTCTTGTGATTCATAGGTGTGAGAGTATAAATTAAAAATTGTTTGCAAGTCAAGGTTGAGTTGATTTGCTGAGAGTAAAATTATCAGGGGCAGGGAAATTTAAATGTATAAAAGAGGATAATTGAATGAAGGTGTAGGATACATACATTATGTAATGTTTTATGAGAGCAGAAGTAAGGAACTGGATTTCCAAGCATATGAAGAAAAAGGGAATTTAAAGCGTCCTAAGAAACATTTTAAAGAGTGTGTAGTAAAGTTCAAGTTAACTTTTAAACCTATTTTAAGCATATTGTTTATCGAATTTGTTGGTGGAGGTGCCACGAAGATAAATGATCAGGATGTATTCTTCAAATGGTACGAAGAAAATAAACACTACGAATTTAATATGCGACGTGACCTTGTTGATCTTATCTGAAGAATGTATCAAATTCATAAATATTTTTCTGGATCAATATAATGTGGAACCGTTTTTAGAAGCTGTACCTATAGCATCGGCTTGTAATCTTGTATATCGTCGTAATTTTCTTAAACCAAACACAATAAGATTAAAGCCCAGAAAGGTATACAGATACGCTAACAATGAGTCACTCCAGGCAATTGAATGGCTCATTTGGGAAGAAAAGAAACGAAATTGTTACATTCAACATGCACCTAAACAACGAGAAGCGGTAGTAGCTGGTGTTAAGTTGACGGTTTTTGCAAAGAAACCAAACAGGCTTTCGAGTTTCATGGATGCTATTATAATGGACACACGTGTTTAAGAAATTATCGCGATATGCCTTTACACAATGACCCTCATGACACATTAAATCTACGTTATGAAAAAAACCGTTGCTAAATCGACTTGGCTTGTGAATTTGAAAAACAGTCGAGTATTGATGATGTAAAATATTTAAAAACACATCCTTCAATACAATGTACACCTTTAAATTCCCGCGATGCATTTTACGGAGGACGTAGAGGAAACACGTATAATTAATATAAATGTAAGGAGAATGAAAAAATCAAGTACACAGATGTATATGTTCCCTATATCTATGGGTTTGCAATTACGGGAAATTTCCAGTGGATCACCCTAAATTTTATATCACTTCAAAGTGTAAGGGTCCGAGAACCAAAACTCGAGGTAAGATGCACCAATACAACGTGGGAGCACCTTTCGAACGAATCGCCATTGACATCGCAGGGCCCTTTCCGGAAACCGACAATGGTAATCGGTATATACTCGTAGTGATGGACTACTTCAGTAAGTGGCCGGAAGCGTTTCCGATCCCTAACCAGGAAGCCAGAACCGTGGCGGAGCAGATCGTCTACAATTGGGTTAGCAGATTCGGTGTGCCCTTGGAATTGCATTCTGACCAAGGGAGGAACTTCGAGTCAAGAATCTTCCAAGAGATGTGTCAACTACTCGGAATCAAAAAGACAAGGACAACCCCGCTTCATCCACAGTCGGACGGTATGGTGGAGCGTTTCAATAGGACTTTGGACGAACATCTCTCGAAGGTCGTAGGTGACTACCAACGGGATTGGGACCGGCAGATTCCCTTGTTTTTGATGGCCTATAGAAGTGCCGTGCATAGCACTACTCGACATACGCCGTTCGAAATCTTATTTGGTGGAATAGCTCGTTTACCCAGTGAGGTGAAATTTGGATCTCCTACCAATGAGCCCAGAAATGAAGAAGAGTACGTGGCGGACCTTAGGGAAAGGCTTAGGGACATACACCAAAGGACCAGAAGCCAGATTAAGATGACGAGCGACCGCATGAAGACCAGGTATGATGCCAAGGCAACAACGTCAGGATTCCAGGAAGGAGATCAAGTGTGGCTGTATAATCCCCATCGCCAAAAGGGGAAATCACCTAAATTGCAGCGGAACTGGGAGGGTCCATACAGAATAGTAACCCGCATCAACGATGTTGTCTACCGCATCCAGCGAGGACCAAGGGCCAAAATGAAAGTGGTTCATGTGGACCGACTGAGTCGATACAATGGCCGAAGTGAGGACGCACTTGTTCGGGACGAACAAGTCTAAGAGGGGGGCAGTGTAACATCGTCTAAAAGTATGCAACAATAATGTAGAATAATAACTACGCTCCTACAGCCCATTCCAAACTGTACTTTCATTCGAGGTTCGCAATAGCTGACAACGCCACGGATAAAGAGAGAATTATAACTGGAAGAAATGATTGTCATCTTGGAATTATTTCCAGTGGTCGAAGAATTTGCTAGAAGTTTCTGGCTATCTGAAACTTCTGCTATATAAGGACAGATGGCGATCAATAAAGACACAGTAGTTTTAAACTGTGGCGAGGAGATTAGAAAAGTGTGCAGTGGGCGAAGTTGTAATTCTGTGATAAATTGAGAGATGAGATTTAAGAAGAAGAAGTAATTAGTTTGGATTTGTGAATTAAGTAATTGAAAGGAGATAAAGTGATTTGAGAGAAAAGAGACCTTGTAAGAAAAGAATTTGCGAAGAATAGTATAGTGTGAACTTGAATTGTTCTATAGACTAGAAAATAAAGAAATAAATTTCACAGAATATCGTTTTATCTACTCGAGCCGTAGCCTGCATATTACAATATGATACATTGAAAATGCAAAAGTTTCAAAGTAAACAATACTAAGTAACACTTAGGGCCCTGTGTTCTTAATATGTTGCAACCACTTTCATACTAAGTCAACTTAAAATAGATTTCAAGTATATTCTTTCCGTGCAGTTTAATACTAACATGACATAAAATCGTTTAAAGTAAGAGCTAAACACGAATAAGTATACCAACTCCAATTTAACCTAAAGGACGCATTAACACAGATTCGGTGTTTTATTCCAAAAAAAGAATAAAAATAATAAAATGATTGTTGTATTCAGCTTAGAAATCTATTAAGTATGAAAAAAGTTATACTCAAAAAACTTTGAACCTCTCTCCTGAAAACAGCATAATTTGCACTTAGTATAGTTTTGCATGGGGCCATCAAAATAATCTACTGAAGATTAAATTCGAAGAACTTAAATGTTCTTCTATTCCTGTGGAAAATATATGAATATCGTTGAGATAAACGAACAAGTTTTGTTTTTACAGACAATACGAGTACATGATTCATCATCCTTTGGAACGTTGCGGGCGAACTTTCTTACAACTAACAGTACGGGAGTTTTTATCGAACCTTATCTTTATTTATTATGGGGATCCTATTGCTCTAAATTCCGTTCCTCTTATTTTGATCTTCCACAAAGATGGAAAAGAGGAATGGAATTCGCGTGAACAACAATCCTCATTGTGACTCGATATTTGATGCCTAGTAAACAATGAGGAATGTGCTGAGTGTGCGAGATGTTAAATATTTATAAGTGCACATACATACCTATAACAACATACAAACTGTAATTTATTTCGTCAAAATGCTATTTTATTTTATACAATTTTGAGTCCAAAAAAGTATTCTATTTTTATTTTATTTTAAGTTTGAAAGAAAATATGTTTTACATTTTTGAGTCTTAAAGACTATTTTTTTTTAGTCTAGAACACTACTGGTCATGGTAAGGAGGTCATGATAAGGAAAATTACCTTATAAAAAAGATAATGACATACATCAGTAAGAATAGGGTCTCTTTAGAGGTTTATGTCATTTCGTAACTGGACAGGTGTGATCTTATCAGTGATTTTTTTTGTTTAGAGAATAGAGGAACAAAGGAGTATGTGAGTAATTTCGGGGTTTGAGTATGAGGGAGATGTTAGATGCTGTGTTGAATGGATCTTATTATGAGTAATTCGTGTTCGTTGGGGACAATGATTTGTCGTGTGCTAATTCGGCGGGGGTGTCGTGGTGAAGGTTTGTATTTTAAGTAGTGGAGGTGACGTAATCGGCGCGGCATTGACATTGGGGTATTATGTAATTTGAAATTGTTATCGCAGGTCAGGGTTATGTTGATTTGGTAAAAGTGAGTCAGGGGTATTAATTTAGTAGATTGAAATAGATTTCGAAGCGACTGGTGTTTATTCAAAGTAATCCTGTGGGTGAGGTTTAAATGATTGTTTTATGTGATGTGATGGAGGAGGGTGAGAGTGGCCGACGGTGACTGGTGAATGGTTTTCGATCGATGGTAAAATTTCTTGTGATTCATAGGTGTGAGAGTATAAATTAAAAATTGTTTGCAAGTCAAGGTTGAGTTGATTTGCTGAGAGTAAAATTATCAGGGGCAGGGAAATTTAAATGTATAAAAGAGGATAATTGAATGAAGGTGTAGGATACATACATTATGTAATGTTTTATGAGAGCAGAAGTAAGGAACTGGATTTCCAAGCATATGAAGAAAAAGGGAATTTAAAGCGTCCTAAGAAACATTTTAAAGAGTGTGTAGTAAAGTTCAAGTTAACTTTTAAACCTATTTTAAGCATATTGTTTATCGAATTTGTTGGTGGAGGTGCCACGAAGATAAATGATCAGGATGTATTCTTCAAATGGTACGAAGAAAATAAACACTACGAATTTAATATGCGACGTGACCTTGTTGATCTTATCTGAAGAATGTATCAAATTCATAAATATTTTTCTGGATCAATATAATGTGGAACCGTTTTTAGAAGCTGTACCTATAGCATCGGCTTGTAATCTTGTATATCGTCGTAATTTTCTTAAACCAAACACAATAAGATTAAAGCCCAGAAAGGTATACAGATACGCTAACAATGAGTCACTCCAGGCAATTGAATGGCTCATTTGGGAAGAAAAGAAACGAAGTTGTTACATTCAACATGCACCTAAACAACGAGAAGCGGTAGTAGCTGGTGTTAAGTTGACGGTTTTTGCAAAGAAACCAAACAGGCTTTCGAGTTTCATGGATGCTATTATAATGGACACACGTGTTTAAGAAATTATCGCGATATGCCTTTACACAATGACCCTCATGACACATTAAATCTACGTTATGAAAAAAACCGTTGCTAAATCGACTTGGCTTGTGAATTTGAAAAACAGTCGAGTATTGATGATGTAAAATATTTAAAAACACATCCTTCAATACAATGTACACCTTTAAATTCCCGCGATGCATTTTACGGAGGACGTAGAGGAAACACGTATAATTAATATTGTAATATGCGAGCTACGGCTCGAGTAGATAAAACAGTTATTCTGTGAAATTATTTCTTTATTTTCTACTCTATAGAACAATTCAAGTTCACACTATACTATTCTTCGCAATTTCTTTTCTTACAAGGTCTCTTTCCTCTCAAATCACTTTATCTCCTTTCAATTACTTAATTCACAAATCCAAACTAATTACTTTTTCTTGTTCACTCTCAACTTTCAATTTATCACCAAATTACAACTTCGCCCATTATCACTTTTCCAATCTCTTCGCCACGGTTCTAAACCAACTGTCTTTTTTTGATCGCCATCTGTCCTTATATAGCAGAAGTTTCTGATAGCCAGAAACTTCTAGCAAATTCTTCGACCACTGGAACAAGAGAAATAATTCTTGCAGTTATAATCCCCTTTTATCCCTAATATTATTCGTCTCTTTCGTTGACATGAGCTGTGGAGACTTCGTCCCAGACACGAACCTCGAATGAAAGGACAGTTTGAACCAAAATTCTGCCAGAATGGAAAGTCACTTCGGAATTTGTTGCGTCATATTTTTAGGGGGCGTAGTTATTATTATGCTACAATATAAATGTAAGGAGAATGAAAAAATCAAGTACACTGATGTATATGTTCCCTATATCTATGGGTTTGCAATTACGGGAAATTTCCAGTGGATCACCCTAAATTTTATATCACTTCAAAGTGTAAGGGTCCGAGAACCAAAACTCGAGGTAAGATGCACCAATACAACGTGGGAGCACCTTTCGAACGAATCGCCATTGACATCGCAGGGCCCTTTCCGGAAACCGACAATGGTAATCGGTATATACTCGTAGTGATGGACTACTTCAGTAAGTGGCCGGAAGCGTTTCCGATCCCTAACCAGGAAGCCAGAACCGTGGCGGAGCAGATCGTCTACAATTGGGTTAGCAGATTCGGTGTGCCCTTGGAATTGCATTCTGACCAAGGGAGGAACTTCGAGTCAAGAATCTTCCAAGAGATGTGTCAACTACTCGGAATCAAAAAGACAAGGACAACCCCGCTTCATCCACAGTCGGACGGTATGGTGGAGCGTTTCAATAGGGCTTTGGACGAACATCTCGCGAAGGTCGTAGGTGACTACCAACGGGATTGGGACCGGCAGATTCCCTTGTTTTTGATGGCCTATAGAAGTGCCGTGCATAGCACTACTCGACATACGCCGTTCGAAATCTTATTTGGTGGAATAGCTCGTTTACCCAGTGAGGTGAAATTTGGATCTCCTACCAATGAGCCCAGAAATGAAGAAGAGTACGTGGCGGACCTTAGGGAAAGGCTTAGGGACATACACCAAAGGACCAGAAGCCAGATTAAGATGACGAGCGACCGCATGAAGACCAGGTATGATGCCAAGGCAACAACGTCAGGATTCCAGGAAGGAGATCTAGTGTGGCTGTATAATCCCCATCGCCAAAAGGGGAAATCACCTAAATTGCAGCGGAACTGGGAGGGTCCATACAGAATAGTAACCCGCATCAACGATGTTGTCTACCGCATCCAGCGAGGACCAAGGGCCAAAATGAAAGTGGTTCATGTGGACCGACTGAGTCGATACAATGGCCGAAGTGAGGACGCACTTGTTCGGGACGAACAAGTCTAAGAGGGGGGCAGTGTAACATCGTCTAAAAGTATGCAACAATAATGTAGAATAATAACTACGCTCCTACAGCCCATTCCAAACTGTACTTTCATTCGAGGTTCGCAATAGCTGACAACGCCACGGATAAAGAGAGAATTATAACTGGAAGAAATGATTGTCATCTTGGAATTATTTCCAGTGGTCGAAGAATTTGCTAGAAGTTTCTGGCTATCTGAAACGTCTGCTATATAAGGACAGATGGCGATCAATAAAGACACAGTAGTTTTTAAACTGTGGCGAGGAGATTAGAAAAGTGTGCAGTGGGCGAAGTTGTAATTCTGTGATAAATTGAAAGTTGAGATTTAAGAAGAAGAAGTAATTAGTTTGGATTTGTGAATAAGGTAATTGAAAGGAGATAAAGTGATTTGAGAGAAAAGAGACCTTGTAAGAAAAGAATTTGCGAAGAATAGTATAGTGTGAACTTGAATTGTTCTATAGACTAGAAAATAAAGAAATAAATTTCACAGAATATCGTTTTATCTACTCGAGCCGTAGCCTGCATATTACAATATGATACATTGAAAATGCAAAAGTTTCAAAGTAAACAATACTAAGTAACACTTAGGGCCCTGTGTTCTTAATATGTTGCAACCACTTTCATACTAAGTCAACTTAAAATAGATTTCAAGTATATTCTTTCCGTGCAGTTTAATACTAACATGACATAAAATCGTTTAAAGTAAGAGCTAAACACGAATAAGTATACCAACTCCAATTTAACCTAAAGGACGCGTTAACACAGATTCGGTGTTTTATTCCAAAAAAAGAATAAAAATAATAAAATGATTGTTGTATTCAGCTTAGAAATCTATTAAGTATGAAAAAAGTTATACTCAAAAAACTTTGAACCTCTCTCCTGAAAACAGCATAATTTGCACTTAGTATAGTTTTGCATGGGGCCATCAAAATAATCTACTGAAGATTAAATTCGAAGAACTTAAATGTTCTTCTATTCCTGTGGAAAATATAAGAATATCGTTGAGATAAACGAACAAGTTTTGTTTTTACAGACAATACGAGTACATGATTCATCATCCTTTGGAACGTTGCGGGCGAACTTTCTTACAACTAACAGTACGGGAGTTTTTATCGAACCTTATCTTTATTTATTATGGGGATCCTATTGCTCTAAATTCCGTTCCTCTTATTTTGATCTTCCACAAAGATGGAGAAGAGGAATGGAATTCGCGTGAACAACAATCCTCATTGTGACTCGATATTTGATGCCTAGTAAACAATGAGGAATGTGCTGAGTGTGCGAGATGTTAAATATTTATAAGTGCACATACATACCTATAACAACATACAAACTGTAATTTATTTCGTCAAAATGCTATTTTATTTTATACAATTTTGAGTCCAAAAAAGTATTCTATTTTTATTTTATTTTAAGTTTGAAAGAAAATATGTTTTACATTTTTGAGTCTTAAAGACTATTTTTTTTTAGTCTAGAACACTACTGGTCATGGTAAGGAGGTCATGATAAGGAAAATTACCTTATAAAAAAGATAATGACATACATCAGTAAGAATAGGGTCTCTTTAGAGGTTTATGTCATTTCGTAACTGGACAGGTGTGATCTTATCAGTGATTTTTTTTGTTTAGAGAATAGAGGAACAAAGGAGTATGTGAGTAATTTCGGGGTTTGAGTATGAGGGAGATGTTAGATGCTGTGTTGAATGGATCTTATTATGAGTAATTCGTGTTCGTTGGGGACAATGATTTGTCGTGTGCTAATTCGGCGGGGGTGTCGAGGTGAAGGTTTGTATTTTAAGTAGTGGAGGTGACGTAATCGGCGCGGCATTGACATTGGGGTATTATGTAATTTGAAATTGTTATCGCAGGCCAGGGTTATGTTGATTTGGTAAAAGTGAGCCAGGGGTATTAATTTAGTAGATTGAAATAGATTTCGAAGCGACTGGTGTTTATTCAAAGTAATCCTGTGGGTGAGGTTTAAATGATTGTTTTATGTGATGTGATGGAGGAGGGTGAGAGTGGCCGACGGTGACTGGTGAATGGTTTTCGATCGATGGTAAAATTTCTTGTGATTCATAGGTGTGAGAGTATAAATTAAAAATTGTTTGCAAGTCAAGGTTGAGTTGATTTGCTGAGAGTAAAATT
Organism: Pocota personata; assembly: GCA_963082735.1. Lineage (NCBI taxonomy): Eukaryota > Metazoa > Arthropoda > Insecta > Diptera > Syrphidae > Pocota > Pocota personata. The sequence continues at coordinate 142,881,827 of OY720429.1, read as the reverse complement.
ATCAGGGGCAGGGAAATTTAAATGTATAAAAGAGGATAATTGAATGAAGGTGTAGGATACATACATTATGTAATGTTTTATGAGAGCAGAAGTAAGGAACTGGATTTCCAAGCATATGAAGAAAAAGGGAATTTAAAGCGTCCTAAGAAACATTTTAAAGAGTGTGTAGTAAAGTTCAAGTTAACTTTTAAACCTATTTTAAGCATATTGTTTATCGAATTTGTTGGTGGAGGTGCCACGAAGATAAATGATCAGGATGTATTCTTCAAATGGTACGAAGAAAATAAACACTACGAATTTAATATGCGACGTGACCTTGTTGATCTTATCTGAAGAATGTATCAAATTCATAAATATTTTTCTGGATCAATATAATGTGGAACCGTTTTTAGAAGCTGTACCTATAGCATCGGCTTGAAATCTTGTATATCGTCGTAATTTTCTTAAACCAAACACAATAAGATTAAAGCCCAGAAAGGTATACAGATACGCTAACAATGAGTCACTCCAGGCAATTGAATGGCTCATTTGGGAAGAAAAGAAACGAAGTTGTTACATTCAACATGCACCTAAACAACAAGAAGCGGTAGTAGCTGGTGTTAAGTTGACGGTTTTTGCAAAGAAACCAAACAGGCTTTCGAGTTTCATGGATGCTATTATAATGGACACACGTGTTTAAGAAATTATCGCGATATGCCTTTACACAATGACCCTCATGACACATTAAATCTACGTTATGAAAAAAACCGTTGCTAAATCGACTTGGCTTGTGAATTTGAAAAACAGTCGAGTATTGATGATGTAAAATATTTAAAAACACATCCTTCAATACAATGTACACCTTTAAATTCCCGCGATGCATTTTACGGAGGACGTAGAGGAAACACGTATAATTAATATAAATGTAAGGAGAATGAAAAAATCAAGTACACAGATGTATATGTTCCCTATATCTATGGGTTTGCAATTACGGGAAATTTCCAGTGGATCACCCTAAATTTTATATCACTTCAAATAGATTTAATAATCATGAATGGAATTATAAAATGTAAAGTACTACCACCAGGGTAATTACTACATCTGGTACTGCCTATAAAACAATATGATAAGCTCATGATTACGCTGTGTAAGACATGCAGCGAACAAATATCTCACTCATGATGATGATGATGATGAAGGAGTTTTGCACGTTATAGAGTCGCTTTTCCATTTTTCCAAAGCATTGTCCCCAATTTTATTATATTAAAAAAGAAACATTAAGTATAGATTAACACGATTTCACATCCAATTGTGCATGCACAGCATATGTTACCATAAATGAAAGCGAAAAATGTGCTCATGCATGTTATATGTTAATCGAAATGTCAGTTTTTTTTTTTTTGTTGCAATCTGCCATTCCCAAAAAAAATTTAGACTGCATTGAATTCTATTAAAGAAGGTGCAAATATTATTAAAGAAGGTAGGTAAATACAAAACAACTTGATCATTAGCATAACTCAATTTATCATTTCTTAAAAGATGAGAATTTCATCCACTTCCTCTGCAGCAAACAAAACACTGAAGAGGTTTTCAGCAGGGTTGCAGAAAAAATCCTGTTTTCAAATCATGCAAACCAGACACCTTTGTTTATTGTCCTCTTTGCATTTGTGAATTCTCAATATCTTCAGGAGGCCAAAATGATATAATTCTTCATATCAAAAGAGAAAAACATAAGTCGAAAGTAGTGGAATCTGCTGGATCAAATAAGTTGGAGACGTTTTTTCGAAATCAAGAGTTTACTGAAAATGAAAGAGAGTTAGCGCTAGCAGAGGCAGTTATGTGCTTTCATACTATTTTCCACAATCACAGTTTTAGATCGATGGACTGCACTTCAAAATTAATATGTAAGCTTTTCGAGAGGAAGAAGTTCTCGTGCGCTCGTACCAAAACCGAATCAGTGGTCAAAAATGTACTGGCAAAGTATGCATACGAAGAGTTACTTACTAAATTAAACACCACAAATTTTGTAACATTGTTATCTGACGCATCCAACAAAAAGGATTTAAATCTGTTCCCGACTGTAATAAGGTATTTTAGTTATCTGGAAGGGGTAAAACTGAGAATGCTAGACTTAGTGTCTCTGCCTGGAGAAACGTCTGAGTTAATCAGTGATTCAATAATGCGAACGATTGAAAAAGCACATTTATCTGACAAAATTGTTAGTTTTTGCGCGCATAATGCCAACACAAACTTTGGAGGTTTAGCTAGGGGTGGAAAAAATAATGTTTTCAGTCATTTGGATAATAATTTAACAGTCTCTAGTGGGAGTAGGTTGTTCGGCACATATTATACACAATACTATTCAAACTGCAGCAGATCTATTACCAGTAGATGTTGGAAATATTATTATGAAGGTATACTTACATTTCTATATACAGTGCCAAATTTTGGTCAAACTTTTTTTCGAATTTTGTCAAATTTGTTGCAATAACTACATACTTTTTAATGAGGATGTTTTGTTATGCGGTTCCAATCGTTTCATGATACATTTAGAGTGTTAAAATTTTTCACACGGGGTCACGGGAGCAAAAAGTGGTTAGAACGAAAAATGGGTTTTTTAGGTACCTGCCTCATTTTTAGGGATTAAAGAAAAATGCTTTATAGGTGCAGTGTTTTTGTTTTTTTATTGCTTCTCAGAAACATTCTCTATCTAATTAGTATTTTGTTGGACCTCCTCTTGCTTTTACTTCAGCTGCATATCGGCGAGACATTGACTCAGATAGGTTTTTTCATGTGGAAGCAGGTATGGTGCTCCAGGTCCGGATAAATAAATCTTTTAGGTTTTCAATTGACTCTGAACGCTTCTTCGCAACCTTAAGTTTCATTATTGACCAGATATTTTCAATTGGATTGAGATCTGGGCTATTGGGAGGCCAACTTAATACATCGACATCATTTTCTTCGAAGTACTTTTTAACCTAAGAAATAAAAAAAAAATGTAAATATTATTTTTAGTCATAAAAGTTCTAGCTTATTTAAAAGCTTGAAAAGTCTTTCATATTAAAAAAAAAAAACAAGTTCATACTTACAATTTTCGCTGCATGGCAAGGAGCATTGTCCTGTTGACAAATTAATCTGCAAGAGTCACCAAAAAGCTTCAGTGCAGAGGGCTCTAATACATTTTCCAGAACCCGTAGGTAAACTTCTGCAGTCACTTTCGATTCTAGGAAGACTATTCTACCTTTGTTATCTCCAGAGAAGCATCCCCAACCATCACACCTTCAGTTTTGTGGGACATCCGTAAGATGCATTCAGAGCTCAGTCTTTCCTTTGGTTCTCTTCGCGCAAGAATCCTCCCATCTCCTTCGTCGGAAAAGATAACATTGTTTCACATGTCTTGAGTCCAATTAAGATGCTCTTGCGCTCAGAGCAAACGTTTTTATCTGATTCTTTTTGGAAAATCCGACTCCAGTACTGACTTGAGTGCTCTAAGTCCAGCTTTGACGAGCCTTTTCCTCACTGAGCTTGACGAAATTATTTTTTCTGTAGCTCGACACAGATCGTTTTTAAGATTCACCGAAGTCTTGAACCGATACCGACGGCTGTACGGCACCAAAAACGATCCTCCACTAGGGTAGTCTTTTTTGGCCTACCTGATCAATTGCGAAAGCTTAGTCAACTCTACTGCGAAGGTATAACACTGGCAGTAGGGTGGTCATATGGCTTAAATGCAACTTGATCGTGATGATGACATCGGGTGGAGGGAAAAAAATACTGTGAATCATGAGCAGCGACAAAAAGGAAAACAAACAAGCTCCCCAGTTATCTGGACGCCACCCTTGGAGTTTACTGAAAAACTTAATACCACCTAAGTTTCAAACCCACTACACCAATCTTTCTTTCTCTCTCTCTCTCAATTTCTTCAAACGCCCATGCCCTGAAATAATTTAATGGTATTCATATTCCATTTGGCGCGCGCAAATTATAAAAAAAAAAAAAAAAGTCCCGGTCTCACAATATTTTTTTTTAAATTCCATGCCACAGTTTGTTGAGCAACATTTAATCTTCTAGAAATTTCACGTGTTGTCTAATTGAGACGTGACAGACACAAAATATTAACTTTGCACTCCGAACTGATTTTTCCCATTTTTTTTTTCAGTAAATTACTTCGGTTTGTTTGGGACTGCTATTACGAACTAAATGCACCTCTTATTAGATTCAGATTAATGAATTTTTATTATTTAGTCGTTCTATTTACAAATTGGTTTAAAACTTAGGAACAAATTGACCTCCTTTAGGAATTACACCATTTAATCCTTTTCAAATTCCATTATTAAATACAACTATTTTACTTGCATCAGGAATTACTGTAACATGAGCACATCATAGATTAATAAGAGGAAATTATTCACAAACTACTCAAGGATTATTTTTTACAGTATTATTAGGAATTTATTTTACTATTTTACAAGCCTATGAATATATTGAAGCTCCTTTTACAATTGCTGATGCTGTTTATGGATCAACATTCTTTATAGCTACAGGATTTCATGGTCTTCATGTATTAATTGGAACTACATTTTTATTAATTTGTTTAATCCGACATTTAAATAATCATTTTTCAAAAAATCATCATTTTGGATTTGAAGCAGCAGCATGATATTGACATTTTGTAGATATTGTTTGATTATTCTTATATGTATCAATTTATTGATGAGGAGGATAAAATATTTATATAGTATAAAAGTATATATGACTTCCAATCATAAGGTCTATTATTAATAGTATAAATAATTTTTTCTATTACTTTAATATCATTTATTATTATTAGTTTATCAATTGTTGTTATAATATTAGCAACTATTTTATCTAAAAAAAGATATAGAGATCGAGAAAAATGATCTCCATTTGAATGTGGTTTTGATCCTATATCATCTTCTCGTTTACCTTTTTCTTTAAAATTTTTTTTAATTACTATTATTTTCTTAATTTTTGATGTAGAAATTGCATTAATTTTACCTATAATTTTAATTATAAATTATTCTAATTTAATAATTTGAACTATTACTTCAATTGTATTTATTTTAATTCTTTTATTAGGACTTTATCATGAATGAAATCAAGGAATACTTAATTGAACAAATTAGGGTTATAGTTAATTTATAACATTTGATTTGCATTCAAAAATAATTGATTAATTCAATTTACCTTGAATATGAAGCGATTTATTGCAATTAGTTTCGACCTAATATTAGGTAAATTATACCCTTATTCTTATTAATTGAAACCAAAATAGAGGTATATCACTGTTAATGATAAAAATGAATAAATATTCCAATTAAAGAAATATGAAGATCAAATAAAAGCTGCTAACTTTTTATTTTAATGGTTAAATTCCATTTATATTTCTAATTTATATAGTTTAATAAAAACATTACATTTTCATTGTAAAATTAAAATATTTTTTTTATAAATTACTAATATTAATTATTTAATTATTTAAAGATTAATTAATCTCCTTAACAGCTTCAATGTTATACTCTAATTATAAGCTATTTAAATTAAAAAATTAAAAATATAATTAATACTAAAATTCATAAAACGAAAATTAATAAATAAATTTTTAAATTATTATTTTGTATTAAATAATTATATTGAGAATAAATAACTAATTGTTTATATAAATTTTGTCTTCCTATAAATTCTGATCATCCTTGATCAAAATTTTTTAAAACATTTATTCCAATATTTAATGAATAATTAACAATTCCATAAGTAGAAATGTATGGTATAAATCATATAGAACCAACGAATATTCTAATAAAATAATTATTTAAAGACTTATTAACAAAAAATAAAGAAATTTTAGATATTAAATATCCTACTAATCCTCCAATAATACAAACAAATAATGTTATAAATTTTAAATAATAAGGTAAACAAATTCTATAAGGAGTTAAAAAAATTAATCAACTTAATATTCTACCTCCAATAATTCTTATAATTATTAATCCCATTATACCCTTTAATATAACTCAACTTTCATCATTTAAAACATTTAATGAACTACAATTTAAATCTGCAGTTATTGAATAATAAACTAAACGTAAAGAATAACAAACAGTTAAACCTGTAGAAAAAAAAATAAAAAATAAATAAATAAATTTACTATACTTAAAGAAACAATTTCTAAAATTAAATCTTTTGAATAAAATCCTGCTAAAAAAGGCATTCCACATAAAGCTAAATTAGCAACATTAAAACAAGAAGAAGTTAAAGGTATATATAATCTTAATCCTCCTATTAAACGTAAATCTTGAGAATTATTTATATTATGAATAATAGCCCCAGCACATATAAAAAGTAAAGCTTTAAACAAAGCATGAGTTAATAAATGAAAAAATGCTAATTTATAATATCCTATTGATAAAATTATTATTATTAAACCTAATTAACTTAATGTAGATAATGCAATAATTTTCTTTAAATCAAATTCAAAATTAGCTCCTAATCCTGATATAAATATAGTTAAACCAGATAATAATAATAATAATTGACCCATAAATGAATTATTTAATAAAATATTAAATCGAATTAATAAATAAAAATGGAATCTGAGCTCTTTTTGTTATTGCAGCTAAAATAACTAATACTCCAATTAATATTATTCTTTTATCATTATATATAAATTCTAAATAATAAATATAATTTCATCTTCCATAATTTAATATTCAAGCAATAGCTAATAATAAAGCTACATCACCAATACGATTTAATAAAGCAGTTAATATTCCAGCATTATATGATTTAATATTATTAAAATAAATTACTAAACAATAAGAAATTAAACCTAATCCATCTCATCCTAATAAAATTCTAATTAAATTTGGACTAATAATTAATAATATTATTGATATAACAAATAATATAACTAATATAATAAACCGATTAATATTTACATCATCAATTATATATTCCTTTCTATAATAAATTACCAAAGATGAAATTAATAAAACAAATGATATAAATATTAATCTTATCCAATCAAATAAAAATGTTATAACAATTCTTATTGAATTTAATGACACTTCTTCCCATTCTAAAAAAAAAACTAATTCATTTAAAATAAAATAAAAAGATAATAATAATAAAATAATTCTTATAAAAATTAAAAAAAAAAAAATTAATTAAACAAATTGATAAATATTTCACAATTTAAAATGAATAAATTCATATCCTTGACACCACAAATCAATATTTTTATTAAACTATTTAAATTTACAATCATAATAAACTTATTTCAGATTTTAATACTAATAAATTTAAAGGAAATCCATGCAAAAATAATAATAAATATTCACGATTAAATCCTATTCTAAAAGAATAAATTCCTGAATATAACTTTCCATGTTGTCTATAAGAATATAAATATAATGTATAAGCAGCACTAAAAAATGATAAAAAAATTAATATAATTATTGTTAATCAAGATCAACTAACAATTCTATTTAATAAAGAAATTTCTCCTAATAAATTTAAAGTTGGAGGAGCAGCTATATTAGCTGAACATAATAAAAATCATCATAAAGCTATTGAAGGTATAAAATTTAATAATCCCTTATTAATTAACAAACTTCGTCTCCCTAATCGTTCATAAGTAATATTTGCTAAACAAAATAATCCAGATGAACATAATCCATGAGCAATTATTAAAGTATAAGATCCACAAATTCCTCAATAAGTTATAGTTATTAATCCACTTAAAACAATACCTATATGAGCTACAGAAGAATAAGCAATTAATGATTTTAAATCAGTTTGTCGTAAACAAATTAGACTTACTAAAACTCCTCCAACTAATCTAATTCTAATAAATCAATAATTATATTTAATTCCTAAAATCTGCAAAAAATAAAAAACTCGTAATAATCCATATCCACCTAACTTTAATATAATCCCAGCTAAAATTATTGAACCAGAAACTGGAGCTTCAACATGAGCTTTTGGTAATCATAAATGTACTAAAAATATTGGTATTTTAACTAAAAAAGATAAAATTAAAGAAAAATATAGAATCATATAATTAAAACTACAATTATTTAATAAATAAAAATTTATAGTATTCATATTATTATATAAATAAAAAATAGCAATTAATATAGGTAAAGAAACTACTAAAGTATAAAATAATAAATATATTCCTGCTTGTAAACGTTCAGGTTGATAACCTCACCCTAAAATTAAAAATAATGTTGGAATTAATCTACTTTCAAAAAATAAATAAAATAAAAATAAATTTATTCTTCTAAATGTTAAAAATAATAATAATAATAATAATAAAACATTTAATAAAAATAAATTTTTATAATTATTAAATTTATTAATTGAATCACTAGCCATTAACATTAAAGAACAAATTCAAAAACTCAATAAAACTATCCCATAAGAAAGCAAATCTAATGCTAAAAAATAAGAAATTCTTACTCAATAATTTATAAAATAATTATAAATAATTAAAATAAATATAATCATAAATAATATATTTTGAACCATTCAAAATATATTATTTATAAAACAAAATGGAAATAATAACAATAACATAAATAAAATTTTTAACATTGTAAAATATTAAAAGATTGAAAATAATCATTTCCATATATACGAATTATAGATACTAAAATTGATAACCCTAAAACACCTTCACAAACTCTAAAGGTTATAAAAACTATTCTAAAATAATTTTCATAATTTAATATATTTAAATAAATAAATAATAAATAAAATAAAGATAAAACAATATATTCTAATCTCAAAAGTATTGACAATAAATGCTTTCGATTTGAAATAAAAATAAAAATTCCTATTATTATCAAAAAACAAGGTAAACCTCAATTAACTAATATTATCATTAGTTTTAATAGTTTAACAAAAACATTGGTCTTGTAAATCAAAAATAAGAATATATTCTTTATAAACTTCAAGAAAAAAGAATTACTCTTTATCTTTAATCTCCAAAATTAAAATTTTTATTAAACTATTTCTTGATATTATACAACTTATATTATATTCATTAACATTAATATTCAGATTTATTTTTTTACAAATAAGTCATCCTCTTAGTATAGGAATAATACTATTAATTCAAACAATTATAATTTGCTGTATTTCAGGTCTAATAACAAAAAGATTCTGATTTTCATATATTTTATTCTTAATTTTTATTGGAGGAATATTAGTTTTATTTATTTATATTACTTCACTAGCTTCAAATGAAATATTTTCATTATCAATAAAATTAACAACAATAACAATCATTAATTTATTATTATTAATTCTAATTATTTTATTTATAGATAAAATAATTTTAATATTTAATTCAATAAATATCGAAATAAATTCTATTATAAATATCAACTCATATATTAAAGAAAATTCATTAAATTTAAATAAATTATATTATCCAACTAATATAATTACTATTTTATTAATTAATTATTTATTAATTACATTAATTGCAACTGTAAAAATTACCAAATTATTTTATGGTCCAATTCGTTCAATAAATTAACTAATGAATAAACCAATACGAATCAATCATCCAATTATAAAAATCGCAAATAATGCCCTTATTGATTTACCATCACCAATTAATATTTTAATATGATGAAATTTTGGTTCCTTACTAGGATTATGTTTAATTATTCAAATTTTAACAGGCCTATTTTTAGCAATACATTATACAGCTGATATTGAAAAGGCATTTAATAGAGTAGACCATATTTGTCGAAATGTAAATTATGGCTGATTATTACGAACATTACATGCTAATGGTGCATCATTCTTCTTTATTTGTATTTATTTACATGTAGGACGAGGTATATATTATGGATCTTATTTATTTACTCCAACTTGATTATCAGGAACAATTATTTTATTTCTAGTAATAGCAACTGCTTTTATAGGTTATGTTCTTCTTTGAGGACAAATATCTTTTTGAGGAGCTACAGTAATTACTAATTTATTATCTGCAATTCCTTATTTAGGGACAGATTTAGTACAATGAATTTGAGGAGGATTTGCTGTTGATAATGCAACTTTAACTCGATTTTTTACTTTTCATTTTATTCTTCCTTTTATTGTATTAGCAACAGTTATAATTCATTTATTATTTTTACATCAAACAGGATCTAATAATCCTATAGGATTAAATTAAAATTTAGATAAAATCCCATTTCATCCTTATTTTAGATACAAAGATATTGCAGGATTTATTGTTATAATATTCTTATTAACTTTATTAACATTATGAAATCCTTATTTATTAGGAGACCCTGATAATTTTATTCCAGCAAATCCTTTAGTGACCCCAATTCATATTCAACCTGAATGATATTTTTTATTTGCTTATGCTATTTTACGATCAATTCCTAATAAACTTGGAGGAGTTATTGCATTAGTAATATCAATTGCTATTCTAATAATTATACCTTTTTATAATTTAAGAAAATTTCGAGGAATTGAATTTTACCCAATTAATCAAATTTTATTTTGAACAATAACTGTAATTGTAATTTTATTAACATGAATTGGAGCTCGACCAGTTGAAAATCCATATGTTATTATTGGACAAATTTTAACTATTTTATATTTTATATATTATTTAATTAATCCATTAATCTCTAAATGATGAGATAAATTACTAAATTAATAAGTTAATGAGCTTGAATAAGCATATGTTTTGAAAACATAAAATAGAAACTTAAATTTTCTATTAACTTTACTAAAGTTTATTAACTAAATTAAATTAAATAAATAAATTTTTAATCCAATAAAAAATAATAAATAATTTAAAGAAAAAGGTAAAAATATCTTTCAAGCTAAATATATTAATTTATCATAACGAAAACGAGGTAAAGTTCCACGAACTCAAATAAAAACAAAAGAAATAAATATTAATTTAAAATAAAAAAAAAAATTAAATAAATCCCCTCCTAAAAAAATTAATGAAAATAATATTCTTATAAATAAAATTCTTGCATATTCTGATAAAAAAATTAAAGCAAATCCTCCTCTTCTATATTCAACATTAAACCCAGATACTAATTCTGATTCTCCTTCAGCAAAATCAAATGGTGTACGATTAGTTTCTGCTAAAGAAATAGTTAATCAAACAAAAACTAAAGGATATAATAAAAAAAAAATCATATATATATTTGATAATAATAAAAATTTAATATATTATAATTATTAATTAAAAATACAAAAGATAATAAAATTAATGCTAAACTAACTTCATAAGAAATTGTCTGAGCTACAGATCGTAACCCTCCTAATAAAGCATAATTTGAATTTGATGATCAACCAGCAATTATAACAGTATAAACACCTAATCTTGTACAACATATAAAAAATAATAAACATAAATTGAAAGAAAATAATTTAATAAAAAAAGGTATTCTTATTCATAACAATAAAGATAAAAACAATGAAAAAATAGGAGAAAAATAATATAATTAGATAATAAAGGATAAGTTTGTTCTTTCGTAAATAATTCAATTGCATCACAAAAAGGCTGAGGAATTCCTATTAACTCAACTTTATTTGGACCTTTACGAATTTGAATATAACCTAAAACCTTACGTTCTAATAATGTTAAAAAAGCAACACTTACTAAAACACAAATAATTAATATTAAACTTATAATTAAAAATAAAATAATTTCTATATAAAACAAGTACTATTTGTAATATAAATTACATCTATAAATTCTAAATTTATTACATTAATCTGCCAAAATAGTATATGAATATTAGTTATATTCTTTTCTATAAAATAAAATTATTCCTATATTTAATCCTTTCGTACTAAAATATAAAAATTTATTAAAGATAGAAACCAACCTGGCTTACACCGGTTTGAACTCAGATCATGTAAGATTTTAAAAGTCGAACAGACTTTAAATTTAAACGGCTACACCTAAAATTATATCTTAATCCAACATCGAGGTCGCAATCTTTTTATCAATATGAACTCTCCAAAAAAATTACGCTGTTATCCCTAAAGTAACTTAATTTTATAATCATTAAAAATGGATCAATTATTCATATATTAATGATTTAAATTTTAAAAGTTTATTAAATTTTAATACCACCCCAATAAAATATACAATTTTTATTATAATTTAACAAATCTATAAAACTATAATAATATATATATAAAGATTTATAGGGTCTTCTCGTCTTTTAAATATATTTTAGCTTTTTGACTAAAAAATAAAATTTTATTATAATTTTAAATGAAACAGTTAATATTTCGTCCAACCAATCATTCCAGCCTCCAATTAAAAGACTAATGATTATGCTACCTTTGCACAGTTAAATTACTGCGGCCATTTAAAAAAATCAGTGGGCAGGTTAGACTTTAAATTAATTTCTAAAAGACAAGTTTTTGTTAAACAGGCGAATATTATTTTTGCCGAATTCTTTAAATAAACTTATCATATATAATTAAATATAAAAACTATAATAATATACTAATTTTATCATTATTAATTTATTTTTAATATTTAAATAAATATTTTAATAAAAAATTAAAATATAATAAATAATTTAATATAAAAATTAATTTATAACAAACTTAATAAAAATTGATACTTCTAAACATATAATATTTAAAAATAATATTTATTATTTATAAAAATTTATTTTATAGCTTATCCCATAAAATATTATTTTTTAAAAATTATTTAATTAAAACAAATAAATAAATAAATTTTAAAAAACTAAATTAAATTTATTTCTTAAAAAACTAGATACCTTTAAAATCGAATAACATTTCATTTCTAATAAATTATTAAAAATAATTTTATAACATTAAATTTTTTAATTTATTAAATCTTTTAAAATCGAGAAAAATAAACATAATTATTTTTTATTTAATAAACTCTGATACACAAGATACAATAAATTAAATTTTCTTTTTATATAAAAATTTTTCATTATATTTCAATATTATTTCACAATACTAATAAACTATTATTAAAATTATTTATTTTATATAATATACTAAAACATTTAATTTTATAATTATTTTTAATAATTTATACAATATAATAATAACAAATAATAAATAATTATTAATCAATTTATATTGATTTGCACAAAAATCTTTTCAATGTAAATGAAATACTTTTCTTAATAAGCTTTAAATTGATTCTAGATACACTTTCCAGTACATCTACTATGTTACGACTTATCTTATTTTAATAACAAGAGCGACGGCGATATGTACATATTTTAGAGCTAAAATCAAATTATTAATCTTTATAAATTTACTATCAAATCCAATTTCATTAAATTTTTCATATTTAAATCCACATAAATAAAATTTATTGTAACTCATTTATACTTAAAAATAAACTACACCTTGATTTGATATTAATTTTATTATAAATTATAGAAAATTATTATTCTTATAAAATATTCTAATAACAACGATATATAAATTGAATAACAATTTTAAGTAAGGTACATCGCGGATTATCGATTATAAAACAAGTTCCTCTGAATAGATTAAAATACCGCCAAATTTTTTAAGTTTCAAGAATATATCTAATACTACTCAAATAAATTAAATTATATTTTAAATAATAGGGTATCTAATCCTAGTTTCTCTCTAAAATTTTATAGCTTCAATTAATTTTTTTTTAAAAAATATTAAATAACATAAATTTTCACTTAATAAATTATTTTATATTTTCATAAAAATATATTTAACTTTTATTGATAAAATTTATTTATATTATTTGTATAACCGCAACTGCTGGCACAAATTAAGTCAATATTAATTAATATTTCTATTTCTAAATTTCTTTAATTAATAATATTAATTACTGCAAATAAATAAAAATATTTACTTTTTAAATAAATAATAACTCACACAAAAATTTACATATAATATAAACTAATAATAAATTTTTAAGCCAAAATAAAACTTTTATATAATTTTATTTAATGAATTTTAAAATTAATTTATATAAATAAATAAACAAATAAATAATATTATAAAGTATAATATAATTTATTTATTCATTTATATAAACTAATTTAATATTGATTTATGTTATTTAATATTAATAATTAAATTTAGTATTATCTCACAATAAAAATTTCAAATTCTAATATAATCCCCTTTAATTATACTTTATTTATAAATTTTATAAACTAATTTAATATTGCTTTATGTTATTTAATGAATATTTCATAAATAACAACATATAATATTATAAATTATATTATACAAAAATTATGTATAATAATTAAATTTAGTATTACCTCACAATAAAAATTTCAAATTTTAATATAATCCCCTTTAATTATACTTTTATTTATAAATCTTATAAACTAATTTAATATTGATTTATGTTATTTAATGAATATCATATAAATAATAAAATATAATATTATAAATTATATAATACAAAAATTATATGTAATAATTAAATTTAGTATTATCTTACAATAAAAATTTCAAATTTTAATATAATCCCCTTTAATTATATTTATCTATAAATTTTATAATATAAATTAAATTAATAAATATTAATTTAATTTATATAAATAATAAAATATAGTATTATATATATATATATATATATATAAAAACACAATTTAATATTGATTAATATGAAATAACATAAATCAATATTAAATTAGTTTTTTTTTTGTTTATATTTATATTTATATATATATATATTATCTATATATATAAATAATTTAATTTTAATATAAATTAATTATTTACTCTAAAAAAAAAATTTAATTTATATAAATAATATATTAATAATTAAATTAATAATATATATATTAATATATAATATATTTAAATTAAATGGTAATATGTATATATATTTTTATATTTATATATATTAGTAGATCTTTATTATTTAATTATAATTAAATAAATAATATATATATATATATATATATATATAAATAATAAATAATTAATATTCATATAAAAATTTATATAATATAAATATTTAATTTAAATTTTAAATTATATTTAAAAATATATTCCTTAATATATTTTTAAATATAATTTAAAATTTATTAAATATTTATATTATATAAATATTTAATAAACAAATAATATTCTATTTTTAATAAATTAATAAAATTATAATTAAATTTATACTAATTTCAATTATATAAATTTAATTATAATTTTATTAATTTTAAAAATATTATTCTAATTTTTTAATTTAAAAAAAAAAAAAAACTAATTTAATATTGATTTATATTATTTAATGAATTGCCTGAGAAAAGGATTACCTTGATAGGGTAAATTATATAATTAATATTATATTCTATATATTTAATAGAATTAAACTATTTCTAAAATTATCAAAAACTTTTGTGCATCATACACTAAAATATAAAAAGATAAGCTAATCAAGCTATTGGGCTCATACCCCATTTATAAAGGTTTTAATCCTTTTCTTTTTAATTTTTAATAATTCATCAAAAATTTTATTTCTTTTTATTTTAATAATAAGAACAATAATTACTATTTCAGCAAATTCATGATTAAGAGCTTGGATAGGATTAGAAATTAATTTATTATCTTTTATCCCCCTTATAAGAGATAATAACTTAATATCTAATGAAGCATCACTTAAATATTTTCTTACTCAAGCATTAGCTTCTTCTATTTTATTATTTTCTACAATTTTATTTATATATCAAAATAATTTTCCAAATCAGATTAATTCTAATAATTATATTAATATAATTATTTTATCTTCTTTATTAATAAAAAGAGGAGCTGCACCTTTTCATTTTTGATTTCCAAATGTTATAGAAGGATTAAATTGAATAAATTCTTTAATTTGAATAACTTGACAAAAAATTGGTTCTTTAATATTGATTTCATATTTAATTATTAAATTTATAATATTCTGATGTATTTTATTATCAGTTATTATTGGTTCATTAGGTGGATTAAATCAAACTTCATTACGAAAATTAATAACTTTTTCTTCTATTAATCATTTAGGTTGAATATTAATAAGAACATATTCTAATGAATCATTATGAATTACTTATTTTTTATTTTATAGTTTTTTGTCATTTAATTTAATTTTTCTATTTAATATATTTAAATTATATCATATTAATCAATTATTTATGTTATTTTTTTTAATAAAACTTTAAAATTTTCATTATTTTTAAATTTATTATCATTTGGTGGATTACCTCCTTTTTTAGGGTTTATCTCAAAATGATTAACAATTCAATATTTAACATTAAATAATCAATTATTTATGTTAACTATCATAATTATTATAATATTAATTACATTATTTTTTTATTTACGTTTATGTTATACAGCTTTTATATTAAATTATTTTGAAAATAATTGAACTTTTAATATTTATTGAAACAATTATTTAATAAATTTATAATTATTTTTTTCTTTTATTTAAAAAAACTAATAACCTTCAAAGTTATAAATATAAGAAAAATCTTTTAAGCCTTAATAATAATAATTATTCCTTTAGAATTGCAATCTAATATCATTTTTGACTATAAAGCTACTGATTAAAAAGAATAATTCTTATAAATAGATTTACAGTCTATTGCCTAAATTTCAGCCATTTAATCGCAAAAATGATTATTTTCAACTAATCATAAAGATATTGGAACATTATATTTTTTATTTGGAACATGAGCTGGAATAGTAGGAACTTCTTTAAGAATTTTAATTCGTGCAGAATTAGGTCATCCTGGAGCATTAATTGGTGATGATCAAATTTATAATGTAATTGTTACTGCTCATGCTTTTGTTATAATTTTTTTATAGTTATACCAATTATAATTGGAGGATTTGGAAATTGATTAGTTCCATTAATGTTAGGAGCTCCTGATATAGCTTTTCCTCGAATAAATAATATAAGTTTTTGATTATTACCTCCTTCTTTAACTTTATTATTAGTAAGAAGTATAGTAAAAAATGGGGCTGGAACTGGATGAACAGTTTACCCACCTCTTTCAGCCAGAATCGCTCATGGAGGAGCTTCAGTAGATTTAGCAATTTTTTCTCTTCATCTAGCTGGAATATCTTCTTCTATTCTTGGTGCAGTAAATTTTATTACAACTGTAATTAATATACGATCTACTGGTATTTCATATGATCGAATACCATTATTTGTTTGATCAGTTGTAATTACAGCATTATTACTTTTATTATCTCTTCCTGTTCTAGCTGGAGCAATTACTATACTTTTAACTGATCGAAATCTGAATACTTCATTTTTTGATCCCGCTGGAGGTGGTGATCCAATTTTATACCAACACTTATTTTGATTTTTTGGCCATCCAGAAGTTTATATTTTAATTCTTCCAGGATTTGGAATAATTTCTCATATTATTAGCCAAGAATGTGGAAAAAAAGAAACATTTGGTTCATTAGGAATAATTTATGCTATATTAGCAATTGGATTATTAGGATTTATTGTTTGAGCACATCATATATTTACAGTTGGAATAGATGTTGATACCCGAGCTTACTTTACTTCAGCAACAATAATTATTGCAATTCCTACTGGAATTAAAATTTTTAGTTGATTAGCTACTCTTCATGGAACTCAATTAACTTATTCACCAGCTATTATATGAGCTTTAGGATTTGTTTTTTTATTTACAGTAGGTGGATTAACAGGAGTAGTATTAGCAAATTCCTCAATTGATATTATTTTACATGATACATATTATGTAGTAGCACATTTTCATTATGTATTATCAATAGGAGCTGTATTTGCTATTATAGCTGGTTTTATTCATTGATATCCACTATTTACTGGTTTAACTCTAAATGTTAAATGATTAAAAAGCCAATTTGTAATTATATTTATTGGAGTAAATTTAACATTTTTTCCTCAACATTTTTTAGGTTTAGCAGGAATACCTCGACGGTATTCTGATTATCCAGACGCATATACGACATGAAATGTTATTTCAACAATTGGTTCAACAATTTCATTAGTAGGAATTATCTTTTTTATAATTATTATTTGAAAAAGAATAATTAAACAACGACAAGTAATTTATTCTATGCAATTAAATTCTTCAATTGAATGATATCAAAATATTCCCCCAGCAGAACATAGTTATTCAGAATTACCTTTATTATCTAATTTCTAATATGGCAGATTAGTGCAATGGATTTAAGCTTCATATATAAAGTATTTAACTTTTATTAGAAAAATGTCAACATGAGCAAATTTAGGATTACAAAATAGAGCTTCTCCATTAATAGAACAATTAACATTTTTTCATGATCATACTTTATTAATTTTAATTATAATTACAGTAATAGTAGGATATATAATATTTATATTATTTTTTAATAATTACAGAAATCGATACTTATTACATGGTCAAACAATTGAAATTATTTGAACAATTTTACCAACAATTATTTTATTATTTATTGCTTTTCCTTCTTTACGTCTACTTTATTTGTTAGACGAAATTAATGAACCTTCAATTACATTAAAATCAATTGGTCATCAATGATACTGAAGTTATGAATATTCTGATTTTTTAAATATTGAATTTGATTCCTATATAATTCCTACTAATGAATTAACTACAAATGGATTCCGTTTATTAGATGTTGATAACCGAATTGTTTTACCTATAAATTCACAAATTCGTATTTTAGTTACTGCAGCTGACGTAATTCATTCATGAACAATCCCATCTTTAGGAGTAAAAATTGATGGAACACGACGATTAAATCAAACTAATTTTTTTATTAACCGCCCAGGTTTATTTTTTGGACAATGTTCAGAAATTTGTGGAGCAAATCATAGTTTTATACCAATTGTAATTGAAAGTGTTCCAATAAATTTTTTTATTAAATGAATTTCTAATATAAATTAATTCATTAAATGACTGAAAGCAAGTACTGGTCTCTTAAACCATGTTATAGTAATCTAGCAATTACTTTTAATGAAAAAATTAGTTAAATTAAATAACATTAGTATGTCAAACTAAAATTATTATTATATAATATTTTTTGATCCCTCAAATAGCTCCTATCAATTGATTAAGTTTATTTATTTTATTTTCTATAATTTTTTTATTATTTAATATAATAAATTATTTTATTTATTTACCTGAAACATCTAAATCTAAAAAATTTAATAAAATTAATACAAATTCTATAAACTGAAAATGATAACTAACTTATTTTCAGTCTTTGACCCTTCATCTAGTATTTTAAACTTATCACTTAATTGATTAAGAACTTTTATTGGTTTATTAATAATTCCTACAATATATTGATTTATACCTTCACGATATCATATTATTTGAAATAATATTTTAATTACATTACATAAAGAATTTAAAACTTTATTAGGAAATCCCAATCAAAAAGGAACAACACTTATTTTTGTTTCCTTATTTAGTTTAATTTTATTTAATAATTTTATAGGTTTATTCCCTTATATTTTTACAAGAACAAGTCACTTAGTATTAACTTTATCATTAGCTCTACCTTTATGATTAGCCTTTATAATTTATGGATGATTAAATCATACACAACATATATTTACTCATTTAGTTCCCCAAGGAACTCCTTCAATTTTAATACCTTTTATAGTTTGTATTGAAACAATTAGTAATATTATTCGTCCTGGAACTTTAGCTGCACGATTAACTGCAAATATAATTGCAGGACATTTATTATTAACATTATTAGGAAATACAGGTCCATCATTATCATCATTAATTATTACAATTTTACTAATTGTACAAATTTTATTATTAATCTTAGAATCAGCAGTAGCAATTATTCAATCTTATGTATTTGCTGTATTAAGAACTTTATACTCTAGAGAAGTAATCTAATGTCAACACACTCAAATCACCCATTTCACTTAGTAGATTATAGACCATGACCATTAACTAGAGCTATTGGAAAAATAACTTTAGTTTCAGGTTTAGTAAAATGATTTCATCAATATAATATATCATTAATTATTTGAGGAACAACAATTACTATTTTAACTGTTTATCAATGATGACGAGATGTATCACGAGAAGGAACTTTTCAAGGACTTCATACTTACCCTGTAACTACAGGATTACGATGAGGAATAATTTTATTTATTTTATCAGAAGTATTATTTTTTTCTTCATTTTTTTGAGCTTTTTTTCATAGTAGTTTATCTCCAACTATTGAATTAGGAACAAATTGACCTCCTTTAGGAATTACACCATTTAATCCTTTTCAAATTCCATTATTAAATACAACTATTTTACTTGCATCAGGAATTACTGTAACATGAGCACATCATAGATTAATAAGAGGAAATTATTCACAAACTACTCAAGGATTATTTTTTACAGTATTATTAGGAATTTATTTTACTATTTTACAAGCCTATGAATATATTGAAGCTCCTTTTACAATTGCTGATGCTGTTTATGGATCAACATTCTTTATAGCTACAGGATTTCATGGTCTTCATGTATTAATTGGAACTACATTTTTATTAATTTGTTTAATCCGACATTTAAATAATCATTTTTCAAAAAATCATCATTTTGGATTTGAAGCAGCAGCATGATATTGACATTTTGTAGATATTGTTTGATTATTCTTATATGTATCAATTTATTGATGAGGAGGATAAAATATTTATATAGTATAAAAGTATATATGACTTCCAATCATAAGGTCTATTATTAATAGTATAAATAATTTTTTCTATTACTTTAATATCATTTATTATTATTAGTTTATCAATTATTGTTATAATATTAGCAACTATTTTATCTAAAAAAAGATATAGAGATCGAGAAAAAAGATCTCCATTTGAATGTGGTTTTGATCCTATATCATCTTCTCGTTTACCTTTTTCTTTAAATTTTTTTTAATTACTATTATTTTCTTAATTTTTGATGTAGAAATTGCATTAATTTTACCTATAATTTTAATTATAAATTATTCTAATTTAATAATTTGAACTATTACTTCAATTGTATTTATTTTAATTCTTTTATTAGGACTTTATCATGAATGAAATCAAGGAATACTTAATTGAACAAATTAGGGTTATAGTTAATTTATAACATTTGATTTGCATTCAAAAATAATTGATTAATTCAATTTACCTTGAATATGAAGCGATTTATTGCAATTAGTTTCGACCTAATATTAGGTAAATTATACCCTTATTCTTATTAATTGAAACCAAAATAGAGGTATATCACTGTTAATGATAAAAATGAATAAATATTCCAATTAAAGAAATATGAAGATCAAATAAAAGCTGCTAACTTTTTATTTTAATGGTTAAATTCCATTTATATTTCTAATTTATATAGTTTAATAAAAACATTACATTTTCATTGTAAAATTAAAATATTTTTTTTTATAAATTACTAATATTAATTATTTAATTATTTAAAGATTAATTAATCTCCCTAACAGCTTCAATGTTATACTCTAATTATAAGCTATTTAAATTAAAAAATTAAAAATATAATTAATACTAAAATTCATAAAACGAAAATTAATAAATAAATTTTTAAATTATTATTTTGTATTAAATAATTATATTGAGAATAAATAACTAATTGTTTATATAAATTTTGTCTTCCTATAAATTCTGATCATCCTTGATCAAAATTTTTTAAAACATTTATTCCAATATTTAATGAATAATTAACAATTCCATAAGTAGAAATATATGGTATAAATCATATAGAACCAACGAATATTCTAATAAAATAATTATTTAAAGACTTATTAACAAAAAATAAAGAAATTTTAGATATTAAATATCCTACTAATCCTCCAATAATACAAACAAATAATGTTATAAATTTTAAATAATAAGGTAAACAAATTCTATAAGGAGTTAAAAAAATTAATCAACTTAATATTCTACCTCCAATAATTCTTATAATTATTAATCCCATTATACCCTTTAATATAACTCAACTTTCATCATTTAAAACATTTAATGAACTACAATTTAAATCTCCAGTTATTGAATAATAAACTAAACGTAAAGAATAACAAACAGTTAAACCTGTAGAAAAAAAAAAAAAAAAAAAATAAATAAATTTACTATACTTAAAGAAACAATTTCTAAAATTAAATCTTTTGAATAAAATCCTGCTAAAAAAGGCATTCCACATAAAGCTAAATTAGCAACATTAAAACAAGAAGAAGTTAAAGGTATATATAATCTTAATCCTCCTATTAAACGTAAATCTTGAGAATTATTTATATTATGAATAATAGCCCCAGCACATATAAAAAGTAAAGCTTTAAACAAAGCATGAGTTAATAAATGAAAAAATGCTAATTTATAATATCCTATTGATAAAATTATTATTATTAAACCTAATTAACTTAATGTAGATAATGCAATAATTTTCTTTAAATCAAATTCAAAATTAGCTCCTAATCCTGATATAAATATAGTTAAACCAGATAATAATAATAATAATTGACCCATAAATGAATTATTTAATAAAATATTAAATCGAATTAATAAATAAAAATGGAATCTGAGCTCTTTTTGTTATTGCAGCTAAAATAACTAATACTCCAATTAATATTATTCTTTTATCATTATATATAAATTCTAAATAATAAATATAATTTCATCTTCCATAATTTAATATTCAAGCAATAGCTAATAATAAAGCTACATCACCAATACGATTTAATAAAGCAGTTAATATTCCAGCATTATATGATTTAATATTATTAAAATAAATTACTAAACAATAAGAAATTAAACCTAATCCATCCCATCCTAATAAAATTCTAATTAAATTTGGACTAATAATTAATAATATTATTGATATAACAAATAATATAACTAATATAATAAACCGATTAATATTTACATCATCAATTATATATTCCTTTCTATAATAAATTACCAAAGATGAAATTAATAAAACAAATGATATAAATATTAATCTTATCCAATCAAATAAAAATGTTATAACAATTCTTATTGAATTTAATGACACTACTTCCCATTCTAAACAAAAACTAATTCATTTAAAATAAAATAAAAAGATAATAATAATAAAATAATTCTTATAAAAATTAAAAAAAAAAAATTAATTAAACAAATTGATAAATATTTCACAATTTAAAATGAATAAATTCATATCCTTGACACCACAAATCAATATTTTTATTAAACTATTTAAATTTACAATCATAATAAACTTATTTCAGATTTTAATACTAATAAATTTAAAGGAAATCAATGCAAAAATAATAATAAATATTCACGATTAAATCCTATTCTAAAAGAATAAATTCCTGAATATAACTTTCCATGTTGTCTATAAGAATATAAATATAATGTATAAGCAGCACTAAAAAATGATAAAAAAATTAATATAATTATTGTTAATCAAGATCAACTAACAATTCTATTTAATAAAGAAATTTCTCCTAATAAATTTAAAGTTGGAGGAGCAGCTATATTAGCTGAACATAATAAAAATCATCATAAAGCTATTGAAGGTATAAAATTTAATAATCCCTTATTAATTAATAAACTTCGTCTCCCTAATCGTTCATAAGTAATATTTGCTAAACAAAATAATCCAGATGAACATAATCCATGAGCAATTATTAAAGTATAAGATCCACAAATTCCTCAATAAGTTATAGTTATTAATCCACTTAAAACAATACCTATATGAGCTACAGAAGAATAAGCAATTAATGATTTTAAATCAGTTTGTCGTAAACAAATTAGACTTACTAAAACTCCTCCAACTAATCTAATTCTAATAAATCAATAATTATATTTAATTCCTAAAATCTGCAAAAAATAAAAAACTCGTAATAATCCATATCCACCTAACTTTAATATAATCCCAGCTAAAATTATTGAACCAGAAACTGGAGCTTCAACATGAGCTTTTGGTAATCATAAATGTACTAAAAATATTGGTATTTTAACTAAAAAAGATAAAATTAAAGAAAAATATAGAATCATATAATTAAAACTACAATTATTTAATAAATAAAAATTTATAGTATTCATATTATTATATAAATAAAAAATAGCAATTAATATAGGTAAAGAAACTACTAAAGTATAAAATAATAAATATATTCCTGCTTGTAAACGTTCAGGTTGATAACCTCACCCTAAAATTAAAAATAATGTTGGAATTAATCTACTTTCAAAAAATAAATAAAATAAAAATAAATTTATTCTTCTAAATGTTAAAAATAATAATAATAATAATAATAAAACATTTAATAAAAATAAATTTTTATAATTATTAAATTTATTAATTGAATCACTAGCCATTAACATTAAAGAACAAATTCAAAAACTCAATAAAACTATCCCATAAGAAAGCAAATCTAATGCTAAAAAATAAGAAATTCTTACTCAATAATTTATAAAATAATTATAAATAATTAAAATAAATATAATCATAAATAATATATTTTGAACCATTCAAAATATATTATTTATAAAACAAAATGGAAATAATAACAATAACATAAATAAAATTTTTAACATTGTAAAATATTAAAAGATTGAAAATAATCATTTCCATATATACGAATTATAGATACTAAAATTGATAACCCTAAAACACCTTCACAAACTCTAAAGGTTATAAAAACTATTCTAAAATAATTTTCATAATTTAATATATTTAAATAAATAAATAATAAATAAAATAAAGATAAAACAATATATTCTAATCTCAAAAGTATTGACAATAAATGCTTTCGATTTGAAATAAAAATAAAAATTCCTATTATTATCAAAAAACAAGGTAAACCTCAATTAACTAATATTATCATTAGTTTTAATAGTTTAACAAAAACATTGGTCTTGTAAATCAAAAATAAGAATATATTCTTTATAAACTTCAAGAAAAAAGAATTACTCTTTATCTTTAATCTCCAAAATTAAAATTTTTATTAAACTATTTCTTGATATTATACAACTTATATTATATTCATTAACATTAATATTCAGATTTATTTTTTTACAAATAAGTCATCCTCTTAGTATAGGAATAATACTATTAATTCAAACAATTATAATTTGCTGTATTTCAGGTCTAATAACAAAAAGATTCTGATTTTCATATATTTTATTCTTAATTTTTATTGGAGGAATATTAGTTTTATTTATTTATATTACTTCACTAGCTTCAAATGAAATATTTTCATTATCAATAAAATTAACAACAATAACAATCATTAATTTATTATTATTAATTCTAATTATTTTATTTATAGATAAAATAATTTTAATATTTAATTCAATAAATATCGAAATAAATTCTATTATAAATATCAACTCATATATTAAAGAAAATTCATTAAATTTAAATAAATTATATAATTATCCAACTAATATAATTACTATTTTATTAATTAATTATTTATTAATTACATTAATTGCAACTGTAAAAATTACCAAATTATTTTATGGTCCAATTCGTTCAATAAATTAACTAATGAATAAACCAATACGAATCAATCATCCAATTATAAAAATCGCAAATAATGCCCTTATTGATTTACCATCACCAATTAATATTTTAATATGATGAAATTTTGGTTCCTTACTAGGATTATGTTTAATTATTCAAATTTTAACAGGCCTATTTTTAGCAATACATTATACAGCTGATATTGAAATGGCATTTAATAGAGTAGACCATATTTGTCGAAATGTAAATTATGGCTGATTATTACGAACATTACATGCTAATGGTGCATCATTCTTCTTTATTTGTATTTATTTACATGTAGGACGAGGTATATATTATGGATCTATGATTACTTATTACTATAAATTTAATGTTGGCTCAACAATAGGGGCCCAACGTATATCTACTGGCTAGTTTGCTAAGGTTTTTTTTTTTAAAAAACCTATATTAATGGCTACTTAATCTATTACATGAATATTTTATATAGGAGAATATATTTGGAAACATTTTTTTTTTGTTTGTTAAATAAAGAAAATATATTATTAAAGGGACTATCCCCGGTAATAGGCATTGTCTGCAAGCTGGTAGAACGGTGTTTCTTCGTTGTTCATTATGTCTTCAAATCTTGAATCGATGATTGCTCGTGCACTGAGGTATCGGTGGCTTGGATCGATCTGCTGTCGGATGTAGTCTTGTATTTCCTCGTTAGGATGGTCTTCAAGATTTTGCAGGAGTCTACTTGAAAGTTGAATCATATACTGGTCGATTGGGCTCACACCGGCGTTCTCGTAAAAAGCCTTGGGTGGTACTTCCTTGTGATTGGATTTCGCCACAGTCCTGTACAGATTCGAAGGACCTTCCGTTCGAACATTTGAATTTTCTTCATGGTGGTGGGCGATATGGTGGTGGGCCATATGGGGCAGCCATATGTGATAACTGGTCTTATCAGCTGCTTGTATACGAGCAGTTTAGTCTTCTTGCTGAGCCCATTTCTCTTTCTGAGTAATGGGTGGACGCATAATTGGCCCTAATTAGGATGATTTCAGCGTGAGGATTAAACTTAAACCTCTCGCTGAAATGGATTCCAAGATATTTGGTGGTTTGCTTGATTCGCACCTCGGTGTTATCTGGAAGAGAAATCCGTATGTGAGGCAACGAGTTGCGAACGCTCGGCATCCCCTCCTAGCTGTCACTGGATTTCTGAAGCAGATTAGTTCTGTCTTGCTGCTGTTGATTTTGATTCCCCATTTGAGGTAATACTGCCAAAGATTTTTGACGTGGCTTTCAACTCACCTAGCTGCTATTTCCGGGGAAAGCGAAACAGCGTAAGTTATGGAGTGAAGATGTTGAACAATATTGGTCCAAGCCTTGATCCCTGGGGCACCCCAGCGTTGATTCGTTGTATTGATGACTTTGCTTGATGAACCTGTACATAAAAAATTCTGTGGGTTAAAAAATTTAAAATTAATCTTACAAGATAATTGGGGAAACCAAAATGAATTAGCTTGAAAATCGGTCCTGTGGTCCAAACGCTGTCAAAGGCTTTCTCTATGACTAGCAGGCAGGCTACGGTAGTCACTTTTTTGTTCAGGCCATGGGTGACATCGCTATGTAGCTTCAGCAGAGGGTGAATGGTTGAGTGCTTTCCTCGAAAACCATATTGGTTATTGGGAAATATTCCTCGCTCTGAGGAAAAGTGATTAATCTTCCTCAACATCACTGGTTCTAGTACTTTGCTAATACAGTATAGCAAAGCGATTGGTCGATATCCATCAACATTCGAACAGTTCGACTTTTTTGGTACTGGAACAACCTTGGCCACTTTCCATGAAGTTGGAAAATAGCTGTTGTTGATGCAGTTATTGAAGATGATTGTTAGCAGTAAAATAGCCACATTTGGCAACTTTTTTAATAAAAAGTTGGAGATTTGGTCAGTTCCAGCAGACGTCTTGATATTGCTGCTTTGAGTTATCTCCATCACTTCTTCTGTGGTACTGAAGTTTTCATTGCTTAACGGATCATTAGCTCGGTTATCAACGCTGAATGTTGTTATTGGATTACCGGAATTTGTGGCTTCATGAACTTCAGATTCTACTTCCTCCAGGAAGTCGAGAAGGTGCTCTGGAGGTCGGTCGGTGAAGTTACCCTCAAAGTGGTTGGCAAATGCCTCAGCTTTCTCGTCAAGAGTTGTTGCTGTTACCTGGCCGTAATTGATGCCCTCAGGTAAGGTATTAAATCTACCAACCAGAGAGTTAATTTTCTTGAAGGCGTCGGGACCAGTTTTGATATCTACAAGGCGTCTGGTGAACTCGTTATCCCTGTAATTCTTCACCGCCTGGAAGAACATCGTATTAGTACACTGCAGTTGCGAGTGCACACTACGATATTCATCATTCACGGTGTTGCATGTTCTGTGAAAGATCCTCTGGAGCCTCTTCCTCAGCCGCTGCCTGTGGGCATAGATAGCCTGGATGTAACTTGGAAGGTTTGCGTATTTGTTCCTGTTGGTACGGGGGACTTTCTGCCTATCCATGGCGTTAATGACAACTGTATTGAATCCGTTGATGACGCCGTCTATCTCGGTGTTGCTGAGGTTAGCCGCACTCGAAGTTGTTTGGAGCTCGGCCTCTATATCCGATCGAAATTGGGCCCAGTTTGCTTTACTGAACATGGTATGGAGTTCAGGCGCAGGTCTCTCTGTCATTATTCTTCGGTTTAGCCGAATTCTCAATTCAACAGCTAGATGATCTGAATGACAGTGCATGTGCTAGACATGAGTAATTTTGAAATTCGGGCAATATGTTGACGAAATAAGACGACACTAAAAAGAAGTCAAGTGTTGACGGAGTTCTGGGAAAGGATTTCCTTGACTGAGAAATAGCTACAAGGGAATGACTACGGCTATTTAAATTCAGCCAATCCACAATGGCGGTTCCCTCCTGTGAGGTTACATCGTCTTGCCAGAGTGGGTGCCTTGCGTTGAAGTCTCCGCCAACCACGCAGTAGTTGTGTAGGTTTGCGGCAATGTTGATGGTATTGAGGTCCTTCTGAATATTTTCCCTTGTTGCTTGACAACTGTTGTAAACGGATATCAACAGCAGAGTTTCATCTACAGAAACTTGGATAACAATTGCTGTTGCTTTCACAGATAGCAGTCCGGAAATCATTGTCTGTTCAACATTAAATACTTTTCGGAGGAGGATCGCAGTACCTCTTCTTCCAGTTGTTTTGTCTTCTCTGAAGATGTTGTGACCATCGGGCTTTAATGAATTTCTTGCTGTCAAATTGGTTTCCTGCAAAAAAAAGAATATCTGGTTTCTTTGACTTAATAAATAAGTTCAAGGAAATTCTTCTGGCTGTGGAATAAATAGAATTTACATTGTAGGTTATTAATGATATGTTATTTATTGGGAACATATTTCGCAAATAAGTCAGCAGGTCCGTGCCAAACAGCCTCTCAGTGTCGTCAAAAATATTGAATGAAGACGGGGCTGCCTTCTGTTTGTTTGCTGAGTTCTTTGGTTTCTCAACATTGGTAGGCTTGGCTGCTGTTACCTGAGGAACACTCTTGGGAGCCTGCTATTTTTTTGTGATGCCCATAGCTGCAACATCAGCTAAACTCAACCCCGAAACAACAGCTTTCTTGGCTGACTTAGCAGCAAATTGATGCTGCTCCTTCTTTGTTATTGCTGTCTTAGCTTTCTCGGCTATCTTTTCTTTATATTTCGGGCACCCTTTATAGTTGGTCGGATGTCCTATTTTCTGGCAATTTGCGCAGAATACAGTGGCGTCTTTTTGTTGTCCACATTTCGTGGGCAATTTCCTGGGAGATGCGTGTCCTTGCACTTTACGCAGATGTAAGGTATTCCGCAATTGCTGGCCACATGTCCGAACTTCTGGCAATTTCTGCACTGAGTAATCCCAGTGCTCTTAAATTTTTCCCAATGGACCTTTTGGTTCATGAGGAGAGTCTTCTTGTAAATAGATAAAAGATGGCTTTCAACTTGGACTACAAAATTGTTGAATTTGCGGTCCGTCCTGGTATTCTTATATGGGCTAACCTAAATAACTGGGATTCCAGCATGGATGAGTTCGTCCTTAATTTCGTCCACCTCATAGCTGTGATGAGGAGGGTCTTTCTGTCTTCTTTTGGAGTATAGGTATTATACCCCGTCTTCCTTGAGTGTGGGAAGTCTCCGATTTGAAGGTGCTCCTTCTTCGATTGGGTGGTGATTACCGATTTGGTGCCGTTGATGTTGTGTACCTTGTAATTAATTTACAGTGCCTTTGTATGCCTGCTGAGTTCAGCTACATTCAGTTTGTAGCAAACGACTGGCGGCATCATGGTGGACTTATTTTGCTGTTCTGCGGATGATGTGGATGCAGTGGAAGTTATCGGGCAAGCTGTTTTTTGCGTAGTTGATGATGTTCTGACTCCTGCAGGTGCGGTGACTCCACAGGAGCTTAAACTTTGTTTCGGTAAGGTTAATTGCTGCTTTGGTGGCAGCGAAGTTGAAAAGTTGGTCGGAGAATCCGACTTCTTCCTTTTCCTCGATGGAACTGGCTTAAATTCCTCTTCGACTTGTTCAGCCTCTTCACTTTCTTCTTCTGATCCTCAGATTCAGCGGAACTCTCCGCCTCCTCGTCTTCTGTAGCAGAGTTCTCATCCTGTTCACTTTCGACTTCCATTTGATTGTCGGGTATTACGTTAGTATCCTCCTCCTCGTATAGTTGGTTGATCCCTGCAAGTTTCTCATGCAGGGAAATAAGGAACTCCTTTCCATGATTGGCAATGCCAATCTTGATCTGCCCAAGAATGCCATTGTATGTCTCATCGACACCTTCCATTCTCCTTTCCTTTCTACCCATCTGACCTGGGGTTAGAAAAGTCTTCTATGTCCAAAAATAAATAAATGCACAGCGCAGGTAGAAACCCTTGCCTCTATATATTAATTAATTATATTTACGACGGGATGCACTATCATAAATTTTGACTTTAAATTATTTTTAATTTTTTTTAACGATTGGATAAAACCAAATTGCCAGCGCAGGTAGAAGCCCTTGCTGAAATATAATTATCACTTCTTTTTCTCACTAAACACAGAGAGCACAACCGCACTTGCTGATGAATGAATGATGAATGAATGACAAAAAAACAATGATGTACCTCTTATTCATAATAACATCGACTTTTATGCACTGTTTGAACGACATTTTGCTACCTAGTGCAAAAAAACACCGTAGCTCTCATAAATTCCAAGAACTGCGCCCGAAAAGGGTAATAAAATGTTTGACCAACATTTTTCGAACGGCACTGTATACACTGTTCGTGTTGAAAAAATAAAGGAGTTTTGTTCCGATGCGGAAATGGAATACAATCGTATTTTAGGGATTTGCAAAACAAGATGGCTTGCATTATTGCCCGCTATTGAACGTATTCCAAAATTTACGAACCTCTATAATAATACTTTCTTTCACTAGAAATGTGTCCTTTCATTCTTCAGATGATTTTTAGAAATCCGACCTCAGAACTTTGGTTAATGTTTTTACATAATCAATGTTCAATGTTTCGCAGAACAATATTAGCTATAGAGGGAGAAAAAAACTGAAATGTATTTCCGATCTAAAATTTAAGTTAGAGGAGAGGTTAGGCGTCGAATTTATTTCCTCCCCAGTGAAACAAATTTTAAATAATTTTACTGAGGATAAAAAAATTATATTTATGTCGCACGTGAAGGACTTTTATAGAAATTGTCTGCAATATTTACAAAAATGGACTTCACAGTACCAATACGGAAACTATTTTCAATGGGTTTGCCTAAAAGCAGTTATTAATTGGCAAGATGTAGAGAAAAGTTTTGTATTTGTTCTCAAAAACTAGATTGGGCTATTTCAGAAATTGATTTGTTTGATGAAGTTGTAAAGATATTGTAATATGCGAGCTACGGCTAGAGTAGATAAAACGATATTCTGTGAAATTATTTCTTTATTTTCTAGTCTATAGAACAATTAAAGTTCACACTATACTATTCTTCGCAAACTCTTTCCTTACAAGGTCTCTTTCTTCTCAAATCACTTTACTTAATTCACAAATCCAAATTAATTACTTCTTCTTGTTAACTTTCAACTTTCAATTTATCACAAAATCACAACTTCGGCTGTTATCACTTTTCCAATCTCCTCGTGCGGTTCAAAACCAACTGCAATGCCTAGATCGCCATCTGTCCTCAAATAGCCGCATTTCTGATAGTCAGAAACTTCTAGCAAATTCTTCGACCAGTGGAACAAGAAACTTCTGATGTAATAATTCCAAGATCACAGCTGCAGCCAATAATCTCTTGTGGTTATAATTCTCTTGCGGTTATAATTCTCTCTTAATTATGCGACGTCGTCTTAGCCGTAGTCCGTACACGAGTTTCGAATGAAAAGACACTTCGGAATGTGTGCATACTCTATGGGAGCGTAGTTATTATGCTACATTATTGTAGCATAGTTGTTGGAGCGTAGTTATTATGCTACATTATGTTACAATATTGTAATATGCGAGCTACAGCTCGAGTAGATAAAACAATATTCTATGAAATTATTTCTTTACTTTCTAGTCTATAGAATAATTCACGTTCACACTATACTATTCTTCGCAATTCTTTTCTTACAAGGTCTCTGTCCTCTCAAATCACTTTATTTAATTTCTTCTACTTAATTCACAAATCCAAACTAATTACTTCTTCTTGTTAAATCTCAACTTTCAATTTATCACAAAATTACAACTTCGCCCATTATCAGTTTTCTAATCTCTTCGCCACAGTTTAAAAACTACTGCCCCCTTTTTGATCGCCATCTATCCTTACATAGCAGAAGTTTCTGATAGCCAGAAACTTCTAGCAAATTCTTTGACCACTGGAACAAGAGAAATTCCAAGATGACAATCATTCTTGCAGTTATAATTCCCTCTCATCCGTGATATTATCCGTCTCTTTCGTAGACATGAACTGTGGAAACCGCAGACACGAACCTCGAATGAAAGGACACTTCGAACCAAAATTCTGCCAGAATGAAAAGACACTTCGGAATTTGTTGCATCATACTTTTAGGGAGCGTAGTTATTATTATGCTACACTGCCCCCCTCTTAGACGTGTTCGTCCCGAACAAGTGCATCCTCATTTCGGCCATTGTATCGACTCAGTCGGTCCACATGAACTACTTTCATTTTGGCCCTTGGTCCTCGCTGGATGCGGTAGACAACATCGTTGATGCGGGTTACTATTCTGTAAGGACCTTCCCAGTTCCGCTGCAATTTAGGTGATTTCCCCTTTTGGCGATGGGGATTATACAGCCACACCAGATCTCCTTCCTGGAATCCTGACGTTGTTACCTTGGCATCATACCTGGTCTTCATGCGGTCGCTCGTCATCTTAATCTGGCTTCTGGTCCTTTGGTGTATGTCCCTAAGCCTTTCCCTAAGGTCCGCCACGTACTCTTCTTCATTTCTGGGCTCATTGGTAGGAGATCCAAATTTCGCCTCACTGGGTAAACGAGCTATTCCACCAAATAAGATTTCGAACGGCGTCAAAAACAAGGGAATCTGCCGGTCCCAATCCCATTGGTAGTCACCTACGACCTTCGAGAGATGTTCGTCCAAAGTCCTATTGAAACGCTCCACCATACCGTCCGACTGTGGATGAAGCGGGGTTGTCCTTGTCTTTTTGATTCCGAGTAGTTGACACATCTCTTGGAAGATTCTTGACACGAAGTTCCGCCCTTGGTCAGAATGCAATTCCAAGGGCACACCGAATCAGCTAACCCAGTTGTAGACGATCTGCTCCGCCACGGTTCTGGCTTCCTGGTTAGGGATCGGAAACGCTTCCGGCCACTTACTGAAGTAGTCCATTACTACGAGTATATACCGATTACCATTGTCGGTTTCTGGAAAGGGCCGTGCGATGTCAATGGCGATTCGTTCGAAAGGTGCTCCCACGTTGTATTGGTGCATCTTACCTCGAGTTTTGATTCTCGGACCCTTGCTAGCTGCAGACACGTCGCATTTTCTGCACCAGTCTTCGATATCTTCCTTCGCTTTTAACCAATAAAAACGTTCTCGTACCTTTTCTAGCGTCTTATTCACTCCCAAGTGGCCTCCGGTCGCCCCGCCATGCATTTCCTGTAACACCTCCTTGACCCTCGTCCGCAGTACGACAAGCTGCATTACAAACGACTTTCCGTCGGAGGATTCCCATTTTCTTCTCAGAACACCTTCTTGGACATGGAGGGAGTCCCACTGCGCAAAATACGCCTTTAAGGTCGGGCTTCTGTGAAAGATGTCCTGATGATCCGGTTTCTCCATGTTCTCCTTCCAGGCCAGAATCGGCTCGATATAAGGGTCTTCCTTCTGAGCGTTCCGGATCTCATCTACGCTCCAGCCGGCGATAGGTTCGGCTCTCATTCTTTGGATGGAAACCAGCTCCCGTTCTTCCTGACGCGCACAATGTTTACAATCCATTCTGCATGGTCTCCGGGACAGTGCATCCGCATTAGAGTGGAGCTTTCCTTTACGATGCTGTATTTCGTGGTCGTATATCTGCAGCCTTTCGATCCATCTTGGGACCTGACCCTCAGGACTCTTGAATTGTAATAGCCATTTTAAGGCTGCATGGTCTGTGCGAAGAACGAACTTCCTCCCATAAAGGTATTTGTGAAAATGCTTCGTAGCCAAGATCGAAGCTAGAAGTTCCCGCCTTGTCACGCAGTGGTTCCTTTCTGGCTTAGAGAGCACTTTGCTGAAGTACGCAACCACCTTCTCTTGGCCATCATGCACCTGGGAGAGTACGGCTCCTACCCCGACATTACTAGCATCTGCATCCACAATGAACGTTTCCCCGGGAGTGTGGTAAGCTAGTATCGGGGCATCGCATAGATGTTGTTTAAGTGCCTTGAAGCTCTTCTCGCACTCCATTGACCATTTGAATTAATTCCCCTTTGCCTTCAACTGGTGCAGGCACTTTGCGATTACGGCAAAATCCTTCACGAACCGTCTGTAGTAGGTGGCTAGGCCCAGGAAGCTCCTTAGTTGGGGTTTGTCTTTGGGGACTGGCCAGTTTTTCACCGCTTCGACCTTCTCCGGATCGGTTCTCACTCCTTTCGCTGAAATTATGTGTCCCAGGTACTTGACTTCCGTTCTAAACAGGGCGCACTTCTTGGGGTTGAGCTTCAGGTGGGCACTTCGAAGCCTTTGAAACACATCCTTTAGATTGTCTCGGTGTTGCGCAAACGTTTTTCCTACGACGATGACATCATCCAAGTATACCAAACAGGTTTTCCATGTTAACCCTTGCAGGACACATTCCATCAATCGCTCGAAAGTCGCCGGAGCAATGCACAGCCCGAA
This sequence comes from Pocota personata, assembly GCA_963082735.1. Lineage (NCBI taxonomy): Eukaryota > Metazoa > Arthropoda > Insecta > Diptera > Syrphidae > Pocota > Pocota personata. The sequence continues at coordinate 142,846,933 of OY720429.1, read as the reverse complement.
TGGCATTACCGTGAATTCCCATAGCCCATTTCCTGCGGTGAAGGCGGTTTTCTCCCGGTCTTCTGGATGGATCTGTACCTGCCAGTAGCCACTCTTCAAGTCGAGAGTGGAAAACCATCGGGCTCCTGATAGTGTGTCTAGCGTGTCGTCAATCCGTGGCAGAGGATAGCTGTCTTTCTTGGTGACGTAATTGAGCTGCCGATAGTCCACGCAGAACCGCGTGCTGCCATCTTTCTTCTTAACCAGTACAACCGGTGATGCCCACGGACTTTTGGAACTTTCAATCAGACCTTCTTTCTCCATTGCCGACACCATCTCTGCAACTTCTGTCTGCTTTGCCAATGGAAGGCGCCTAGCAGGCTGACGAATTGGTCTAGTATCACCAGTGTCTATTCGATGTTGTACCAGGTGTGTTCGGCCGTATTCTCCGTCCTGTGAGGCAAATACATCAGCGTACTCATTGATAAGATTCTCTGCCATAGTTCGCTGCTCCTGATTCAGCTCAATGGACTGGAGAATCGTCTCTCTCGTTTCCGCTGTCCAAGGTGATGGGAGAGGTTTTGGAGCATCACGTTCAGATATTGTTGCGACGGTAATCGGCGTGCATTTTCCAGTCACCTCCCCTCGCCTTAGTTTGACAGTGTGTGGTCTTGCGTTCAAAACTCTCACTGGAACCATGGTGTTCTTTGGTTCGACTAACGTCTTTCCCACGATGTAGTCTTGAGAATTCTTCTCTGGGTCTGGTTCTACTATGTAGAATCGGTGGCTCCCAAGATCACCTTCCAGCTTCGTCCAAATGATTGTCTCTGAAGACGGCGGCAAAACTTCGTCTTTGCTGATGACTGTCCTGAGAGTTACGGCATTCTCGTTTCCGTACACCATCGGAATCTCCACATTTCGATACCTCAGTACTTGCATCCCGATGTCCAAGATTACTTCATTTGCTTTCATGAAGTCTATTCCGATGATGCACTCGTCGCATATATTTGCCACCAGAAACGCATGGGAGAACGTCAGTCCCGCCAGAGTAATCGTAAGACGAACTTCTCCAAACGCCTTCGCCATTTCCCCTGTTGCAGTCTTCATGCAGTAGCTGTTGGTGTTGTGCAGCCAGGCGCTTCTGACGATATCTCTTCTTACAATGGAGGCGGTGGCGAATGTGTCGATGGTGGCTACGCACTTCTTCTTGTTGTTTAGTGCCTCCACTGTCAGGGTCTTGTTACCCCGTTTGGTTTGCGAAACTTGAATGGTGGTCCTGGGGGCCTCGATTCCAGTAACCAACTTCTGACCCGCGAAGTTGGTCCTTACGCATTTCCCGACTGCTGGTTTTGGGAAGTCTGACTGCCAGGATGGATTTTATCACCGCCGGATGCTTCCTCTCTGCTTCTCCTACTTCCGCAATGTGGACACTTTCCTCGTCTAGGTGCACTTCTGCACTGCCGTTGTAGGTGTCCGGTTTGGTTGCAATTCCAGCAACGAATTTGACTTCCGCGAGCTTTGTCTTCATCCATGACGGCTGTTCTCTTGCATGAGCATTCCACGACGGATATTTCCCTGACACGGTGTATTCCCTGGTATGCTTGGTCCGCAGCCTTCATTGCCAAAGCGAATGCCAATGCCTCGGGGAGTGTTCGCTTTTCAGCCATCCTTACAGCCATTTGCAGTTGTCTGTCCTCTATGGCCTGAATAAAAGCTTCCACCGCCATTTCGTTGATAAGCTCCTCACCGGCTTTAGGGTATGAAAGATGGGCTAGTTGCTCTATATCCGCTTGCAACTGTTGGAGCGTTTCCTCCCTTTTCTGGGCTCGACTACGCAGCTGAACCCTGTGCACCTGCTGCATGTTTTCATCCCCAAACCGCATCTCGATAGCCTGAACCAGAGAGTCGTAGTTCTGCTGTTTATCTTCCGGGATGGTCTGCAAGAGCTCCGCAGCTGGACCCCTCAGTGCAAGTGTGAGTGCAATGGACTTCTCTTCATCGTCCCAGCTATTGGTCACTGCGGCCGCTTCGAATTGCCTTTTATAAATTGGCCATGATGTTTGACCATCGAAGATAGGAGGCTGCATCTCCTTTCTTCTCAGACCGTCAGTGGAATATTCCCGTGCTTTCTGTCTCTTCACGTTGCTGAGTTCCTTAGCAAGATTTTCGACTAGTTTTTCTACTTTTTCGAACTGAGTCTCTATTTTCCCGAACTGAGTTTCATGCTTCTCAAAGTTTTCATCGAATCTAGTTTCGACTTTTTCGAGTTGCGTCTCGACCTTCTCGATTTTCTCTTCGATCGCTTCGAATTTGGATTCCAAGTTCTTGTTTTGCTCATCAAGTTTGCTTTCCAGAGCATCTAGAGAATTTTTTTGTTCGTCCAGCTTAAGTTCTAGAGAATTCTTTTGTTCGTCCATTGCTTTCCTTTGTTCGTCCATTGCTTTCTTTTGTTCGTCCAGCTTAAGTTCTAGAGAACTCTTTTGTTCGTCCAGCTTAAGTTCTATAGAATTCCTTTGGTCTTCTATTGCTTTCTTTTGTTCGTCCATGACTAACTTAAGTTGCAGGAGCAGACTCGTTATACCCGGGTCGGCTGCTGTACTTGCTGGTTCCTCTTCCACGTCAAACTCTACGTCGTGCGGATTTTTACCTTCCTGCGTTACTGCTTCTTCCAGACGAATCAGCAGGGCATCTTTTCCCCCAGTTGTGTCGAGGTTCCGCTTACTGAGTTCTGCCTTTAGTTGAATTATAGTTAGTTTTCCCAATTTGCGACCCATTTTGCGCAACTAATTAACTCAACACGGAAATCGTTTTTTTTTTGCTTGTGCAATTTCACACCACGGAAATAGTTATTCACAGAATAAGTTTTATCCCGCTTCTGACACCAATGTAATATGCGAGCTACGGCTCGAGTAGATAAAACAATATTCTGTGAAATTATTTCTTTATTTTCTAGTCTATAGAACAATTCAGGTTCACACTATACTATTCTTCGCAATTCTTTTCTTACAAGGTCTCTGTCCTCTCAAATCAATTTATCTCCTTTCTTCTACTTAATTCACAAATCCAAACTAATTACTTCTTCTTGTTAAATCTCAACTTTCAATTTATCACAAAATTACAACTTCGCCCATTATCAGTTTTCTAATCTCTTCGCCACAGTTTAAAAACTACTGCCCCCTTTTTGATCGCCATCTATCCTTACATAGCAGAAGTTTCTGATAGCCAGAAACTTCTAGCAAATTCTTTGACCACTGGAACAAGAGAAATTCCAAGATGACAATCATTCTTGCAGTTATAATTCCCTCTCATCCGTGATATTATCCGTCTCTTTCGTAGACATGAACTGTGGAAACCGCAGACACGAACCTCGAATGAAAGGACACTTCGAACCAAAATTCTGCCAGAATGAAAAGACACTTCGGAATTTGTTGCATCATACTTTTAGGGAGCGTAGTTATTATTATGCTACAATATGTTAAAATATAAACCGATAGTGATAAATTCAATGAGTGGAAAAATCAAAATTTTAATATCGAGTTAAGATGGGTAGAGATTTTTAGGCATTTTGATACAAAAGGAGTTTCCTTTAACAATATTGGGAAATTGGTAGAATATATTTTATGTCTTCCTGGAACTAATGCTGTCAGAGAAAGAATTTTTTCCTCAATTAACAAGCTGTAGACGGTAGAAAAGACACAATTGGCTGTAGAAACAGTTAAAGCAATGCTTATATTAAAAGCGCAGTACGAAAGCTGTAATGATTTTTATGAAAAATTAAAAAATATGTAATATCAAAATACTTAAAGAAATTCATTCAGCGGATAAATATAGAAATTAATGTGGATACTTATAAATGAATATGTTTAATGTTTATACTGAATATTTAATTTATGATTTTATTAAAGCAATGAATTGTTTTGTTACTGTTTTTTTTATTATTATGTTTTTTTTTATTATTATACTAAATATTTAATTTATGTTTTTATTAAAGTAATGAATTATTTTGTTATTGTTTTTTATTTAATAATTTATTTAAGTAATTTATTGTAAACCCTGAAGACTGAAGCAAATAAATTGAATAAATATGGTATAACTCTCTCGTGTCTTAATTTTATATTGAGAATTTTTAATCCTAAAAAAAAGACTGAAAAAAACTAATACTTTTTTTTAACGCAAATTTGAAAATGTGTCCCGCATTAGCCACAAATTAATCTGGTCTCTTTATACTAGATACTTTCGAAGTATGGGAATATCGATGGCGTAATACTGGGTGGCGCACGAATCGTATTTTGCAGGCTACTCTTTAGATTTATTAAAAAGAATGCTTAGGATACCGAAAAGAGGATTTGGATAGTGCAGCGGTACCATGCTTTGCAGTCAGTCCTTCATTTCCGTCCAAAGGGAATTTAGGCGGGAGTTTGGCGGCACTCCCCCGAGACAGTAGATGGACCATTATGAGGCTGGTAAACTTGTTTGCCGAATATGGAAGCATCGCACGAAGACCGTACCATCGAGATCCCTTTGTTTGGTTCAAGACACAATCGCGGCTGTAGCATCGTCAATTCAGGAAAATCCAAGCGTTTCGACTCGAAACTTATCGGCGCAAATTTGAGCTAGCAGACGGTCATTACAACGGCTAATTCATGATGACTTAAACTTGTTTTCATACAAAGCTTGTTTAGGCCCATTTTGATCTAAACGGCAATGTAAACAAGTAATATTACCGTATATGGAGTGATTCTAATTCAGAAATACTCCATGAAACGGAACTGCACCCAGAACGCGTCACTGTGTGGTGCGCAGTTTCATCAAGGTGCATTGTGGGGCCATACTTCTTTGAAGAAAATGGTGTAACAGTAACTGTCACTGGGGACCGTTATTTAAAGATGTTGAAGGAGTTATTTTTACCCAGAACTGCGCCGAAGAAGTATCCGTTTCAACAGCATTTGGTTCCAGCAGGATGGAACAACTGCACACATAGCCAGACCGGTTATGGCGGAGATCCAACGAAAATTCCCAAACAAATTAATATCCAGAAATTCCACTTTCCGCTGGCTCCCAAAGTCACCTGTCAAGCAAAAGGTGTACAAAACGAAACCAAGGAATTTGACTGAATTGAAGCAGTCCATTAAAACAATAATTGAGGCCATCCCGACTTCAACCCTTCAGGCCGCAATGAATAATTTTCTGATCAGGTATCGCATATGCGTGGATGAGCGTGGAGGTCATTTACGGTCTATCACCATCAAAAACAATTAGCTATCGTTGGATCTCCGCCATAACCGGTCTGGCTATTTGTGCGGTTGTTCCATCTTGCTGGAACCAAATGCTGTTGAAACGGATACCGGTGTTGAGTCAAAATGGGTCGCAAATTGGGAAAACTCACTATAATTCAACTAAAGGCAGAACTCAGTAAGCAGAATCTCGACACAACTGGGGGAAAAGATGCCCTACTGATTCGTCTGGAAGAAGCAGTAACGCAGGAAGGTGAAAATCCGCATGACGTAGAGTTTGACGTGGAAGAGGAACCAGCAAGTACAGTAGCCGACCCGGGTATAACAAGTCTGCTCCTGCAACTTAAGTTAGTCATGGACGAACAAAAGAAAGAAATAGAAGATCAAAGCAATTCTCTAGAACTTAAGCTGGACGAACAAAAGAAAGCAATGGACGAACAAAAGAAAGCAATGGACGAACAAAAGAAAGCAATAGACTAATAAAAGACTTCTCTAGATGCTCTAGAAAGCAAATTTGATGAGCAAAACAAGAACTTGGAATCCAAATTCGAAGCGATCGAAGAGAAAATCGAGAAGGTCGAGACGCAACTCGAAAAAGTCGAAACTAGATTCGGTGAAAACTTTGAGAAACATGAAACTCAGTTCGGAAAGTTAGAGACTCAGTTTGAAAAAGTAGGAAAGCAAGTCGAAAATCTTGCTAAGGAACTCAGCAACGTGAAGAGACAGAAAGCACGGGAATATTCCACTGACGGTCTGAGAAGAAAGGAGATGCAGCCTCCTATGTTCGATGGTTAAACATCATGGCCAATTCGAAGCGGCCGCCATGACCAATAGCTGGGACGATGAAGAGAAGTCTATTGCACTCACACTTGCACTGAGGGGTCCAGCTGCGGAGCTCTTGCAGACCATCCCGGAAGATAAACAGCAGAACTACGACTCTCTGGTTCAGTCTATCGAGATGCAGTTTGGGGATGAACACATGCAGCAGGTGTATAGGGTTCAGCTGCGTAGTCGAGTCCAGAAAAGGGGGGAAACGCTCCAACAGTTGCAAGCGGATATAGAGCGACTAGCCCATCTTTCATACCCTAAAGCCGGTGAGGAGCTTATCAACGAAATGGCGGTGGAAGCTTTTATTCAGGCCATAGAGGACAGACAACTGCAAATGGCTGTAAGGATGGCTGAAAAGCGAACACTCCCCGAGGCATTGGCATTCGCTTTGGCAATGAAGGCTGCAGACCAAGCATACCAGAGAATACACCGTGTCAGGGAAATGTCCGTCGTGGAATGCTCATGCCAGAGAACAGCCGTCATGGATGAAGAGAAAGCTCGCGGAAGTCAAATCCGTTGCTGGAATTGCAACCAAACCGGACACTTACAACGGCAGTGCAGAAGGGCACCTATCCGAGCAAACTGTCCAAATTGCGGAAGAAGGAGAAGCAGAGTGGAAGCATCCTGTCGGTCAGACTTCCCAAAACCAGCAGTCGGGAAATGCGTAAGGACCAACTTCGCGGGGCAGAAGTTGGTTAATAGAATCGAGGCCCCCAGGACCACCATTCAAGTTTCGCAAACCAAACGGGGTAGCAAGAGCCTGACAGTGGAGGCACTAATCAACAAGAAGAAGTGCGTAGCGACCATCGACACAGCTGCCACCGCCTGCATTGTAAGAAGAGATATCGTCAGAAGCACCTGGCTGCACAACACCAACAGCTACTGCCTGAAGACTGCAACAGGGGAAATGGCGAAGGTGTTTGGAGAAGTTCGTCTTACGATTACTCTGGCGGGACTGACGTTCTCCCATGCGTTTCTCGGGGCAGATATATGCGACGAGTGCATCATCGGAATAGACTTCATGAAAGCAAATGAAGTAATTTTGGACATCGGGATGCAAGTACTGAGGTATCGAAATGTGGAGATTCCGATGGTGTATGGAAACGAGAATGCCGTAACTCTCAGGACAGTCATCAGCAAAGACGAAGTTTTGCTGCCGTCTTCAGAGACAATCATTTGGACGAAGCTGGAAGGTGATCTTGGGAGCCACCAATTCTGCATAGTAGAACCAGATGTTAACATGGCAACCCTGCAGTAAGATAGTTGACCAAAGCATATAGCTCCCTGTGAAATTTAAATACAAAGATTAAGCAAAGACATATTAAAATAAGATCGTAGTAAAAGTGAAGTTAAGCAGACTAATAGTGCTTCTTGTAAGAGCCTCTTTTAAAGGTGTTTTTCATAATTGAGTGCGAGTCAAATCTGGACAAAGAACAAAGTAAGACAGTGGGTGAACTTCGGACCTGTCAACATTCAATCCGTTGAAAAGTGCAAAAATGTCGGGACCACCAACGCCAGCTAAAACAAGATTTGGGTCTAAAAACAGTAAGCCTCAACATCAATCGCCAGCAATAGCCAACAACAAAGAAGATAAATTCTCTAGTAAGTTTGAACTACGTCTTTCTAAGCAATTAGAAGACGACAAAAAAGAACTGAAATCCCTCATAATGGACAACCACAACACCCTAATGGAGAAACTGGAAAAGATTGTTGCCGATTTTAGTAGCCGCCTCGATGACGTACATAGATCCATGTCTGCATTAACAGTGCGAATTGAGGTGCTCGAACAAACCTCCGAATCAATCCGATGCACACAACTCGATAATGAAATATCCAATCTACTTGACAAAGTGGATTCCATAGAGCGCGACAAACTTTCCGCTGATGCCATACTCCACGGTGTTCCATCGACAGCTAAGGAAAATCTACGGGAAATGTTTGATTCACTCTGCACCTCCATCGACTGTGTTCCTCCTCTGGTTCCTAAAGACATCTTTCGTACGAAACCTAAAGGGACTATGGAGAACTCAGCCATAGTAATAAAATTTAAAACAGCGGCGGACAAGGTCACCATGCTCAGACTAGCAAACCAATCATATAAAAAAACACGTAAACCTATTTGTTTACAAAATCTTGGTTTGCAATCTGACAGACGAATTTACCTCAATGAAAGCCTAACTGCACGCAGTCTTGAGCTTTATCGAAGAGCTTTCCAATTAAAAAAACAGCAGAAGCTTTTTTCCGTTTTCACCCGCACTGGTCTTGTTTATGTGCGGCAGACACTGAATGCTAAAGCTGTTTTGATCGATTCCATTCACCACTTGGATGCTATTGCTGCTGCTACCGATACCAACCATGATGAAGTACTACCTGTTCACACGTAAGCGGCGGTTCCAGATTATTCATTTTTTAACTTTTTTTGCCTCTCAATTATTTTATTTTATTGTTTTTGCCTCTCAATTATTTTATTTAATATCATGTGCGTATTTTTGTGTATGTATCCTCTATCTGCCAGCCGTTCGAAAGTAGATTCCCTAATTTCAATTTGTGTCTGTATTTCTCTTTCCTGTGAGGTTAGTTTTTCTTTTCTATTTTATTGCATTCATTACATTGATGTCTGGAACTATCGTTAGCTCATTTCAATATGATGGCGTGAATGATAACTTGCGCGTACTAATTAATATTTTTTGTAATCAGCGCCAAGGGTTGCGTGTGTGTCATATTAATGCACAAAGTCTTTTTAAGAAAATTGATGAATTTAGAGGTCTGTTTGTTGGTTCTAATGTTCATGTAGTATGTGTCACTGAATCATGGTTTAAAACAGGAATAATGGATGATACCTACGCTCTGCATGGCTACAGAATTCTTCGAGGTGATAGGCACAATAGAACTGGAGGGGGCGTTGCAATTTACCTTCGAAACATTTTAATTAGTAAATTTTTGATAAGTTCACCCCCTGATAGTCCACTTCAGTATTGTTTTGTCGAAGTTGTTTGTGAACGGAAAAAGTGTCTCATTGGTGTCGTTTATAGACCAAATAGCTATTTTGATTTAACTCCCATATTTCACTTATTAGAAAATTACTCCCCAAATTATTGGAAAACCATAGTATGTGGTGATTTCAATTGTAACATATTGGATAATGAGGGCTCTGAGTCATTCGTTCAATCTATGAAAACTCTTGGCTTGGACATTTTAAACACAACTGTGCCAACACATTTCACTCAAGCTAGCACACTTTTGGATTTATTCCTCTCTAACGACTGTGCCGATGTTTTTTATAGTCAGGTTTCAGCACCTGCGTTCTCCAAACATGACCTAATTTTTGCTATTTTTAACTTTCCACGAGATAAACTTCAATCCAAATACACATTCCGAGACTTTAGATATCTCAATTCTGATGCTCTGGAGCAAGATATTCAAAGAATAAATTGGTATCCAATTTATCATGAAACATCCATTGATACCCAAGTTGATCACCTTCAACAAATTATACTGGAATTGTTCAATACGCACGGGCCGCTCAGAACTAAAATTACTACGTATCCCCATAAGTCATGGTTTACACCAGAAATTATTGCCCTAAAAAACAATCGTGATACAGCCTATAAGAAGTGGAAAAGATTCAAGCTCCAAGAATTTTATAACAGCTTTCGCCAACTAAGGAATTTGGTCAATTCCAAGATTAAAAAAGCCAAAAGAGTGTTCTACGCTAGACAATTTGACCATGAGTTACCTTCAAAAACTCTCTGGCAAAATTTACGCGAGCTTGGTGTTGGACGGAAAAAGAATGCTGAAATGAATGAAATCGATCCCAACCAGCTCAATAGAGAATTCACGAAAGTGCAAATGACATCCAGAACAAGTGCTGATCCATTGGATGTAACGTTCAGTGGCTTTGAATTCACTCGTATTGAACAGGTTGATGTTGTCAATGCTATCCTTAAAATTAAGTCTAAAGCTGTTGGTATCGACGGAATTCATCCGATTTTTATTAAAATCATACTACCTCACATTCTTCCAGCCATAACCCAAATTTTCAACAATATAATAACTACATCTACTTTTCCGACTGAGTGGAAAACTGCAAAAATTGTACCAGCCCTGAAAAAGAAAGCGTCATCCAACTCGCCGGCTGAGTATAGACCCATTGCCATCCTTCCATTCTTGTCCAAGGTCATGGAAAAGATAATGCATAAGCAAATGTCTGTCTTTATCCAGCGCAATAAACTACTTTGCGCAAATCAATCTGGCTTCAGGCCATAACATAGCTGTACGTCTGCTCTACTTAAAGTAACTGATGATATCCGAGTGGCGATGGATAAAGACCTAATAACTTTTGTGACTCTGCTGGACTTTTCCAAGGCCTTTGACACAGTGGATCATATGCAGCTTCTCTTAAAACTCAAGAGGTTGTTTGGCTTTTCATCGTCTGCTATCAAGCTCATCAAAACATATCTTGGTGGAAAAAAACAATCCGTTGCTGTTAATAATGTGATGTCTGATTTTATTGCAACCTCGGCGGGTGTACCTCAAGGGTCCATATTGGGACCTTTGTTATTCACAATATTTATCAATGATCTTCCAACCATAATCAAAAATTCATTCCTACACATGTACGCAGACGATGTACAGCTTTACATAAGTTGCAAATTAGACCTTATTAAGGCAAGCTGCTTTAAGCTTAATGAGGATCTACGAAAAGTTCTAGATTGGTCTGAAGACAATTCGTTGAAGCTTAACCCAGCCAAATCTAAATGTCTCGTTATTAGCAGAAATAGCGTGAATGGCTGTGATCTTCCTAATATATTCCTCCAAAATGAACCAATTGAGTTCGTTGACAAAGCTAAAAATCTTGGGGTATGGTTTAACAAAACGTTAAGTTGGGATGATCATATCTCCACTATTATAGGCAAAATCTATGGTTCTCTTAGGAATCTATCTATGTCGCAGTGTTTCACTCCTTTGCAAACAAGGTTAATGCTAGTAAGGGCTTTGCTAATTCCAATATTTACATACGGATGTGAAATTTTTTGTTGCAGCAGTGCTCTCATTCGACGTAAGCTCAACGTTGCGTTTAACAATATAACTCGCTATGTTTCTGGATTGAGACGTTTTGACCATATTTCACAATATGCTAAGAACATATTAGGATGCACTCTTGATAAATATCTCGAGTACTGCACAATCAAGTACCTACAAAAAATTATTACCAGCAAACAGCCTCCATATTTATTCGAAAAACTTAAACTTTCACGGTCGAGCCGATCTTTAAGTTTAATCCAACCGCGTGTTCACTATCAAAACTCAGAGCGTCAATTTTTCGTTCATGCTATTCATCTTTGGAATGCACTTCCTCTCAGCGTTAGGAGACTTTATGATGCGAATGGTTTTGGGGAAACTCTCTTTCGGCACTTGGCAAGGTAAAACAAGCACATTTTAGTTTGATTGCATTTTCACAATTACGAGTAAAAGTTAAATTTTGTTTCTACATATTGTATACTACAAAAATTTTCTACTTATACATTTTTCATTTTCATTTATCACTGAATTGTATGGATTTTTGAATATTAGTATTACCTATATATACATATCTCATTTATAGCTTAAAGATGATGTAAAGTCTATTATAAATGATGTTACTTAATCAATAATAAATACTAAATACTAAAATACTAAACCAGACCCAGAGAAGCATTCTCAAGACTACATCGTGGGAAAGACGTTAGTCGAACCAAAGAACACCATGGTTCCAGTGAGAGTTTTGAACGCAAGACCACACACTGTCAAACTAAGGCGAGGGGAGGTGACTGGAAAATGCACGCCGATTACCGTCGCAACAATATCTGAACGTGATGCTCGAAAACCTCTCCCATCACCTTGGACAGCGGAAACGAGAGAGACGATTCTCCAGTCCAGTGAGCTGAATCAGGAGCAGTGAACTATGGCCTCACAGGACGGAGAATACGGCCGAACACACCTGGTACAACATCGAATGGACACTGGTGATACTAGACCAATTCAGCCTGCTGGGCGCCTTCCATTGGCAAAGCAGAGTTCAAGAGATGGTGTCGGCAATGGAGAAAGAAGGTCTGATTGAAAGTTCCAATCACCGGTTGTACTGGTTAAGAAGAAAGATTGCAGCACGCGGTTTTGCGTGGACTATCGGCAGCTCAATTACGTCACCAAGAAAGACACCTATCCTCTGCCACGGATTGACGACACGCTAGACACACTATCAGGAGCCCAATGGTTTTATACCCTCGACTTGAAGAGTGGCTACTGGTAGGTACAGATCCATCCAGAAGACCAGGAGAAAACCGCCTTCATCGCAGGAAATGGGCTATGGCAATTCACGGTAATGCGCTTGATGGAATGTGTCCTGCAAGGGTTAACATGGAAAACCTGTTTGGTGTACATCTAAGGGATGAGTTTCAAAGGCTTCGAAGTGCCCACCTGAAGCTCAACCCCAAGAAGTGCGCCCTATTTAGAGCAGAAGTCAAGTACTTGGGGCACATAATTTCAGCAAAAGGAGTGAGAACCGATCCAGAGAAGGTCGCAGCAGTGAAAAACTGGCCAATCCAAAAAGATAAAAACTAACTAAGGAGCTTCCTGGGCCTAGCCACCTACTACAGACGGTTCGTGAAGGATTTTGCCGTAATCGCAAAGAGCCTGCACCAGTTGACGGAAAGGGGAAAAAAATTCAAATGGTCAATGGAGTGCGAGAAGAGCTTCAAGGCACTTAAACAACGGCTATGCGATGCCCCGATACTAGCTTACCCCACTCCCGGGGAAACGTTCATTGTGGATGCAGATGCTAGTAATGTCGGGGTAGGAGCCGTACTCTCCCAGGTGCATGATGGCCAAGGTGGTTGCGTACTTCAGCAAGGTGCTCTCTAAGCCAGAAAGGAACCACTGCGTGACAAGACGGGAACTTCTAGCTTTGATCTTGGCTACGAAGCATTTTCACAAATACCTCTATGGGAGGAAGTTCGTTCTTCGCATAGACCATGCAGCCTTAAAATGGCTATTACAATTCAAGAGTCCTGAGGGTCAGGTCCCAAGATGGATCGAAAGGCTGCAGATATACGACCACGAAATACAGCATCGTAAAGGAAAGCTCCACTCTAATGCGGATGCACTGTCCCGGAGACCATGCAGAATGGATTGTAAACATTGTGCGCGTCAGGAAGAACGGGAGCTGGTTTCCATCCAAAGAATGAGAGCCGAACCTATCGCCGGCTGGAGCGTAGATGAGATCCGGAACGCTCAGAAGGAAGACCCGGATATCGAGCCGATTCTGGCCTGGAAGGAGAACATGGAGAAACCGGATCATCAGAACATCTCTCACAGAAGCCCGAAATTAAAGGCGTATTTTGCGCAGTGGGACTCCCTCCATGTCCAAGAAGGTGTTCTGAGAAGAAAATGGGAATCCTCCGATGGAAAGTCGTATGTAATGCAGCTTGTCGTGCCGCGGACGAGGGTCAAGGAGGTGTTACAGGAAATGCATGGCGGGGCGTCCGGAGGCCACTTGGGAGTGAATAAGACGCTAGAAAAGGTATGAGAACGTTTTTATTGGTTAAAAGCGAATTAAGATTTCGAAGACTGGTGCAGAAAATGCGACGTGTGTGCAGCTAGGAAGGGTCCGAGAATCAAAAGTCGAGGTAAGATGCACCAATACAACGTGGGAGCACCTTTCGAACGAATCGCCATTGACATCGCAGGGCCCTTTCCGGAAACCGACAATGGTAATCGGTATATACTCGTAGTAATGGACTACTTCAGTAAGTGGCCGGAAGCATTTCCGATTCCCAACCATTAAGCCAGAACCGTGGCGGAGCAGATCGTCTACAATTGGGTGAGCAGATTCGGTGTGCCCTTGGAATTGCATTCTGACCAAGGGCGGAACTTCGAGTCAAGAATCTTCCAAGAGATGTGTCAACAACTCGGAATCAAAAAGACAAGGATAACCCCGCTTCATCCACAGTCGGACGGTATGGTGGAGCGTTTCAATAGGACTTTGGACGAACATCTCTCGAAGGTCGTAGGCGACTACCAACGTGAATCGGACCGGCAGATTCCCTCGTTTTTGATGGCCTATAGAAGTGCCGTGCATAGCACTACTCGACATACGCCGTTCGAAATCTTGTTTGGTGGAATAGCTCGGTTACCCAGTGAGGTGAAATTTGGATCTCCTACCAATGAGCCCAGAAATGAAGAAGAGTACGTGGCGGACCTTAGGGAAAGGCTTAGGGACATACACCAAAGGACCAGAAGCCAGATTAAGATAACGAGCGACCGCATGAAGACTAGATATGATGCCAAGGCAACAACGTCAGGATTCCAGGAAGGAGATCTAGTGTGGCTGTATAATCCCCATCGCCAAAAGGGGAAATCACCTAAATTGCAGCAGAACTGGGAGGGTCCCTACAGAATAGTAACCCGCATCAACGATGTTGTCTACCGCATGCAGCGAGGACCAAGGGCCAAAATGAAAGTGGTTCATGTGGACGGACTGAGTCGATACCACGGCCGAAGTGAGGATGCACTTGTTCGGGACGAACAAGTCTAAGAGGGGGCAGAGTAACATAATGTAGCATAATAACTACGCTACAACAACTATGCTACAATAATGTAGCATAATAACTACGCTCCCATAGAGTATGCACACATTTCGAAGTGTCTTTTCATTCGAGACTCGTGTACGGATTATAACCGCAAGAGAATTATAACCACAAGAGATTATTGGCTGTAGCTGTGATCTTGGAATTATTAAATCAGAAGTTTCTTGTTCCAGTGGTCGAAGAATTTGCTAGAAGTTCCTGGCTATCAGAAATGCGGCTATTTAAGGACAGTTGGCGATCTAGGCATTGCAGTTGGTTTTGAACTGCACGAGGAGATTGGAAAAGTGATAACAGCCAATGTTGTAATTTTGTGATAAATTGAAAGTTAACAAGAAGAAGTAATTAGTTTGGATTTGTGAATTAAGTAATTGAAAGGAGATAAAGTGATTTGAGAAGAAAGAGACCTTGTAAGGAAGGAGTATGCGAAGAATAGTATAGTGTGAACTTGAATTGTTCTATAGACTAGAAAATAAAGAAATAATTTCACAGAATATCGTTTTATCTACTCTAGCCGTAGCTCGCATATTACAATATCTTTACAACTTCATCAAGCAAATCAATTTCTGAAATAGCCCAATCTAGTTTTTGAGAACAAATACAAAACTTTTCTCTACATCTTGCCAATTAATAACTGCTTTTAGGCAAACCCATTGAAAATAGTTTCCGTATTGGTACTGTGAAGTCCATTTTTGTAAATATTGCAGACAATTTCTATAAAAGTCCTTCACGTGCGACATAAATATCATTTTTTTATCCTCAGTAAAATTATTTAAAATTTGTTTCACTGGGGAGGAAATAAATTCGACGCCTAACCTCTCTTCTAGCTTAAATTTTTCTCCCTCTATAGCTAATATTATTCTGCGAAACATTGAACATTGATTATGTAAAAACATTAACCAAAGTTCTGAGGTCGGATTTCTAAAAATCATCTGAAGAATGAAAGGACACATTTCTAGTGAAAGAAAGTATTATTATAGAGGTTCGTAAATTTTTGGAATACGTTCAATAGCGGGCAATAATGCAAGCCATCTTGTTTTGCAAATCCCTAAAATACGATTGTATTCCATTTCCGCATCGGAACAAAACTCCTTTACTTTTTCTACACGAACAGTGTATACAGTGCCGTTCGAAAAATGTTGGTCAAACATTTTATTACCCTTTTCGGGCGCAGTTCTTGGAATTTATGAGAGCTACGGTGTTTTTTTGCACTAGTTAGCAAAATGTCGTTCAAACAGTGCATAAAAGTCGATGTTATTATGAATAAGAGGTGCATCATTGTTTTTTTGTCATTCATTCGTCATTCATTCATCAGCAAGTGCGGTTGTGCTCTCTGTGTTTAGTGAGAAAAAGAAGTGATAATTATATTTCAGCAAGGGCTTCTACCTGCGCTGGCAATTTGGTTTTATCCAATCGTTAAAAAAAATTAAAAATAATTTAAAGTCAAAATTTATGATAGTGCATCCCGTCGTAAATATAATTAATTAATATATAGAGGCAAGGGTTTCTACCTGCGCTGTGCATTTATTTATTTTTGGACATAGAAGACTTTTCTAACCCCAGGTCAGATGGGTAGAAAGGAAAGGAGAATGGAAGGTGTCGATGAGACATACAATGGCATTCTTGGGCAGATCAAGATTGGCATTGCCAATCATGGAAAGGAGTTCCTTATTTCCCTGCATGAGAAACTTGCAGGGATCAACCAACTATACGAGGAGGAGGATACTAACGTAATACCCGACAATCAAATGGAAGTCGAAAGTGAACAGGATGAGAACTCTGCTACAGAAGACGAGGAGGCGGAGAGTTCCGCTGAATCTGAGGATCAGAAGAAGAAAGTGAAGAGGCTGAACAAGTCGAAGAGGAATTTAAGCCAGTTCCATCGAGGAAAAGGAAGAAGTCGGATTCTCCGACCAACTTTTCAACTTCGCTGCCACCAAAGCAGCAATTAACCTTACCGAAACAAAGTTTAAGCTCCTGTGGAGTCACCGCACCTGCAGGAGTCAGAACATCATCAACTACGCAAAAAACAGCTTGCCCGATAACTTCCACTGCATCCACATCATCCGCAGAACAGCAAAATAAGTCCACCATGATGCCGCCAGTCGTTTGCTACAAACTGAATGTAGCTGAACTCAGCAGGCATACAAAGGCACTGTAAATTAATTACAAGGTACACAACATCAACGGCACCAAATCGGTAATCACCACCCAATCGAAGAAGGAGCACCTTCAAATCGGAGACTTCCCACACTCAAGGAAGACGGGGTATAATACCTATACTCCAAAAGAAGACAGAAAGACCCTCCTCATCACAGCTATGAGGTGGACGAAATTAAGGACGAACTCATCCATGCTGTAATCCCAGTTATTTAGGTTAGCCCATATAAGAATACCAGGACGGACCGCAAATTCAACAATTTTGTAGTCCAAGTTGAAAGCCATCTTTTATCTATTTACAAGAAGACTCTCCTCATGAACCAAAAGGTCCATTGGGAAAAATTTAAGAGCACTAGGATTACTCAGTGCAGAAATTGCCAGAAGTTCGGACATGTGGCCAGCAATTGCGGAATACCTTACATCTGCGTAAAGTGCAAGGACACGCATCTCCCAGGAAATTGCCCACGAAATGTGGACAACAAAAAGACGCCACTGTATTCTGCGCAAATTGCCAGAAAATAGGACATCCGACCAACTATAAAGGGTGCCCGAAATATAAAGAAAAGATAGCCGAGAAAGCTAAGACAGCAATAACAAAGAAGGAGCAGCATCAATTTGCTGCTAAGTCAGCCAAGAAAGCTGTTGTTTCGGGGTTGAGTTTAGCTGATGTTGCAGCTATGGGCATCACAAAAAAATAGCAGGCTCCCAAGAGTGTTCCTCAGGTAACAGCAGCCAAGCCTACCAATGTTGAGAAACCAAAGAACTCAGCAAACAAACAGAAGGCAG
This sequence comes from Pocota personata, assembly GCA_963082735.1. Lineage (NCBI taxonomy): Eukaryota > Metazoa > Arthropoda > Insecta > Diptera > Syrphidae > Pocota > Pocota personata. The sequence continues at coordinate 142,829,325 of OY720429.1, read as the reverse complement.
CCCCGTCTTCATTCAATATTTTTGACGACACAGAGAGGCTGTTTGGCACGGACCTGCTGACTTATTTGCGAAATATGTTCCCAATAAATAACATATCATTAATAACCTACAATGTAAATTCTAATTATTCCACAGCCAGAAGAATTTCCTTGAACTTATTTATTAAGTCAAGGAAACCAGATATCCTTTTTTTTGCAGGAAACCAATTTGACAGCAAGAAATTCATTCAAGCCCGATGGTTACAACATCTTCAGAGAAGACAAAACAACTGGAAGAGGAGGTACGATCCTTCTCCGACAAGTGTATTTGAGAAGGGTAGAAATTGAACGGGAAAAGGGTTATTAGCAACCAAAGTTTTTTGAGTGCATGCAGTTAAATATTCAAGGACTGACTATAGGGAATTACAAAATAGTATCTATGAACATAAATTTGATATTATTGTGTTAACTGAAACTCATATTGGAACTGAAATAGATAATAAAGTAATAAGTGTTAACAACCACCATATTGTAATATGCGAGCTACGGCTCGAGTAGATAAAACAATTATTCTGTGAAATTATTTCTTTATTTTCTACTCTATAGAACAATTCAAGTTCACACTATACTATTCTTCGCAAATTCTTTTCTTACAAGGTCTCTTTCCTCTCAAATCACTTTATCTCCTTTCAATTACTTAATTCACAAATCCAAACTAATTACTTTTTCTTGTTCACTCTCAACTTTCAATTTATCACCAAATTACCACTTCGCCCATTATCACTTTTCCAATCTCTTCGCCACGGTTCTAAACCAACTGTGTTTTTTTGATCGCCATCTGTCCTTATATAGCAGAAGTTTCTGATAGCCAGAAACTTCTAGCAAATTCTTCGACCACTGGAACAAGAGAAATAATTCTTGCAGTTATAATTCCCTTTTATCCCTGATATTATTCGTCTCTTTCGTTGACATGAGCTGTGGAGACTTCGTCCCAGACACGAACCTCGAATGAAAGGACAGTTCGAACCAAAATTCTGCCAGAATGAAAAGTCACTTCGGAATTTGTTGCGTCATATTTTTAGGGGGCGTAGTTATTATTATGCTACAATATAATCAGATGTGAAACCACATCATCACATACAGGGGGAGTGATAATATATTTAAAAGACCGTTATGAATATCTGACTATTATTAAGAGTGTTCAAATTGGTTTAATGGTGTGGATATTGATAATAAAAATTGAAATTGAAAATAAAGCAATTATGTTCTTTACAGTATACAGGTCACCTAGTACTTCAATTAGAGACTTTTGTAACTGTATATTTGATTGGATAGATGAACTACCACATAAAAATATAGTTATACTTGGTGATTTTAACATAGACTGGCTTGAAACTAGTATTTATAGAAGAGAACTCGAGTGTTTATTTACTGGAAAACTATGCAAACAGTTGATTAATGAGCCAACAAGGATAACTCCTACTACCAAGTCGCTATTAGATTATGTGGTTACAGATATAAAAAATTGTGAAGCAAAGGTTCAAAATGACATTAAAATTAGTGATCACGAAACGATTTTATTTAAAATAAAACATGAAAACAAGTGCTGTAGATCAAAAAAAATAAAATTCGTAAAATATAATAGTTTCCAATTTACACAAGCAATAAGGAGAAGTGCAATAAATAGAATGAAATCTCAATTCGGGGTGACGACCATATGAGTGATATATTCGTAAAGGAAATGTTAAATATAATTAATACTTTTGTGGTGGTAAAGACTGTAAACGGTGATGTTCAAAAGTGGTTTAATGATGAACTCCGAAGACAAAAGTCAAGAAAAGTTCAAAGTCATTTAAAATTCTTGATGACAGGACAGAATGCGGCTCCCAGTCCGCATTTATAAAAAATAAGAAATGAATACAAAAGAAATTTAAATAAAACAGAGTGCGAATATATAAAAAATCGTCTAAATGGAAAGTGGTAAGTTAATTGCAAATAAATTTAATGGATATTTTGTTAAAAGTGTTAAAGAAATAAACGACAATATTATAGTGGAACCATGGGTGAATAATGTAGAGAACTGTGAAAACAATTTTAAGTTTAAACATTGGATTCTATTGATGAACTATTAAAAATTATAGAAATGATGCCAGATAAAAGTGATTTCAATTTTATGAGCAAGAAAATGTTAAATGACAGTTTTAATTGGGTGGGTCCCGCACTTTTAAATATTATTAACTATTCGCTATCCCGTGGAGTTTTCCCAAAAAATTGGAAGACCTCGGTTATAGTTCCTGTACCAAAAGTTGAAAATTCGAACATTTTAGACCAGTAAATATGCTACCTTTGCATGAGAAAATTTTGGAAAAAGTAGTGCAAATACAACTTGAAAAATACATCGATGAAAACAACATACTTATGGAAGAACAATCACGATTTAGGCAAAAACTTTCGTGTGAATCTGCCCTAAACTTCGTGATTGCAGACGGGAAAGAGAAATTACATGAAAATAAGAAAATAGCAGCTGTGTTCCTTGACTTCAAGAGAGCTTTCGAGACGGTAGATAGGAATATACTATTAACAAAGTTATATACGTATGGGTTAAGAGGAGTTGAATATGAATGGTTCAAATCGTATCTATTTGGACGCAGGCAAGTTGTTAAATTTAATTATGATTTATCTGAATCTATTGAAACTGAGCTAGGAGTGCCTCAAGGATCTATCCTGGGTCCACTTTTGTTTTTGATATACATTAATGATATGAAAAAAATAATAAAATATTGTCAAATTAAGTTTTTTGCCGATGATGGGCTTTTGTACATTGACGAATGTGATCTATGTGATTGTATAAGTAAACTAAATGAAGAAATAAAAAACATTAGAACTTACTTAAACATGAATAAACTTAAGTTAAATGTAGAAAAATCGAAAATAATGTTGTTACCTGAAAATAATGTGATAAACCAAGTAGAAGAATTTGAATATGTAAATGAGATAAAGTATTTAGGAGTTAAAAAGGGACAGTAAACTTGATTTTAAGAAACATTTCGAATATGATGTAGAAAAATTGCCAAAAAAATCGGTTTCTTTCGTAAAATAAGAAAGAAACTATGTATTCCAATGGGAATCAAAATTTATAATACTATAGTACGACCCCATTTATACAATATTATTGTTGTGATCTGCAGATATGCTAGAAGGTTTACAAAAGCTACAAAATAAAGCAATGCGTTCTATTTTATATTGTAGTAGATATACATCATTCGAAGAATGCCCGAAATACTCAAATGGTTAAATATAAAACAAAGAATAGTTTTGTGTACACTTATTTTCATATTCAAATTTAAAAACAACATGCTGCCCAGCTATTTAAGTAGAAGACTAACAACTAGAGCCAGTGTACAACCTTACAACTTAAGAAATAGCGATAACTTAAATGTGCAATTTTTTAGAAATTCAAAAACACAAAACATGTTATTTTACAAAGGAATTCAAATTTTCAATGAATGAAATGTAAAAACTGAAACTAACATAATTCAATTTAAACGAGCTGCATTATTTTTTGTAAAAAATAACTATTAAATTTAAGAAATCTAAAATAAGTGAATAATGTAATGAAATTGTAAAATAGCAAACCTAGCTAAATAAACTTTATCTAATCTAATCTACATATTGCCGATCTATTGTCACGCAATTTCGATACCACTGAGCCTGTTGTTACAGAGGAAGATTTCAATGAGGTGGTGCATGCAATTAATATAAGTGATAAAAGAAAGTCTGAAATACAGATCGCTTCGTTATGTGATCCTGTTTTAAGCAAAGTAATGCAGAACTGCAAAAATGGTTGGCCGACGGACAAGAGTAAGATTCCAGATAACATTGTGTTCTTTTTTCAACAATAGGCAAGCAATTTATCTTGATAACGGTATGCTCTTCTTTAAAAAAAAGAGTTATAATACCTGAGAACATAAGGAAAGAAATATTATTTCAACTTCACCAAGCACATTTAGGAATACAAAAAAATAAAGATAGAGCAAAAGAATTAGTATTTTGGCCCAATATTAACTATGATACTGAAAACGTGATTAAAAGTTGCATGGTATGTCAAAAATATAGAAACAAGAATTGCAACGTACCAATAATTTTTCATAATATTCCACCATTTAGGTTCATGAAATTAGGTATGGACATAATGCATTATGAAAATAAAAACTACCTAGTAGTTGGCTATTATGTATTTCTCGAAATGGATCGAAATTTTAGAGCTGAAAACAAAAACAATTAGCGAAATCGTAATTCACTTAAAATCCTTGTTTTCAACTCATGACATCCCCAAGGAAGTAGTGTGCTATAACAATCCGTATAATTCTTTTCAGTTTATTGAATTTTCTAAAACATATGACTTTAAAGTAACATTCTCAAGTCCCTATTATACTCAGTCCAATGGGTTTGCAAAGAAATGTGTAGGAATAGCGAAAAGTCTTCTAAAAAGGTCTACGGATAGTAGGACAGATCTTTGTTTAGTACTTTTCGAATACCGCAACACACCTATTGCGACATTAAAGGTATCTCCGGCACAAATTTTATTTAGTAGACAATGCCGAACTTTAATTCCCACACATGATAATAACCTGCAAAAATTATAAAAGATACTGCAGAAAGAATTAAAGCGAATCAGGAAAAGATACGAAATCATTACAATTTATCGGCAAAAGAACGTTCAAGTTTTCAAACAGGAGACAATATTATGTTCCAAAAGTATAATAACATATGGTACCCGGGCAACATATTGCAGCCACTTACCGAACCAAGGTCATATATCGTGGAGGGATCAGAGAGAATTCATCAACAAACGTTATACGCTTGAGAGAAACACACCTGAAACACCTATCACCCAGCAAAGTCACGTGTCAATTCCTGATTCTAATATACAGGATCAGATGAAATCGTCACCCGACATTCATAGTAACGAAAATTACATCACACGAGCCGGTCGTGTGATAAAACCGCCGAGTAGATTTCAAATTGATGAACACTGATCGTTGCTTTAGTCGTCTTCTTATAAATATACATAATTTGTAAAATTTGTATATAATGCGTATGTACATAGGTATTAAATATAAAACACGACTTAAGGACCTATCCTCCTATAAAATATGTTTTTTTTTTTTAAATATAAATTACTCTGAATTATTTACTTTTTTTATCTGGAATTCGATAAAATATTCATATATGTATATGTACATTTATAACGTTTTCATTTGTTTTGAGCATTATTTTCTGAATTATACTTAACTTACACACATGATTAACTTAATATGTAAAGGGTGGTTAAATTTTAAGGGCCGATGTTGAATGTGAACCATACCTAAACGTCAAGTTTTTTTCTACATTTCATTTGACATTTCTCATTTTCAGACTAACTCAATTTGAACCATGGAAAGATACACAATCGAGCCACGCGTTATTCAAGTTATTCAGGCTTATTATGAAAATGGGCGTTCAAATCAAAATGCATGTCGTGCATTTCGTTATTCTTTCGGTCAATTTAATCGTCCAAATGTGCGTACAATCGGAAAAATCGTGCAAAAATTTGTGCAAACCGGGTCTGTAGGAGATGTGAAAACACCAGTGCCTGCTCGTACAGCTCGTACTGCATAAAATATTGCTGCTGTTCGCGATAGCGTGGCTGAAGAGCCGTCCACCTCAACTCATCGTCGTGCCCAACAATTGCACCTCTCACGCTCGTGGTTGATGAACATTATGCATAAAGACTTGCATTTACGCGCTTACAAGGTGCAATGGACTCAAGAACTAAAGCCTCTTGACCATTTCAAGCGTCGTCAATGGTCACAATGGTGGCAAGAAATGGCAACAGTGGATGATCAATTTTCGAAGAAAATCATCTTCAGTGATGAGGCCCATTTTCACCTCAGTGGATTCGTTAATAAGCAGAATTGCCGCATTTGGGCGAATGATAATCCAAGAGTGATTGTCGAAAAACCAGTGCACCCATAAAGAGTGACTGTTTGGTGCGGTTTATGGGCTGGCGGCATCATCGGGCAGTATTTTTTCCAAAATGAGGCCGGTCAGGCAGTTACTGTGAATGGTGTTCGCTATCGTGAGATGATAACGAACTTTTTATGGCCCGAATTGGAGGATATGGATGTGGACGATATGTGGTTTCAACAGGATGGTGCCACTTGCCACACAGCTAACGAAACAATGGCTCTTTTGCGCGACAAATTCAATGGCCGTGTTATCTCACGTGGTGGCGATGTCAATTGGCTGCCAAGATCATGTGATTTGACACCGTTGGACTTCTTTCTTTGGGGTTATTCGAAAGAAAAGGTGTACGTCGATAAGCCAGCAACAATTCAAGAGCTAAAGGATGAGATAATTCGGCACATTAACGGCGTAGAACCTCAATTATGCCTCAGCGTCATCGAAAATTTGGACCATCGGATGGAGGTGTGCCGCCGAGGTCGCGGCGGCCATTTGGCCGATATTTTGTTCCATACATAATTGAGCCATACCAATATTATCATAATAAAAAGAAATGACAGTAATTTCCTAAATAATTTGTGTTTTATTCAAAATCAACATCGGATCTTAAAACTTAACCACCCTTTACTATGAATTTTATTTTTTATTTATTACGCTTAATGAAAATCGGGCGATACAATAACCCTCATTCCCAAAATCGTCAACATTTTTCACTAAACTGGTAAAACAATTACCCTGTAAGTAATCAGAACTTATGTAAATCCCCTAAGATTTATTATTGACTGCGGTGCAGAGCATTATGAACGAAAACTTATGTAATCCGAAATAGAAAATACTGTCTAAAAACCATACTAGTTCAAATATCCAATATACAAACAAATGTAGAGTACAAAATCTCTCTGTTTAGCGAGTTCAATAAAAAAAATACTTTGTAAACATTTTAGAATTTCAATTTCATGACCACTTTGACGGTCTAATAAGAAATAACATCCACGTTAAGATTAACACTTAATCAAATTATCAACTATAAAAGCAGATCTCATATAACAGATTCAGATATATTTCAATGAACAAGAGAAAATATATGCAGAAAATTGTCACAGTGATGAGTTTTCGAATGCACTTCGTAGCAAGATTTTAGAAACTAACATTTCCGCATGTTAGCTCAGACCTTGTTACGAGGGCCTGTACCTCGTCCAATAAAAACAAAAAAAAAAGGAAAAGAAAAATTAAAAGAGGTACCTGAACCCAGATGATTTCTCCAGCGATCCCACGATGGTATTTGTCGTCGTCGTCGTCGTCGTCCTTTCGTTCTGTCCTACCGGTACTTGTGCATCCTCGCACACACACACCCCATTTCGGGGGTGGGGTTTTGATTGGAGTTTTGGAAATTTTGACCAATTAATAACAAAAAAAAGGAAACAAATTCCAACATACCTGTTGTCCGTGGTACCTGCATATATCATCCCTCCTAGTGTGGGTACTTTTGTTTTTGTATTATTTTGCTTCCTTGTGCACCTTTTGTGCAAAGAAGCGATCCGCACACACCCACCTCAGTCCAAGGGTGGGTTTTCTTTTAATTTGTTTGAGTAAATTACACAACGAAGTAATTACAAAAAGAAAAACACAGCGATTCGCCTCGCAAAAAATTAGAAAATAAAAGAAATGACAACAATCAGCTGACATGAGGGAGGGAGTTACACTCGTCTCTCTCTCGCAAGAACATTAATGGCGATCGGGAAATTATCTGTTGTTCAGGACTTAGGTAAGAACGTAGAATTCGTTTGTTCAATATTTTTATATTATATGTATGTTTATATATATTTTTTTGTTGATCAGAAATTTTGTTTTAGGTTACGTGAGTAGGGTCGTAGGTTATATTAGTTATGTTAGGTAAGTTAGTTAACAATATTGTATGTCAGGTTTAGTGTATTTATGTACATATTGTAATATGCAAGCTACGGCTCGAGTAGATAAAACGATATTCTGTGAAATTTATTTCTTTATTTTCTAGTCTATAGAACAATTCAAGTTCACACTATACTATTCTTCGCAAATTCTTTTCTTACAAGGTCTCTTTCCTGTCAAATCACTTCATCTCCTTTCAATTACTTAATTCACCAATCCAAACTAATTACTTTTTCTTGTTCACTCTCAACTTTCAATTTATCACCAAATTACAACATCGCCCATTATCACTTTTCCAATCTCTTCGCCACGATTCTAAACCAACTGTCTTTTTGATCGCCATCTGTCCTTATATAGCAGAAGTTTCTGATAGCCAGAAACTTCTAGCAAATTCTTCGACCACTGGAACAAGAGAAATAATTCTTGCAGTTATAATTCCCTTTTATCCCTGATATTATTCGTCTCTCTCGTTGACATGAGCTGTGGAGACTTCGTCCCAGACACGAACCTCGAATGAAAGGACAGTTCGAACCAAAATTCTGCCAGAATGGAAAGTCACTTCGGAATTTGCTGCATAGACATAGGATCGTAGTTATTATTATGCTACAATATATTACCGTTCAGGAATTTTTTTATTCAAACGAAAATTTTTGTAACTGACAACGACGAGACGTAGGACATTGGAAAGGGAAATTTCTCATTTCAATGTCCCGAAAAAAAAAGGAAAACACTACTCATAGCTGACAAAGACAAAACATGACAAAGAAAAGGGGGAAAAGACTGACGAAGAGAGGACAAAGTCGAAACAAGAAAAGAAGGGGAAAAGTAGGACAATGGGAAACAGATAACCCAGATAAATAAACGTAGAATTCGTTTGTTCAATATTTTTATATTATATTGTAATATGCAAGCTACGGCTCGAGTAGATAAAACAATATTCTGTGAAATTTATTTCTTTATTTTCTAGTCTATAGAACAATTCAGGTTCACACTATACTATTCTTCGCAATTCTTTTCTTACAAGGTCTCTGTCCTCTCAAATCACTTTATCTCCTTTCGATTACTCAATTCACAAATCCAAACTAATTACTTCTTCTTGTTAAATCTCAACTTTCAATTTATCACAAAATTACAACTTCGCCCATTATCACTTTTCTAATCTCTTCGCCACAGTTTAGAAACTACTGCCCCCCTTTTTGATAGCCATCTGTCCTTATATAGCAGAAGTTTCTGATAGCCAGAAACTTCTAGCAAATTCTTTGACCACTGGAACAAGAGAAATTCCAAGATGACAATCATTCTTGCAGTTATAATTCCCTCTCATCCGTGATATTATCCGTCTCTTTCGTAGACATGAACTGTGGAAACCGCAGTCACGAACCTCGAATGAAAGGACACTTCGAAAGAAAATTCTGCCAGAATGAAAAGACACAATATGTATTGTAGTATGCGAGCTACGGCTCGAGTAGATAAAAACAATTATTCTGAGAAATTATTTCTTTATTTTCTACTCTATAGAACAATTCAAGTTCACACTATACTATTCTTCGCCTTATTCTTTTCTTACAAGGTCTCTTTCCTCTCAAATCACTTTATCTCCTTTCAATTTCTTAATTCACAAATCCAAACTAATTACTTTTTCTTGTTCACTCTCAACTTTCAATTTATCACCAAATTACAACTTCGCCCATTATCACTTTTCCAATCTCTTCGCCACGGTTCTAAACCAACTGTGTCTTTTTTTGATCGCCATCTGTCCTTATATAGCAGAAGTTTCTGATAGCCAGAAGCTTCTAGCAAATTCTTCGACCACTGGAACAAGAGAAATAATTCTTGCAGTATAATTCCCTTTTATCCCTGATATTATTCGTCTCTTTCGTTGACATGAGCTGTGGAGACTTCGTCCCAGACACGAACCTCGAATGAAAGGACAGTTCGAACCAAAATTCTGCCAAAATGGAAAGTCACTTCGGAATTTGCTGCATAGACATAGGCGCGTAGTTATTATTATGCTACACTGCCCCCCTCTTAGACGTGTTCGTCCCGAACAAGTGCATCCTCATTTCGGCCATTGTATCGACTCAGTCGGTCCACATGAACCACTTTCATTTTGGCCTTCGGTCCTCGCTGGATGCGGTAGACAACATCGTTGATGCGGGTTACTATTCTGTAGGGACCTTCCCAGCTCCGCTGTAATTTAGGTGATTTCCCCTTTTGGCGATGGGGATTATACAGCCACACCAGATCTCCTTCCTGGAATCCTGACGTTGTTGCCTTGGCATCATACCTGGTCTTCATGCGGTCGCTCGTCATCTTAATCTGGCTTCTGGTCCTTTGGTGTATGTCCCTAAGCCTTTCCCTAAGGTCCGCCACGTACTCTTCTTCATTTCTGGGCTCATTGGTAGGAGATCCAAATTTCACCTCACTGGGTAAACGAGCTATTCCACCGAATAAGATTTCGAACGGCGTATGTCGAGTAGTGCTATGCACGGCACTTCTATAGGCCATCAAAAACAAGGGAATCTGCCGGTCCCAATCCCGTTGGTAGTCACCTACGACCTTCGAGAGATGTTCGTCCAAAGTCCTATTGAAACGCTCCACCATACCGTCCGACTGTGGATGAAGCGGGGTTGTCCTTGTCTTTTTGATTCCGAGTAGTTGACACATCTCTTGGAAGATTCTTGACTCGAAGTTCCGCCCTTGGTCAGAATGCAATTCCAAGGGCACACCGAATCTGCTAACCCAATTGTAGACGATCTGCTCCGCCACGGTTCTGGCTTCCTGGTTAGGGATCGGAAACGCTTCCGGCCACTTACTGAAGTAGTCCATCACTACGAGTATATACCGATTACCATTGTCGGTTTCCGGAAAGGGCCCTGCGATGTCAATGGCGATTCGTTCGAAAGGTGCTCCCACGTTGTATTGGTGCATCTTACCTCGAGTTTTGATTCTCGGACCCTTGCTAGCTGCACACACGTCGCATTTTCTGCACCAGTCTTCGATATCTTCCTTCGCTTTTAACCAATAAAAACGTTCTCGTACCTTTTCTAGCGTCTTATTCACTCCCAAGTGGCCTCCGGACGCCCCGCCATGCATTTCCTGTAACACCTCCTTGACCCTCGTCCGCGGTACGACAAGCTGCATTACAAATGACTTTCCGTCGGAGGATTCCCATTTTCTTCTCAGAACACCTTCTTGGACATGGAGGGAGTCCCACTGCGCAAAATATGCCTTTAAGGTCGGGCTCCTGTGAGAGATGTCCTGATGGTCCGGTTTCTCCATGTTCTCCTTCCAGGCCAGAATCGGCTCGATATCCGGATCTTCCTTCTGAGCGTTCCGGATCTCATCTACGCTCCAGCCGGCGATAGGTTCGGCTCTCATTCTTTGGATGGAAACCAGCTCCCGTTCTTCCTGACGCGCACAATGTTTACAATCCGTTCTGCATGGTCTCCGGGACAGTGCATCCGCATTAGAGTGGAGCCTTCCTTTACGATGCTGTATTTCGTAGTCGTAGATTTGCAGCCTTTCGATCCATCTTGCGACCTGACCCTCAGGACTCTTGAACTGTAATAGCCATTTTAAGGCTGCATGGTCTGTGCGAAGAACGAACTTCCTCCCGTAGAGGTATTTGTGAAAATGCTTCGTAGCCAAGATCAAAGCTAGAAGTTCCCGCCTTGTCACGCAGTAGTTCCTTTCTGGCTTAGAGAGCACCTTGCTGAAGTACGCAACCACCTTCTCTTGGCCGTCATGCACCTGGGAGAGTACGGCTCCTACCCCGACATTACTAGCATCTGCATCCACAACGAACGTTTCCCCGGGAGTGGGGTAAGCCAGTATCGGGGCATCGCATAGCCGTTGTTTAAGTGCCTTGAAGCTCTTCTCGCACTCAATTGACCATTTGAATTGTTTTCCCTTTTCCGTCAACTGGTGCAGGTTCTTTGCGATCCCGGCAAAATCCTTCACGAACCGTCTGTAGTAGGTGGCTAGGCCCAGGAAGCTCCTTAGTTGGTGTTTGTCTTTGGGGACTGGCCAGTTTTTCACCGCTTCGACCTTCTCCGGATCGGTTCTCACTCCTTTCGCTGAAATTATGTGTCCCAGGTACTTGACTTCCGCTCTAAACAGGGCGCACTTCTTGGGGTTGAGCTTCAGGTGGGCACTTCGAAGCCTTTGAAACACATCCCTTAGATTGTCTCGGTGTTGCGCAAACGTTTTTCCTACGACGATGACATCATCCAAGTAAACCAAACAGGTTTTCCATGTTAACCCTTGCAGGACACATTCCATCAATCGCTCGAAAGTCGCCGGAGCATTGCACAGCCCGAATGGCATTACCGTGAATTGCCATAGCCCATTTCCTGCGGTGAAGGCGGTTTTCTCCCGGTCTTCTGGATGGATCTGTACCTGCCAGTAGCCACTCTTCAAGTCGAGAGTGGAAAACCATCGGGCTCCTGATAGTGTGTCTAGCGTGTCGTCAATCCGTGGCAGAGGGTAGCTGTCTTTCTTGGTGACGTAATTGAGCTGCCGATAGTCCACGCAGAACCGCGTGCTGCCATCTTTCTTCTTAACCAGTACAACCGGTGATGCCCACGGACTTTTGGAACTTTCAATCAGACCTTCTTTCTCCATTGCCGACACCATCTCTGCAACTTCTGTCTGCTTTGCCAATGGAAGGCGCCTAGCAGGCTGACGAATTGGTCTAGTATCACCAGTGTCTATTCGATGTTGTACCAGGTGTGTTCGGCCGTATTCTCCGTCCTGTGAGGCAAATACATCAGCGTACTCATTGATAAGATTCTCTGCCATAGTTCGCTGCTCCTGATTCAGCTCACTGGACTGGAGAATCGTCTTTCTCGCTTCCGCTGTCCAAGGTGATGGGAGAGGTTTTGCAGCATCACGTTCAGATATTGTTGCGACGGCGGTAATCGGCGTGCATTTTCCAGTCACCTCCCCTCGCCTTAGTTTGACAGTGTGTGGTCTTGCGTTCAGAACCCTTACTGGAACCATGGTGTTCTTTGGTTCGACTAACGTCTTTCCCACGATGTAGTCTTGAGAATTCTTCTCTGGGTCTGGTTCTACTATGTAGAATCGGTGGCTCCCAAGATCACCTTCCAGCTTCGTCCAAATGATTGTCTCTGAAGACGGCGGCAAAACTTCGTCTTTGCTGATGACTGTCCTGAGAGTTACGGCATTCTCATTTCCGTACACCATCGGAATCTCCACATTTCGATACCTCAGTACTTGCATCCCGATGTCCAAGATTACTTCATTTGCTTTCATGAAGTCTACTCCGATGATGCACTCGTCGCATATATCTGCCACCAGAAACGCATGGGAGAACGTCAGTCCTGCCAGAGTAATCGTAAGACGAACTTCTCCAAATACCTTCGCCATTTCCCCTGTTGCAGTCTTCAGGCAGTAGCTGTTGGTTTTGTGCAGCCAGGAGCTTTTGACGATATCTCTTCTTACAATGGAGGCAGTGGCACCTGTGTCGATGGTGGCTACGCACTTCTTCTCGTTGATTAGTGCCTCCACTGTCAGGCTCTTGTTACCCCGTTTGGTTTGCGAAACTTGAATGGTGGTCCTGGGGGCCTCGATTCCAGTAACCAACTTCTGCCCCGCGAAGTTGGTCCTTACGCATTTCCCGACTGCTGGTTTTGGGAAGTCTGACTGACAGCCAGATGCTTCCTCTCTGCTTCTCCTACTTCCGCAATGTGAACAATTTCCTCGTCTAGGTGCACTTCTGCACTGCCGTTGTAGGTGTCCGGTTTGCTTGCAATTCCAGCAACGGATTTGACTTCCGCGAGCTCTGTCTTCATCCATGACGGCTGTTCTCTGGCATGAGCATTCCACGACGGACATTTCCCTGACACGGTGTATTCCCTGGTATGCTTGGTCCGCAGCCTTCATTGACAAAGCGAATGCTCCCTCCCCTCGGGGAGTGTTCGCTTTTCAGCCATCCTTACAGCCATTTGCAGTTGTCTGCCCTCTATGGCCTGAATAAAAGCTTCCACCGCCATTTCGTTGATAAGCTCCTCACCGGCTTTAGGGTATGAAAGATGGGCTAGTCGCTCTATATCTGCTTGCAACTGTTGGAGCGTTTCCCCCCTTTTCTGGACTCGATTACGCAGCTGAACCCTGTACACCTGCTGCATGTGTTCATCCCCAAACCGCATCTCGATAGCCTGAACCAGAGAGTCGTAGTTCTGCTGTTTATCTTCCGGGATGGTCTGCAAGAGCTCCGCAGCTGGACCCCTCAGTGCAAGCGTGAGTGCAATAGACTTCTCTTCATCGTCCCAGCTATTGGTCATTGCGGCCGCTTCGAATTGCCTCTTATAAATTGGCCATGATGTTTGACCATCGAAGATAGGAGGCTGCATCTCCTTTCTTCTCAGACCGTCAGTGGAATATTCCCGTGCTTTCTGTCTCTTCACGTTGCTGAGCTCCTTAGCAAGATTTTCGACTTGCTTTCCTACTATCTCGAATTTCGTATCCACTTTTTCAAACTGAGTCTCTATCTTCCCGAACTGAGTTTCATGTTTCTCAAAATTTTCATCGAATCTAGTTTCGACTTTTTCGAGTTGCGTCTCGACCTTCTCGATTTTCTCTTCGATCACTTCGAATTTGGATTCCAAGTTCTTGTTTTGCTCATCAAGTTTACTTTCCAGAGCATCTAGAGAATTTTTTTGTTCGTCCATTGCTTTCTTTTGTTCGTCCAGCTTAAGTTCTAGAGAATTCCTTTGGTCGCCCATTGCTTTCTTTTGTTCGTCCATCGCTTTCTTTTGTTCGTCCAGCTTAAGTTCTAGAGAATTCCTTTGATCTTCTATTGCTTTCTTTTGTTCGTCCATGACTAACTTAAGTTGCAGGAGCAGACTTGTTATACCCGGGTCGGCTGCTGTACTTACTGCTTCCTCTTCCACGTCAAACTCTACGTCGTGCGGATTTTCACCTTCCTGCGTTACTGCTTCTTCCAGACGAATCAGTAGGGCATCTTTTCCCCCAGTTGTGTCGAGGTTCCGCTTACTGAGTTCTGCCTTTAGTTGAGTTATAGTTAGTTTTCCCAATTTGCGACCCATTTTGCGCAACTAATTAACTCAACACAGAAATCGTTTTTTTTTTTTTTTTTTGTCCAATTTCACACCACGGAAATAGTTATTCACAGAATAAGTTTTATCCCACTTCTGACACCAATGTAGTATGCGAGCTACGGCTCGAGTAGATAAAAACAATTATTCTGAGAAATTATTTCTTTATTTTCTACTCTATAGAACAATTCAAGTTCACACTATACTATTCTTCGCCTTATTCTTTTCTTACAAGGTCTCTTTCCTCTCAAATCACTTTATCTCCTTTCAATTTCTTAATTCACAAATCCAAACTAATTACTTTTTCTTGTTCACTCTCAACTTTCAATTTATCACCAAATTACAACTTCGCCCATTATCACTTTTCCAATCTCTTCGCCACGGTTCTAAACCAACTGTGTCTTTTTTTGATCGCCATCTGTCCTTATATAGCAGAAGTTTCTGATAGCCAGAAGCTTCTAGCAAATTCTTCGACCACTGGAACAAGAGAAATAATTCTTGCAGTATAATTCCCTTTTATCCCTGATATTATTCGTCTCTTTCGTTGACATGAGCTGTGGAGACTTCGTCCCAGACACGAACCTCGAATGAAAGGACAGTTCGAACCAAAATTCTGCCAAAATGGAAAGTCACTTCGGAATTTGCTGCATAGACATAGGCGCGTAGTTATTATTATGCTACAGTATGTTTATATATTTTTTTTTTTGTTGATCAGAAATTTTGTTTTAGGTTACGTGAGTAGGGTCGTAGGTTATATTAGTTATGTTAGGTAAGTTAGTTAACAATATTGTATGTCAGGTTTAGTGTATTTATGTACATATATTACTGTTCAGGAATTTTTTTATTGTAACGAAAATTTGTGTAACTGACAACGACGAGACGTAGGACATTGTAAAGGGAAATTTCTCATTTCAATGTCCCGAAAAAAAAGGAAAACACTACTCATAGCTGACAAAGACAAAACATGACAAAGAAAAGGAGGAAAAGACTGACGAAGAGAGAACAAAGACGAAACAAGAAAAGAAGGGGGAAAAAAGAAAAAAAAAGTAGAACAATGGGAAACAGATAACCCAGATAAATGACAACGGGTTAGTGCATCGACCCCATGAAAATCATTTTCTCGAAGTCAAGTGCGAACAGCTGGTCGCCACAGCTGAGAAAAGAATTTTTTTTGGTGTCGTTGAAATACAGTGGGGTCTGAGACCTTCGGTAGTGAATTTTTTTTTGGTATCCTTTAATGAGGTGAGTTGGCACAGCAGAATTTTAAAAGTTTAGTGGCCTAAAATAAATTTCGAATAATAGAACAAACCTGAAGACAGCAGATAGAAATCGGGGGAGCATTGCATGGAGGGATAATCGTAGAGGTATGCAGGGTGAAGCGTAGGAGCTTCTGTGAGCTAACTATTTATTTTTTTGTTAACTGATAGATTCTGAGGCAGCGTCTAACAAAAAACGGTAGCTCAGGGCTCCGCACGCATTCCGCCGCTTACCGTCTCCTGGCCAGAACCGCTTCAAGAACCACACCGTTGCAACAGGACAGGGTCCGGTATGCACGGTGAATAGCGGTGGTGGTGGTCCACAACAACGGCAGCAAGAGGTGCTCCCCCACATCAAAGTCAACGCTTCCAGGATGTGCTCCGGGGGACACAGTGATAGTGTACACTAGTGGAAGGAAAATTTAAGATTTTAAATTTAAAAATTTATTTTTGAAAGTGCTAGACACCACTCCTTCTGAGTTTTGAGTCCACAGTGAACTCTTTGAAGCTGTATAGCTTTTTTTGTGTTTTGGTGTTAATTTCATTTGGATATTTTTTTTTTAAATTCAATTTTGTTAATTAAAATTTTTTTTGAAGATTAAGTTAAATAAGATTAAGTTAAATTGAGATTAAGATTTATGAATTCTGCTGAGAATATATAGTGCGAGAATAATATAACGTCGCGTTGAACTCCACAATAGGAGAGTACCATCCTTCATCGTGCAGCCGGCAGGACCACGGGGGACCTGGAAAACAACCGTGAGTACTTTTTTTTTGTATTTTCCTTAAAAAAAAAAAAAAATTGTGATATTCTTAATAAAGGTCACCTTAGTTTTAATAGTAGTTTTAAGTTTTCAAATATTATAATAAATTGAAAAGGGCGATGTGCCGACTAAAATTTCAGTGGTCTATTTTTTTTTATAATTTGCGAGCTCCAAATGGGATATGAATACCATTAAATTATTTCAGGGCACGGGCGTTTGTAGAAAATTGAGAGAGAGAGAAAGAAAGATTGGTGTAGTGGGTTTGAAACTTAGGTGGTATTAAGTTGAAGTAAACTCCAAGGGTGGCGTCCAAATAACTGGGGAGCTTGTTTGTTTTGATTTTTGTCGCTGCTCATGATTCACAGTATTTTTTTCCCTCCACCTGATGCCATCATCAAGATCAAGTTGCATTTAAGCCATATGACCACCCTACTGCCAGTGTTATGCCTTCGCAGTAGAGTTGACTAAGCTTTCGCAATTGATCGACTTTTTTATTTATTTCAGATGAAATAAATAGATGATTGTAGAGATCAGGGTTTGAACCGTCAACCAAGAGCGTGAAAAGCGTTGATTTTACTACTGCACCACGGCCACCCGAATAGGAATCTTTTTACTTGGTGTGTGGATGGCCGGTCGGGCCGTCCTTCTGTAGATGAACGGTGACAAGGCAGGACGACTACGAACAATGACGACATAACGTGACGACTGACAAACCTCTTTTACAACGAACTTAGGTCGTGACTGGGAAGCGCGTTCAGAGGCTATCTCTCACAATCATTGGCCAGAGAGATAGCAATCGGTTGTGTCATCAGACACAAAGGGTGTGCAGGCCACTTCCACCAGACATACCTCGGGTACTTGGTGAACCCGCTTGGCGAGGAGAGAAAAAGGGAAGGACAAATTGCGCGATAGGGAGTAGTTGTAGGCTAGTTTAAGATAGTTCGGTGTAGATTAGGTTTTAGCTTAATATATTAGGTTAGCTTAGGTTTAGTTTAGGATAGCTAGGGTAAGTTTCGCGGAGTCCTTCCCAATCTTTCTCCTGGCCATGGGCACAAGTCCTTGGATTTTCCTTCTTACTTTATTTTTTATTTTTTTTTTAGTCCGTCCGAAGTCTGAGTAGAGTAGCGTTCTACTTTCGTTTGTTTTTTTTTCCATCAAAATGGCTCGAGATTTTGTGTGCTGAGCAGGTGGTGTGAAGTAAGGTGGACAAGAACCACCCCATCCGACAAGCTGAGCCGAGCAACCGCGAGCGTGCCGCCGTCCTCCTTACTCGTACCGAAGACGCCTCCGTGGCCAACCCTAGCTCACAACAATGGCGCCCAACGGTATTTTTACCAACACCGGCTATTAGAGGCACGATTGCGACTCCAAGGGGACGATTTTCTACTTTCGAAAGTCGTCGCCTTGGACTCATATCAATCAGCCTCATTCGCGATTAGTTTTTTTTTCATTTTTAAATATTTTTTTTTCTTTCCTGTCTTTTACATTCAAGGGCTGTAAATGCTCCTTGCTTAGTCACAGACTGAAGACAGCTATCCAATCCTCAGGCATCAAGCTAGTGGATCCTATAAGGTAGTTTGAAGTCTGTGAATAAGAAAGGAGCGGGGCAAGGTGGAAAGGCCGAATGCCAGCGGCTGTCCTAGAATGGTGACCTGTAGTCATATTCTTCGTGAGATGCAAGCATAAGCCGCGAAGTTTTGCCCATGTTGGAGTTGATCTGGGAAACCCTGGCCAGCCTTCTATTGGGTATTACCTGATAGCAAGTAGTGGTAAGGAAGGAAAGGATCGACTTTAGCACCTCGTCAAGTATCCGAGGCACCAGTCACTACCCGACGATACTGACACTACCCTAACGTGTACGGACAGACTCACATCTACAGAATGGTTACTGGAAAACCTGACCAAAAATCCACACATCAAACCATACATAATACACCAAATTACATTCAGACACTCCTTAGGTTTTTGATTTTTTTTGCTGATTACCACTATTTTTTTCTTTCATTGAATTTTTGATTATTTCTTTAGCATTTCTCGTTTTTTTTTAAGATTAACTCTCCTCGAGAATATCATTTTTTTACTATTACTACTATTATTTTTATTTTTATTACTATTGTATTATTTCTTTTCATCTTTTTCACCATTTTTCGTTGGAATTTTTTTTACAATTTTTTTTTTATATTTTTTTATTTTTTTTTACTATTATCACCTGAGTTTTCTATTTTTTTATATTCTCCTTTTACTGCATTTTCTTCATTATTTTTACCTTTTTCTTTGAACTTCACTACCTTTTAGTAAAGATTCGATTTTAATTTTTTTTTTGTTTTTTTATCTGAAGTAGGGAATTTATTGAAATTTTTTTCTTTTATCATGGTGGGAGACAATAGGAATTTAGGGGCAGTGCCTAAAAACACTGGGTCCCAAGGAGCACATCCGCAAGGATTGCGAGTAACGTGATTAAGAGCTAGGTTGGAACGCGAACAGGGAACTGACGGATATGACTGTAGCCACCTGCTACAGGGACTGACGGCAATTACTCAAGACAAGGAACAAACGACGACTATCTGTTCTTTGGACAAGACGACAGAAATTGCCACACGAACTCTAACATGACAGACAATACTGCGACGACAAGGCAGAAGGTAACTCATTCCACCGTAGACCTATGCGAGGACCTAGAGAGAAGATCCCTTTCAAATGAACATGACCTACTTGACTCGTACGACCTATAAAACGGACGAAATACAACAGACACAAGACTACAAGCCAGAGAACTTGTAGGATAACGCAACCAGGAGAACATCAAGGCGATCAACGACAAGATCTGGAGCTCTCCGCAGCTGCGCAGAGGGAACCACCGACAACGAACGACCGACGTCAAGACAACACCCGTCAAGGACAGTCCACTCCTTCGCACTCACTTAATGGGACAGAACTCTTACATAAACAGACCAACTTTTAACCTGCCACCACACGAACGACCAATAAATGACCCACTGTGTGCCCATGCTCCACGCTTTACTGAATCATTCCCATGGTTTTCAGAACGGAAGGTGGACATCCACAAGTGGGGCATTAAATTCGACGGAACACCAAAGACGATGTCCGTAGAAAGTTTCCTGTTTCGCGTGGAGACTTTGCAACGCCAAAGCGGTATTAGCGACCACCAGCTATTTACCCACTTCCATCACCTTGTAAGCGGTCCTGCAGAGAGGTAGTTCTGGGAATTTCTGCAGAAAAATGAAGGCGATAGGGGCTTGAGCTACCAGCGACTTAAGGGGAATTATTGAAACAATTTAGAAATAATATTAGGGACCATGAAATCTTGAGGGCCATAATGGATAGGAGGCAGCAACCCCATGAGTCATTTGATGACCTTTACAGCAACGTACGGACGATGGTTTTACAAATGACGAGTCGACCGAACGAACTTGACCTAGTGGACATCCTCCGAAGTAACATTAAGGACAGAGTAGCGACGCTAATTTTTGGGTGCTCTATTACGAACATCCAAGAATTTAGAGATGAATGTAGGCGCGCGTTGAAGTACTTGACGACTAGGGAGACTACATTTAGAAGGCAAGTGAACGAACTAGGAGACGAGGGAATTTTTAGAGATAGGGAAACATTTAGGGATTTAGAGGACGAAGAAGTAGCAATTGCTGCGCTTCAACGTAACAGGACTGACAGACAACCAACTTACATGAAGACTGGCAGAACAAACAATACGAACTCGACTAACAGAACAGACCTGACTAGGAGTCCTGCTTCAATTCCGTCGGCGTGTCAGTCTACCTTCCATAGTCTGACGTGCTTTAGTTGTGGTCAAAGGAACATCAACTTTAGTTGCACACAGTGCCAGGGAAACCTGAGAGTCGGCAGTGCGACCTGGACGAACCAGCCGACAAAGACCACACTCCCGGAAAGCGAGGAGAAGACTTCCAAATTTTGAAGAGGGTTCCAGAAGGTGATGATACCTCGAAGAAGGAAATCCTTCAAAGGAAGAGTCTTCACCAACGCCTGCAGGAGTATAAAGCCGCCAGAAAGCGTATCTTTGGAGAGGAATTGACTGCGCCGGTGGAGAAGGCAGGTGCCTGGACTCAAGAAAGGTAAACGAAGTAACAAAGAAAGATGCTTACCCGCTTCCTCATATCGAAGGACTGCTAAGTAGGTTGCAGGACACCAGATTCATTTCACGTATCGATCTGAAGAACGCATTCTGGCAGATTCCTTTGGAGCGCAAGTCAAGGGAGAAGACAGCGTTCACAGTCCCTGGGAGGCCATTATACCAGAATACGGTTACGCCGTTCGAACTGTGTAATGCCGCCCAGAGTATGTGTAGGCTTATGGACAAGGTCATACCCTCTCGCCTGAAAGAGTATGTCTTTGTCTATCTCGATGACCTCTTGGTTTACTCTCCAAATTTCGAGTCCCATGCCAGATTGCTGCAGGAAGTGGCCAAGTGTCTGAGGGAAGTGGGTTTGACGATAAATGTAGAGAAAAGCAAATTCTGTTACAAAGAGATCAAATACATCGTCGGCAATGGTTGCCTACGAACTGACCCTGGCAAGGTATCGGCGGTCGTTAATTTTACAGTTCCAAAGACTCCCAAGCAACACCGTCGATTTCTAGGGATGGCGGGCTGGTATAGGCGAACTATTTCAAATTTTGCGTCTATGGCAGCCCCAATGACCGACTGTCTGAAGAAAGGCAAGACATTCGACATGACAAACGAAGCTCTGACAGCCTTTCGAAAACTTAAGACGACTCTAGTGACAGCACCGATACTAACGAACCCGGACTTCACAAAACGATTTTACATACAATGCGACGCATCAACGTCTGGTGTAAGGAGTGTGCTTTTCCAGATGGACACGGAGAACAACGAACGACCGATAGCATTCATGTTCCAGAAGCTCAATTCTTCCCAGCGGAATTATAGCGTAACGGAACTTGAATGCTATGCGGCCGTTCTGTCAGTGAAGAAGTTCAGGGCCTATGTGGAAGGATTACCTTCCACTATTATAACCGATCACGCGAGTCTGACTGGCGACGCTATACAAGAAGACAGAGCGTGGAAACTCTGGATTCCGAAGGAGTTGCGTGGTAGTCTAGTGGAAGCTGCACACAATTCACCATCTGCAGGTCACGGGGGTATCCAAAAGACTCTGTCGAAATTGAGACAGATGTTCTTCTGGCAAGGCATGGCTACCGATGTCCAGACCTTGGTCAAAGCCTGCGAAACCTGCAAGTGTAGCAAACCCCTCATCATCGTTTCTCGACCGCCAATGAGATAACAGACCATCACGGAGCGGCCTTTTCAAAGACTGTACATTGACTTTCTAGGACCATACCCACGTATTAAGAACGGACACACACACATTTTTATAGTCCTAGATCATTTTTCCAAATTTGTGTTTTTAAAACCTATTAAGAAGGCAACGGCTGCTGAGGTAGTGAAATACCTTGAAGAAAGCGTATTCCATATCTTTGACGTACCGGAGTTTATCCATTCGGACAATGAGAAACAGTTCATCTCAGAACTGTTTGCCAGCTTTCTGGGAAAATACGGGGTCAAACATATTCGCACCGCGATCTACTCTCCTCAAGCAAATGCGTCAGAACGGGTTAACCGCTCCGTGCTGACGAAGATAAGATCGTACCTAAGCGGTGATCAGAAAACCTGGGACATCCACGTCAGCAACGCGGCTTTCTCACTGAGGAGTGTAGTTCACGATGCTACTACATTTGAACCCTATTACGCTGTGTTTGGTACCCACATGGTACAACACGAGGGAGCGTATGATGTCCTCCGCAAACTTGGTACGGTCAAAGATATGGACGTGGAAATTATCGACAATAAGGACAAATTAGAGCTAATAAGGAATAAAATATTCGACAATCTAAGGCTAGCACATCAAAAAGCAACCAAGACATACAAAACAAGAAGCAGAGAAGTCAAGTATAGGGAAGGACAACTAGTATGAGGGTGGGTCAATAAGTCCCTGAAAATTCACACAAATTGTGTCGCCACCTGAAATTTTTTTATTTTTTGTCAAGAATCATTTTTCAAAAGAACGCACCCATATTTTCAGACAGTTCTGTCAAATAGTTTTGTTGTGGCATCCATTTTATATAGACGCCTACTAGCATTTTCGTTAAAATGGAAAAAAGTGAATTTCGAGTGCTGATTAAACACTTTTTTGCGAGAAAAAACTATCACGCAAACCAAACGAAAGCTTGGCAAGTATTATGAGGACTCTTCACTATAGATTGGAACCATTCACCACTGGTTTACTCAATTGTTATGCGGTCGTTCAAGTACAAGTGACGCCGAACGTTCTGGTCGCCCAATTGAGGTCACCAAACCAGAAACGGTCGACTAAATAAATGGTTTGATAATGGACGATCGGCGAGTGAAAGTGCGCGAGCTTTAGGAGCCCACAGGCTTATCACATGGCTCAGTGATTTCGATTTTACATAAATATTTGGACATGAAAAAGCTTTCCGCAAGATGGGTGCCGCGTTTGATCACAATCGACAACAAACGCATTCGTTTGAGAGTCGTTCACAGACCTTAGTGGAGATCACACGTGTTTCGGCTTCTCTTGAAATTTCTTCGTGATTTCAAATAAAATAATAGACAGTGGTGCACCAAGTGTCGCGGCAGCGCAGAACTAGTGTTAGCGACCAGTGACCTGAGTCGTTCGGGTTCAATTCCCACCCGAATTAAAATTCGGATTTTTAGAAACTAAAATTAGTATAAATAAGTGAGGCAATGAAAAAAAAAGTACGGTGCCTGCTTCCCATAGCGGGAGTAGTGGACGCAAAAACATTAGCCGATGAGGCCGACAGTGAAAGCCACTTGGCAATTGTCGAAAGTGGAACTACGGTAAAGAGGAGGAGGAAGCAGAGGCTGACTCCCTACGAAGGCAAGCGCCCCTCCCTATCAGCTTCGACTGAAAAGCTGCCGAGAGAAGTGAGGGTGGGGGCGCCGTCAACAACAACAGTAGCAGCAGCAGCAGCAGCAGAAAAACGTACATTCCGCTCGGACGGTGGAGAAAATTGCTACAAAGGTGGTAGCAATAGCTTCGCCACGTTAGCGGCCTCCGAGTCCGAGGATGAGGACGAAGAGATGGAGGCCATCAATAATAGCATACGGCAGCTCCAGCAGAGGGTGCTGACCATAAAGGCTAAACAAACAGCCAGAAGAGCAGAAGATAGCCAGTCACAGAAAAAAACAACAGCAGCAACAACAACTGCCTGCAAAGCGACAGCAAGAAAACCAGCTGCCAGCAAAGCAGCAACAACAACATCAACAGCTGCCAACAAAGCAGCCACAACAAAAACAGTTGCCAGCTAAGCAGCAGCGGCAACAACAACAACAAAAACAGAATCAGCAGGAACAACAACATCAAGAGAAAGACCAGCAACAACAACAACATCAGCAGCAGAGGAGTGCAAAGGAGAAGGTGCCACCTATCAACACCTTCAAGATGGAATTAAAAGACACCATTGAGCTATGTAAGTTGGCCATAGGCAACAACTTTTTATTAAACGTATTAATGAAGATAGGCATACTATCCGCTGTAATACAGTGGAGCAGTACAAAAAATATAAAAAATTTATTAAAGGAAACGACGACGGAGTTCTTCTCCTTCACTCCGAAGGGAGAAAAGTTGCAAACGATGCTACTGATGGGGATAGATCCGTCTATCGAACCGGGAGAGCTCCTTAGGATGCTGAAAGAGAAGGAGTGCCACGGTCTTGAGTTCGTAGGAGTCAAGCCGTTCACCACAGCAAGGGCCAAAAGGGAGAAGCGGAAATTACCGTTCTTCCTTGTTCAGATAACTCCCAACAGCAAACTGGATGGTCTAAGAAGTATTAAAGTCCTAGACTACCAGGTTGTCAAATGGGAAAAAATAAAGAGGAGCGACAACATTTTACAATGTGTTCGCTGCCAAAGGTTCGGGCACGCCGCGTCGAACTGCGAAATGCAGCCTCGATGCGTAAAGTGTGGAAAGAACCACAAAGCAGAGGAATGTTCCCTGGGTAAGGATGGGGCGGCAGATAAAGGCCAACTCTCGTGTGCACTATGTGGGAACTCGGGACACACCGCAAACTATCGGGGTTGTCCTAAGTTCCAGTACATGAAAAAAGTAAACCTGGCTCGTCAGCAGAAAGTCGAAGTCAAGCGTCCACCTGTTTCTAGTCAAACACTAGCCGTTACACCCCAATGGACCTACGTCCAAATGGCGTCAGGCCGGAGAAACACGGTACAAAAATAACCGAAGGTTGCCGCACAGGCCCCAGTGCCTAAAGCACCTGAGGCCCAGCCTGTTTTGCTGACTATTTTGCTCTCTATTCAAGGGCAAATGAACCAGCTTCAGCGTCAGTTAGAAGAGCAGGCGAAACGGGTGGACCAGATCTACGCATTTCTGCCGGGCCTAGCGCACCTCCAATCGTAATGGATACGATGGCGGAGAAACCCTTAAAGATCCTTCCGGTGAATATGAATTCACTGATAAGGATCGAGCGAAGAACCGTACTTTTTAAGTTGTTAGAAGATCAAAGCCCTGATGTGCTTTTGGTTAGCGAAACTAAGCTATCCCAGAAACACAAACTGAGCCATAATAAATACAATATTATAAGAAGAGACCGACCCAACTCTACTCAAGAAGGAGGTGTTGCGATCTTCATTCACAAAGACTTGCGATATAAGGCCGTGTACAGCGGTGAAGTGCGGAGATTCCAGGAGCTAGAAGCATGTATCGTGTGCATTGCTCTCTGTAGTGGAAAGAGGATGTGCATGGTCGCGGTCTATGCATCTGGTTCTAGTCAAACTATTTCATTTATTACAGAGCTCGAGACACTTTTTCGATGTCTAAGGCTGGAGTCGGAGGAGAATTATTTCCTCATTGCCGGAGATTTAAACGCCAAACATAGTGATTGGGGAAATAACATACTAAATTCTAGGGGGAACGTACTATTCAGTTGGTAGGGTCAACATAATGTCGAGTATAGACTCGATTTAATAGCTACAGATAGCCCGTCGTGTCCTAGAAGCGGCTCCTATCTGGATCTTATGCTGTTCGACGTACGGTTACAACTGACCAACACGAACCGACAAACGAGAAACTGCCTTCACACTTTTGTGTATAATAGTGACTATTGCGGACTCAGTGCCGAAATTACAATTCCCAATGAAATTGCGGAATTGGACGAGTTTGTTCAAACGTACCCCTACAATTACAGTAGGATGCGTTGGACACGCTTCTCCAGAGCTATGACGAGAGCACTCTCCTTGAATTCGCTTCACCCACCGTCCAATAGGAACCTGTCAAACGAGGAGATGGACACGTACCTAAGACAAATGGACGAGACAATCAAACGAACGATGGACAGTACGATACCTCGTTATCATCACACTGACAATGTAGACATATTCCGCAATTCAACAATTGACGCAATACACCAACAAAAAAGTAGACTTCAGTCAAGACTCAAAACCTTGTACAGACAGTTTACTGACAGACAAAACTCGGAGGTTAGGACACTGAGGTCATTGATTAAAAATCTCCAACAGTTAATTAGAGAAAATTACAGACTCTCTGTAAATCTTCATTGGAACAACAAAATCCGGGCTGTAAAATCCAACAACCCGAGTATGTTCCCGCAAATAAATAAAAATTTTCGGAGGAATAATCAAAATGACCTGCCGTGTCTTAAGATCCCTCGAACGACGAACAACGAACAAATACTAATAACAGCAGGCATTGATCCCGGGAACGCTGTCGATGATGACAACTTTTTCATGATCAAAGATCCGCGGGAGAAAGTAGAGGCTATAGGAGCGACTTTCCAGGAAGTGTACAAGGTGAATGATAGCATTTGCCCGAACCACGACCTGGAAAATCGAGTCCTTGTACACAACGTCTACCTGCGAAATGATATACAACACTGGCGATCAGAGAATATAGGTTTTACCGAGTTCAATGACGATAACATGGCAAATAATGTCGTCGCCGATGAGGGGTCGATTTTCGACTCACTAGGAGGAAGAAATCAGTAGGTATCGACGGAATATCTAACATTGTGCTTCGACATCTCCCTCCAGAAGAGGTGGACATTTACACTACCCTGTTTAACAATGTGCTGAATAATGCACATTATCCAGCGCATTGGAAGACAGCGGTGGTACAGAGTATTCCCAAAAGAGGTAAAGATACATCCAATCCGGCGAATCTCCGGTTGATAAGTCTCCTTCCGAACATCAGCAAGGTATTCGAAAAATACCTTGCTTAGCCCTGACTAAGTGCTTTAAGGACATGCATATAATTCCGGATAACCAATTCGGTTTCAAGGCGGGTCATGATACAATACATGCCGCTTCTAAACTGGTATCTGACATCCAATGAAACAAAAGTAAGAAACAATGCACGGGTGCCTGCCTGGTTGACTTGGAGAAAGCGTTCGATACCGTATGGCTAGAAGGACTCTTCTACAAGTTGAACAGGCTGGGTATAAGTAAACCACTGCTGTACATGCTCTGTAATATGCTCACCAGTAGACAGTTCATTGCGAAAAATGGCAATGTGAATTCTGCTGGGACGTTCGAAATCAAAAACGGTCTACAATAAGGTGCAGTTAATTCGCCGATCCTCTTTAACATTTACACGAGTGATCTCGTAGGATCTCTTTCCCATGCTATTGCGTATGCAGACGGCTTGATCGCGCATAGGTCAGGGCCAAAGATCGAGGTCATTGTAATACTCTTGCAGCGTGATTTCGATAAGATCAGGATATACTGCGACGACTGGAAGCTGAAGATCAACTTCCAGAGACTATTCTGTTTAGAAAGTCGTTATCTGGGGCCTCTAGGGATACCAGAAAGAATTGGCGAAAGTTCTCAATCGTGGGACAGCACGGGCAGCCACTAACGAGTCGAAATATGGTTAGATAATTTGGGATCTGGCTAGATCAATATCTATATTTTAACAAAAATGTAGATGCTGCTCTGGTCAGAGACAGAGGTGCCTTTGCCCTTACAAAGAGACTATTTTATAGCAGCCAACTCGATGCAAGGGTGAAGGTAATCTGCTACATTATTCGGCCCATGCTCGTATATGGACGTCCCGTGTGGTTCAACGTGGGAGCAAGCTGGATGGAAAGGATTCGGGTGTTTGAGAGGGCTTGCCTTAGGGCTTGTCTTCATTTGTACAGAACATCAGAGTCCCAGTACATAAAAATCTATTCTAATGAGGTCCTGTATTATAGGGCGAACATAAACAGAGAGGATAATTTCCTGATCAATATGATTCGAAGGCACACTGTAAGAGCAATGTCCTCGATGAATAACCTGATCTCCGGGGCATACTGCCCCAATGATTTGTATCACGAGAGCGTGCGTCTTAACGGCTCCATCCCCCCAGAGGCGTTCCTATATTTAGATAGGGAAGGTCTGATACAGGATAGGGTAGCGGTGCCGCTAATCTACCATGCTGCCCGAAATGTTGCGGACAGGCGACTTAACTACGACCGACACGTCGCACACAGCACCACGGTGCGTCTCTGGTTTAGTAAAGCGGTATCAAGCCGTGATAAGGCAGATGTAGTGAGACAGCACTAGAAATTCTGGTGGCTCGGGGACAGAGAGGGAACTCCCTCGTTGTTTCCTTTTGATTCGGGGTAGCCTCCGAAGGTTCAAAGTCGGTATAGCTTTTATAGCCTAGCCGGCATATACATAGTTTTAAGGTCAGTTTAAGTAGCTTTAAAAAAAAAAAAAAAAATATAAAATAAAAAATTAAGAAAAAAAAAAAAAAAAAAAAAAAACCTTATACATGTGTATGTATGTATGTATACTATATGTATATTTGAAGGGATACAATATATCTATGTATATGTACATATATATTTATATCAAAAAAAAAAATTTGCGTGTTTAATCACGTACCTTAGAATAAGTAGTTTTTAGGTAGTTTGTAAATTTTATACATAGATACAAAATACAGTTCATTTACTAAGTTTTTGCTTAAACATTTTTTCTTAGTTTCCCAATATTTGTATGTATAGATTCAATAAATATTTTAAGTTATGTCACGTCGAAACATATTTTAAGCATTAGGTTTAGCTAAGAGCGCCCGCATAGGGCCATTAAGTTAGTATATAACATAGTTAAGTTAGTTAAACTAGTTTTAAGCGTTTTTTGTGTCTAGCTGTTAAGAGTCATGAATTCGAAAAATAAAAATGCATTAAAAACGAAACGAAACGCATTCGTTTGACAACTTCAAAGGTGTGTTTGGCGATGTTCCAGAAAAAATCGGCTGAGTTTCTGCGCCGTTTCGAAACCGTGGATGAAACCTGGATTCACCACAATACACCAGAAACCAAGGAACAGTCAAAACAACGGACTTCTCCTGGTGAATCGAAGCCGCAGAAAGTCAAGGCGGGTTTGTCAGCAAACAAGGTCATGGCGACAGTTTTTTGGGATGCGCGCGGTGTTATTCACATCGATTAACTTGAAATGGGTAAAACGATCAGCGGCGCATATTACGCAGAGCTGCTGGATCGATTCCAAGCCGATTTGAAGCAAAAACGGCCGCATTTGGCGAAGAAAAAGTTATTTTTCACCGGGACAACGCACCGGCGCACAAGTCCGCAGTTGCAATTGCAAAATTTCATGAGTTATGCTACGAACTCCTCCCTCAACCAGCATATTTTCCCAGATTTAGCCCCCTGTGACTATTTCTTGTTTCCGAACATGAAGAAATGGCTCGGATGTAAGAGATTTGGGTCGAATGAAGAGGTCATCGCTGAAACAAACACTTGTTTTGAGGGGCTCGAGAAATCTTATTATTTGGAGGGCATCAAGAAATTGGAGAAACGTTGAATGAAGTGTATGGAGCTAAAAGGAGATTATTTTGAAAAATAAATTGTTTTTATACCGAAAAGAGTGTTTCCTTATTTCATTTTTCAGGGACTTATTGACTCACCCTCGTATATAGGCGAAATTTTAAGCAAAGTAGCCTACCATACAACTATAATGCTAAATTTTTGCCCAAGTTCCTGAAATCAATTATTTTGAAAGCTGAAGGTAATTTCCTATACGAGATAGGCAATTTAAGAGGAGAAAAGCTGGGTGTATACCACGCCAAAGATTTACACACATAGAGACAAGTGTTAGAAAACACTCTTGATGCACTCATGCATGCCGTTGCCGGATTATCTGTGATATATATGTATGCATGTATTCAGTTATGTCCTACAGATAGAGTATTTATTTATTTATTATTGTTCCTTTATATGGAGGTTTTTTCTATAGTTTTTCCTCTCAACATACTTGCACAGATAATATAGTTACATAGATATCTCATCCAGTACAAACAAAAATGGCTAATTTTCAATCGACTGGGATTTACTCGTGGGTCCCAGTTCGATCGATCTTGGTTGCCACTATAGCAAAGGAGATTAATCGAACTCTTTCAGACAAAACGAAATAAAATTATGTTGCAAGACCATGCAATAATCTTGCTCTTCAGTGCGTCGTAGAAACACCAAAGCAAACTTCTGTCATACAAAAACCATTTTCTGTACATACAACAAACTGATGGTATGGTATGATTCAATAGCGATCGTGTCATTTTCATGGCTTGTGTGTATTAACGTCGCGTCGTGTTGTCTTAGAAGGGTTGCATGGCATTTATGTACTTGTCTAGATGCGTATTTCTTGTTTCTTTTGGTAAATACATGAGTTTGAAATTTCTGTCATCGCAGGTTAAAAATTGTGTGTATCATTCATTTGAGATCGAATTGCGACAGGGCTTGGTTGCTTGGTTTTAAATAAAAATAAGGAATGAATGATAAAAGGAGATCCGGAGTTTCTTCCACGATATGCAAGAAAACGAGAAGGGGTTTTCCTAATTTAAACATTTGTGCATGCCCCACAAAAGAAAAAAAAATAAATTTGAAATAATTTATGGAAAAAAGCATGTAGTTTTAATGGCGATAAGATTTTTTTTTGTTTGCCAAAATCATTTTTGTAGTGAGTTTGTGGACAGGAAAATGCTAAAAAGAGATGCAGTTCCCACACTCAATTTACAAAATGATATTGATCAATTTGAAGAATTAGAAAATCTTTCTTCGTCGAATAGTAAGAGAAGAAGAAGTTCAAATTCAGATCTAGGCTGCTTGAAATGCATCAAATTGATGCGATCAATCGAGAAGCGGGGAAAAAAAAGTATTGCTTCTTTCAGTTTGAAAATTAAAACTTTAAAATAAAAACTTAGATTAAAGAAGGGAGCTCATTCCACATTAAAAATAAAGAAACAAAATAGGTATTCAGGTTTGGTATCCCAAATTAAGAGCATGGATATGTCAGAGCAGTCTAAATTATTTTGTTTTATGTTGATGTGGCTTTCTAAATCAAATTTTTATAGCCCGGAAGAAAAAGAACTTGCACAAAATGTTTTTTTTCACTCGCAAAATACATATAAATTTCTACGCGATGGGTTGGGTTTTGGACTTCCTCATATATCGTTGGGCTCCTGTGAAAGGTCTACAGCCTGGGTACCAAATCATGGCTCAAAATATATTGAAATCTGAAATTGTATCCATGAGTCTTCGTCAAAAGTATGTGGTGTTGGTTTTTGATGAGATTCGAATCCGCCGAAATCTGACCTACAACGCTACCAACGACTTAATTGATGGATTCAAAGATTTAGGTTTAGCAAGAAAAAAATTATATGCTAATGAAATCTGTGTATTTATGGTTAATGGCCTTTTTGGTTCATGGAAAAGCGTTGTTAACTATTTTGTTTCAGAAAATGGAATAAAATGGGATGACTTAAAACAGTTGATTAAAAAGAATTTTGAAATATGCAAGGAACTTGGTCTTCAAGTATGCGCTGTTGTTTGTGATCCAAACAACAGGAAAGCGTATCAACTTTTGAATGTGACTGAAAAAAACCCATTTACCACATTTGAAAACCAAAAAAATATACTGTCTTTACGATTTTCCTCATTTACTTAAATCAGTGGGCAATCTGTTACTCAAATCGGATCTGAACACCCCCGATGGTTTAGTTTCTTTCGATGTCTTCAGAGAAATATATAATTTAGAGACCGACAACGTTGCCAAAACTTGTTTAAAATTTACTAACTCACATATAGCTCCTAATGCTTTTGAAAAAATGAGCGTACGACTAGCGACTCAAATATTTAGCAGGACATCTGCTGCGTCTATACAAACAGCTCAACACCTAAATTGTTTAAAATTTACTTCGCAACACGCTCAAGCAACGCAAGCTTTTACGCTTGCATTAAACAATACTTTTGACTGCATGAACAGTGGCTCACAATGCGACAAAAATGCACTTCAACGTGGAGTTACTGTTGGAAATGCTGCATACCAACAGATAAAATATTTTGTAATATATTTGCAAGCGATGCAAAATTTTTCAAATATACCCAAAAATTTTTGTTTGAAAGGAATGGGACAGACACTTAAAGCAGTTTTATTACTAAGAGAGGATATTAAAAACGGTAAATTTGTTGATGCTGATTACTTGCTGACAAAGAGGGTACATCAAGACATCTCAGAGAACCTGTTCTCAATTGTCAGAATAAAAGGTGGTAATAATAATCTGTTTATGGATTCAATGTACTGTTTATGAATTCAATGTACTAATGTCAAAAATTCTTTCGTCAAACCTTATTTCCTTCTCACCTTACAGTAATTGTAAGGACGAAGATGTTCAGTTTTTGAGCTTAGGTATGGTCCAAACAAAGGGCTCTCATGTTGTTTTGCTGAATGAGGAACAAGAAGGAGAAGACTGTGATGAGTTTTTGTACACAGAAATCATAAACAAACTGGAAACAGGAACTGATTTTACACTTGAGACTGTTGCAATGCGATTCTTTGCGGGATATATTGCTTACAAAATGCTTTCAAAGAGCCACTGTTCAAATTGTTCAGAAATTTTTTTGAAAAAGAATGTAAAAATAACATGCCCTTCTGAGTTTTTTATATTTGCCAAAAATTTTTCTCAAAATAATTACTTTGGCAGTCTTTTTGCACCATCAGATGAATTCTTTGACGTTTGTAAGCTTAATTTTAAAGTTTTCCATGCAATGTTTCGGGATCACCCTCAAATAAGAAAAATAAGAGAAACAATGGCCTCCGAATGCATAAGAATAACAAATATCCGTGACAGCAGCTGGTTTGATGAGAAAAACGAATGCTTTTATCATCGCAAAGAGTTGCTTAATTTTGCCCTTCTTGTCTTATTGCGCAAACACTGCTTATTAGAATTAAAAAAGCGAAAAATCAGCAAAAATCAAAAGGTGCAAATATTATCAAGAAAATAAAAGATGTAAATAATACTCATCATCATCAATCATCATCAATTTCAACCGTTTTCATTACCTTACGAAATGCTTTTAATAATAAAGTTTATTCAGAAATAAATCAAATAATGAGACGACACAATTTCAATATTGTACCAAGTTCCTACCTTACCATACTCGTAATTATTTATAAAGCAAACATAAATAATTTAAAAATCGAAAACCTTTTTTTGAAAAATAAAAATGCATTGAAAAATTTATGTGACTGTGTCGCCTATGTACCTACGTAGATAGCTATTTATTTTTTTTTTATGAAAATTGCTCACGCATAGAATCATCCTTTCATACATCTGACAAAACGTGCTACTCAACTCACAACCGTTTGAGCATGGTAAACATACAAGATCGATCGAAGTAAATCCCAGTCGATTGAAAATTGGCCATTTTTTTTTGTACTGGATGCGATATCTATGTAACTATATTATCTGTGATACTTGTTATACGAAAAGCATTTAAAAATCAATTGTATCTTTCAGTAGTAAGGTATCAATAATCATATCTCTGTGCAAGCTGTGCTAAATATAAAAAATTAATGTAAATGTTTAACTATAAAAAGAAAATAAATATCTATCTATCTATCTATTTATTTATTTATTTATAGAGATAGTTTATTTATTATAGAGTATATTTATTTATAGAGTTATTATAGTATATTTAATTTATAGTTTACTTGTTAGTGTTAGGCAGGCGACCTGAATGTATCCAAATGCGCCCCTATGATTTGAAGGTAGCAGATGGACACATCCACATACGCCCTGTGATGTTGAAGCTGTGATACAAAGACCTGTGATATAGGACGTGTTTGCTAACGAAAATACAAAGAGTGCCCAGCTCACATCAGTTGCATCTCAGGGCGTAGGCCCTTGCCACACATTGGGCAATGACAACCAACAGATAAAAGAATAAATTAAAGCACTGGAACAGGACCCTTTTTTTACGAGGCCGGTTGTTACGAGGGCCTGTACCTCGTCCAATAAAAACAAAAAAAAAAAAACCAAAAAAAAATTAAAAGAGATACCTGAACCCAGATGATTTCTCCAGCGACCCCACGGTGGTATTTGTCGTCGTCGTCGTCGTCGTCATCTCGTTCTGTCCTACCGGTACTAAAACTTCCCTGGCATAACTCTACATTAGACCTACATACAAAAGCTAATGTTGAATTGATCTCCTTCAGAATTGGCAAACTTAATGACACATTTAAGATCAGATGCGATATTCCTGACAATCCCCTAATAAATCAATTAAATATGCAATATCATACCCTTACCTGATGCTTACTAATGCAATGTTAAACTCCTTATTTTTTAGATTTTTTTTTATTTTTTTTTTTAACTTTTTGTTCCTTCATATCTTTATTAACTTATTTGCTAATCTATTCATCTGTTAATATATTTATTTGTTAATTTATTTATCTGTTAATTTATTTATGTATCTGTTAAAATGTTTACGCCAATTTATTTATTTGATTAATTTATTAATTTATTTATCTATTTATTTATTTGATTAATTTATTAATTTATTTATCTATTTATTAATTTAAGTTTTTGTTAATTTGATATATTACATACCTTATGCTATGCTAATCTATTTATTTATTATTATTACTATTATTATTTTTTAATTAGTTATTAAGTAATTATTGGCAAGGTAGTTTTACGTTATTTATTTATTATTTATTATATTATAAATTATTCTAAATTCTGTAATATTTGCGTATATTAAGCATATATATACATATTTATCTCTTTTCTTTATTATTTATATTTTTTATTTATTTATTTTTTTTTTTCTTCTTACATTTGAGGTTTTTGCCGTTGTTTTCCTCAAAGAATTTTTTCTTATTCAAACATTTTCTTTAAAAGTATTTAACATTATTTTCCAGTAGAAAGGTATAAATTTATATCAAATCTCTGTATCTCGAATTATGTAAATTGTAAATTATAAACGAAATAAATTATTATTATTATTATATTGTGCACCTTTTGTGCACAAGAAGCGATCCGCACACACCCACCCCAGTCTAAGGGTGGGTTTTCTTTTAATTTGTTTGAGTAAATTACAAAAAGAAGTAATTACAAAAAGAAAAACACAGCGATTCGCCTCGCTATAAATTAGAAAATAAAAGAAATGTGAACTATCAACTGACATGAGGGAGGGAGATACACCCGTCTCGCTCTCGCAAGAACATTAATGGCGATCGGGAAATTATCTGTGATTCAGGGCTTAGGTAAGAACGTAGAATTCGTTTGTTCAATATTTTTATATTATATGTATGTTTATATATTATATTTTTTTTT
This sequence comes from Pocota personata, assembly GCA_963082735.1. NCBI lineage: Eukaryota > Metazoa > Arthropoda > Insecta > Diptera > Syrphidae > Pocota > Pocota personata. The sequence goes on along the minus strand of OY720429.1, from coordinate 142,793,630 downwards.
TGTTGGTCAGAAATTTTGTTTTAGGTTACGTAAGTTAGTTAACAATATTGTATGTCAGGTTTAGTGTATTTATGTATATTATCGTTCAGGAATTTTTTTATTCAAACGAAAATTTTTGCAACTGACAACTACGATACGCAGGACATTGGAAAGGGAAATTTCTCATTTCAATGTCCCGAAAAAAAAGGAAAACACAACTCATAGCTGACAAAGACAAAACATGACAAAGAAAAGGGGGAAAAGACTGACGAAGAGAGGACAAAGACGAAACAAGAAAAGAAGGGGAAAAAAAAAAAAAAAAGTAGAACAATGGGAAACAGCGATTCGCCTCGCAATAAATTAGAAAATAAAAGAAATGTCAACTATCAACTGACATGAGGGAGGGAGATACACCCGTCTCGCTCTCGCAAGAACATTAATGGCGATCGGGAAATTATCTGTGATTCAGGGCTTAGGTAAGAACGTAGAATTCGTTTGTTCAATATTTTTATATTATATGTATGTTTATATATTTTTTTTTTGTTGGTCAGAAATTTTGTTTTAGGTTACGTAAGTTAGTTAACAATATTGTATGTCAGGTTTAGTGTATTTATGTATATTATCGTTCAGGAATTTTTTTATTCAAACGAAAATTTTTGCAACTGACAACTACGATACGCAGGACATTGGAAAGGGAAATTTCTCATTTCAATGTCCCGAAAAAAAAGGAAAACACTACTCATAGCTGACAAAGACAAAACATGACAAAGAAAAGGAGGAAAAGACTGACGAAGAGAGAACAAAGACGAAACAAGAAAAGAAGGGGAAAAGTAGGACAATGGGAAACAGATAACCCAGATAAATAAACGTAGAATTCGTTTGTTCAATATTTTTATACTATATGTATGTTTATATATTTTTTTTTGTTGATCAGAAATTTGGTTTTAGGTTACGTGAGTAGGGTCGTAGGTTATATTAGTTATGTTAGGTAAGTTAGTTAAAAATATTGTATGTCAGGTTTAGTGTAATTATGTACATATATTACCGTTCAGGAATTTTTTTATTCAAACGAAAATTTTTGCAACTGACAACTACGATACGCAGGACATTGGAAAGGGAAATTTCTCATTTCAATGTCCCGAAAAAAAAAGGAAAACACTACTCATAGCTGACAAAGGCAAAACATGACAAAGAAAAGGGGGAAAAGTAGGACAATGGGAAACAGATAACCCAGATAAATAAACGTAGAATTCGTTTGTTCAATATTTTTATATTATATGTATGTTTATATATTTTTTTTTGTTGATCAGAAATTTGGTTTTAGGTTACGTGAGTAGGGTCGTAGGTTATATTAGTTATGTTAGGTAAGTTAGTTAAAAATATTGTATGTCAGGTTTAGTGTAATTATGTACATATATTACCGTTCAGGAATTTTTTTATTCAAACGAAAATTTTTGTAACTGACAACGACGAGACGTAGGACATTGGAAAGGGAAATTTCTCATTTCAATGTCCCGAAAAAAAAGGAAAACACTACTCATAGCTGACAAAGACAAAACATGACAAAAAAAGGGGGAAAACAGAAACAAGAAAAGAAGGGGAAAAGTAGGACAATGGGAAACAGATAACCCAGAAAAATAAACGTAGAATTCGTTTGTTCAATATTTTTATATTATATGTATGTTTATATATTTTTTTTTTGTTGATCAGAAATTTTGTTTTTGGTTACGTGAGTAGGGTCGTAGGTTATATTAGTTATGTTAGGTAAGTTAGTTAACAATATTGTAAGTCAGGTTTAGTGTATTTATGTACATATATTACCGTTCAGACATTTTTTTATTCAAACGAAAATTTTTGTAACTGATAACGACGAGACGTAGGACATTGGAAAGGGAAATTTCTCATTTCAATGTCCCGAAAAAAAGGAAAACACTACCCATAGCTGACAAAGACAAAACATGACAAAGAAAAGGGGGAAAAGACTGACGAAGAGAGGACAAAGACGAAACAAGAAAAGAAGTGGAAAAAAAAAAAAAAAAGTAGAACAATGGGAAACAGATAACCCAGATAAATGGCAACGGGTTAGTGCATCGACCCCATGAAAATCATTTTCTCAAAGTCAAGTGCGAACAGCTGGTCGCCACAGCTGAGAAAAGAATTTTTTTGGTGTCGTTGAAATACAGTGGGTTCTGAGACCTTCGGTAGTGAATTTTTTTTTGGTATCCTTTAATGAGGTGAGTTGGCACAGCAGAATTTTAAAAGTTTAGTGGAATAAAATAAATTTCAAATAATAAAACAAACCTGAAGACAGCAGATAGAAATCGGGGGAGAATTGCATGGAAGGATAATCATAGAGGTTTGTAGGGTGAAGCGTAGGAGCTTCTGTGAGCTAACTGTTGATTTTTTTGTTAACTGATAGATTCTGAGGCAGCGTCTAACAAAAAACGGTAGCTCAGGGCTCCGCACGCATTCCGCCTCTTACCGTCTCCTGGCCAGAACCGCTTCAAGAACCACACCGTAGCAACAGGACAGGGTCCGGTATGCACGGTGAATAGCGGTGGCGGTGGTCCGCAACAACGGCAGCAAGAGGTGCTCCCCCATATCAAAGTCAACGCTTCCAGGATATGCTCCGGGGGACACAGTGATAGTGTACACTAGTGGAAGGAAAATTTAAGATTTTAAATTTAAAAATTTATTTTTGAAAGTGCTCTTTGAGACTGTATAGCTTTTTTGTGTTTTGGTGTTAATTTCATTTGGCTATTTTTTTTTTTAAATTCAATTTTGTTGATTTAAATTTTTTTTTGAAGATTAAGTTAAATAAGATTAATTTAAATTGAGTTTAAGATTTGTGAATTCTGCTGAGAATATATAGTGCGAGAATAATATAACGTCGCGTTGAACTCCACAATAGGAGAGTACCATCCCTCATCGTGCTGCCGGCAGGACAACGGGGGACCTGGAAAACAACCGTGAGTTTTGTATTTTTTTTGTATTTTCCTTAAAAAAAAAAAAAATTGTGATATTCTTAATAAAGGTCACCTTAGTTTTAATAGTAGTTTTAAGTTTTCAAATATTATAATAAATTGAAAAGGGCGATGTGCCGACTAAAATTTCAGTGGTCTATTTTGTAATTTGCGCTCGCCAAATGGGATATGAATACCATTAAATTATTTTAGGGCATGAGCGTTTGTAGAAAATTGAGTGAGAGAGAAAGAAAGAATGGTGTAGTTTGTTTGAAATTTAGGTGATATTAAGTTCCAGTAAACTCTAAGGGTGGCGTCCAAATAACTGGGGAGCTTGTTTGTTTTGATTTTTGTCGTTGCTCATGATTCACAGTATTTTTTTCCCTCCACCTGATGTCGTCATCAAGATCAAATTGCATTTAAGCCATATGACCACCCTACTACCAGTGTTATGCCTTCGCTTCCCCAAACGGGGTAAGGACACTTCCAATCCGGCAAATCTCCGGTCGATAAGTCTCCTTTCGAACATCAGCAAGGTATTCGGGAAAGTGATCAATAGAGCCCTGCTTAAGTGGACTGAGAACAGTAATATAATTCCGGATAACCAATTCAGTTTTAAGGCGGGGCATGATATAATACATGCCGCGTCTAAACTGGTATCGGATATACAATGGAACAAATGCAAAAACCAATGCACGGGTGCCTGCCTGATTGACTTGGAGAAGGCCTTCGACACCGTATGGTTAGAGGGACTCTTCTACAAGCTGAGCAGGCTGGGCATAAGCAAACCACTGCTGTATATACTTCATAACATGCTCACCAGTAGACAGTTCATCGTCAAAAATAGCAATGTGACTTCTGCTGGAACATTTCTAATTAAAAACGGTCAGCAACAAGGTGCGGTTAATTCACCGATCCTTTTCAATATTTACACGAGCGATCTCATAGGATCACTTCACCATGCCATAACGTACGCAGATGACTTGATCGCGTACAGATCAGGACCAAAAATCGAGGTCATTGCAATTCTCTTGCAACGTGACTTCGATAAGATTCAGCGATATTGCGATGACTGGAAGTTGAAGATCAACTTCCAGAAATCGGAAACCATTCTTTTTAGGACGCCGTTGTCTGGTGCCTCTAGAGATACCAGAAAGAATTGGCGAAAGTTCTCAATAGTTGGACCTCACGGACAGCCACTTGCGAGTCGAAGTGTAGTCAGATACCTGGGGCTCTGGTTAGACCAATATCTATATTTTAACAAACATATAGATGCTGCTCTGGCCAGAGCCAAAGGTGCTTTTGCCCTTACAAAGAGACTTTTTTTATAGCAAGCAACTCGATGCAAGGGTAAAGGTAATCTGCTACATGGCCCTCATCCGGCCCATGCTCGTATATGGATGTCCCGTGTGGTTCAACGTGGGAGCAGGCTTGTTGGAAAAGATTCGGGTGTTTTAGAGGGCTTGCCTTCGGGCTTGCCTTCATTTATACAGAACACCGGAGTCCCAGTACATTAAATTCTATCCCAATGAAGTCCTATACAACAGGGCTAATCTAATAAGAGTGGATAATTTCGTTATCAAGCTGATTCGAAGGCACATTGCAAGAGCAATGAGCTCGACAAACAACCAATTACGAGTATCACGAGAGAGTGTGCCTTAGCGGCTTTGTTCCCCCAGAGGCGTTCCTCTATTTTGATAAGAAAGGCGGTTAAAATTAAATATGTGCGAATAGGATTCTTTTTATTTGGTGTGTGGATGGCCGGTCGGGTCGTCCTTCTGTAGATGAACGGCGACAAGAAAGGACGACTATGAACAATGACGACATAACGTGACGACAGACAAACCTCTTCTACAACGGACTTATGTCGTGACTGGGAAGCGCGTTCAAAGGCTATCTCTCACAATCATTGGCCAGAGAGATTGCAATCGGTTGTGTCATCAGACACAAAGGGTGGGCAGGCCAGCTTTTGCCACTTCCACCAGACATACCTCGGGTACTTGGTGAACCCGCTTGGTGAGGAGAGAGAAGGGGAAGGGGAAATTGCGCGATAGGGAGTAGTTGTAGGCTAGTTTAAGATAGTTAGGCGTAGATTAGGTTTTAGTTTAATACATTAGGTTAGCTTAGGTTTAGTTTAGGATAGCTAGGGTAAGTTTCGCGGAGTCCTTCCCAATCTTTCTCCTGGCCATGGGCACAAGTCCTTGGATTTTGCTTCTTACTTTCTTTTTTATTTAGTCCGTCCGAAGTCTGGGTAGAGTAGCTTTCTTCTTTCTTTTGTTTTTTTTTGAACAAAATGGCTCGAGATTTTGTGTGCTGAGCAGGTGGTGTGAAGTAAGGTGGACAAGAACCACCCCGTTCGACGAGCTGAGCCGAGCAACCGCGAGCGTGCCGCACCGAAGATGCCTCCGTGGCCAACCCTAGCTCACAATAACCTTCAGATAGCGGATGCTGCTAATGCTGGAGCTAGATACCTCGGATTCCCCAAAAGATGTAAACGATTTTATACTCCCACAGACTTGGCTACAATCGATAAAGCTTCCTAATAGCGTTTCTAACCTCTAAGAGTTTTTTCAAATAAATTATTTCTTTTGTTCTTGGGATGTGGACAACTTTTCCTTGATTTGATATGTTTAGATTGACAGCCCATGCCGCGATTTGTTTTTGTCTTCATCATATTCCTAAAAAATAAACTATTTAATTTCTTTGATACCATTATATTTCTGGACGGCTGCATTGATGGCAACCCCTAGCTGAAACTAGAAGATAGAGCTAAAAGCAACAGTAAATCGACAAAGATCAAAGAAACCCACAGACGAATAAAAGAAAAACACTTCTTAACTAAATTTCATTTGATTTATTATCTGATTCCCAAAAGTATTTTTTTTTATGTTCGCTGTGTTTCTGTAAGTGTCCTTTACGTGCGGCTGCTTCCTTTCTTCATTCGATCCATTAATCCGGTAATTTTGCCCTACTCGTTGTTCCCGTTGAATGTTTTTTTTTTTTTTTTTTTTTTTAATTTCCTCTATCCATTAATCCGGTAATTTCGCCCTACTCATTGTTCCCGTTAGTATTATTTTTTTTAATTCCCGCTACTTCGGTACATTTCGATCGCGATGAGGTTCGACTTATTTTCACGACTAGTATCACCAGCAAAAAGCCGCCCAATCACGACGAACGCGCTCCTTTTAAGCACTCTCCACCAAAATTTACTCGTCGAATCTGTCCATCATCTCTTGTCATCTCGCTTGCGCCTTTAAAGATTAAAAAAAAAAAAAAAAACTCCAATTACCTTCCAGCTTTTCGGATTTTCCTCCGCCATCTTGAAAAATGTTCTATCCACAATTTTCCGCTTGTCCACCTTTTTCTTGCCCTTATAACCCATTTCCCCGGATTGCCCGCAATTTTTCCTCTCCAACGATTGGTCTATTGTCTAGCGGAACCTGGAGTTACCCTAGCAATGGCTTTTTTTCGCCTTTCGCCATTTTTCGTTGCTTTGTTGCCATTAAAACGCGCTCCTGTGCCTTCCAAACAATTCCCACATACTTTCCCTTTCATCCTACGCCTCATCGATGCAACCCAACCCGCAAGCTAGCCGAATGGGAGCGCCGGATCAACCAGTGCACTGAACGTACCCCAGAACTGACATCTGCTGAAAGACGTCAGAATTCCCTTTTCCATGAATTTGTTTGTTTTTTTTTTTCCTTCCACCGCGCCAAGTATTTTCTTTTTCTTGTGTTTTCCGGGAGTTTTCTTTCCGGCAAAAGTATTTTTTCGGTCCGGGCGTGTGTAGGTGATTTGTTGTTCGTCCGGCCGTCCCTACAGTGAAAACAATCCAACAAAAAGTTCCGAGAGAGTGCGGTTCCTCTTAGCAGCAATTTCGCGCGGCGTACTTCATCGGGCTTGAGTGTTCTTGTGGTCGTTAAATCTGGGTATTTTTCCATCTGGGAGGAGTGCGAAGTCCATTCGCACTCCAATCCAAGGATGGCTGGCAACCCACATCTCACTGTAGGCTCTGTTGGGGATACCTTCTGCAACAGGTCAATACCACCTATGTTTGGGGGTCTGAAGGTAGTAATTGATCTCTTTGAGGGGTTCACTCCCAGCCCTTTGCTGCTGATCCAATTATCCACTTGTTGTAGTATGATATTGAGTCTTTCGCTTAGGACTGGAGGTAATTTTTCCGAAACCAATATTACTACATCGTCGGCATAGACCGTCGCGTTGAGGCCGTTTTTCTTCAATATTACCAAGATCTCATCCACTACGAGGAGCCATATTAAAGGAGACAGAACTCCGCCTTGGGGGGTTCCTCTGCAGACCCTTCTCCGGATGGTTACATCCCCTAGTGTTGAAAATATAACCCTCGGTGGAAGCATCTGTGCAATCCAATTGCAGAGGCCCATGTATAAATGAGCTCTGTGTAGGCTGTCCAGGATCGCGTCAGTGTTTACGTTGCTAAAAGCTCCTTTGATATCTAAGAATGCCCCGAGAGTGAACTCTTGAAAATGGTGGGATCTTTCTATGCTTGATACGACCCTGTGTAGCGCAGTATCTACCAATCTGCCGCAGATGTACGCGTGTTGTGATTTAGATAGGTAATTATCGCAATTTTTCTTATGTATAAATTTGTATAAATTTATTAAAAGTTCCAGTGTTTTTAACATAAAAGACGACCGACTGATAGGTCTCCGGTCTTTTGCGTTTGTCTGGCTCGCTTTCCCTGCTTTGGGAATAAATACAACACGCACCTCCCGCCATGCTTTAGGAACACATTATAGCTTAAGGTATCCTGTGAAAATGCGCTTGAGTCATGGAATAGCAATATTCACTGACTATTGCAGCATCACAGGTCGAATGTTATCCATTCTATGTGCCTTATATGGAGCAAATGATTTAATTGCCCAGGCTATTTTGTCATCATCTGTCATCCAGGAAAGTGAGCGCTCAATAGTATATCCAGCGTTTCCTCTTGTGACTCTGCCCAGATACCATCATCTTTCCTAATTTTGGATGCCGGCGTTGGTTTCTTGGCCAGAATCTTCCGTAAGCGGGACGCTTCGTTTGTTGATTCCATAGGTGCGCAAAAGGACCTCCAGAAGTTCTTCCTAATCTCTTTCTTGAGGAACTTTACGCTTTCTTTATAGGTGGACCACTCAACTACCCCTCTTTTGCGAGGTTCCATCCTACTCTTGAGATGTGAATGAATTCCGCTATTTTATCGCTCCAGCATGGTGAACGCTTTTTACTGCTAGGCCTACTAATCGGGCAGGATTTCTCGAAAGATTGCGGAAGAGAGTCTGTCAGTGCATCGACTGCATTGTGGACTGCTTCTATAGAGTTGAGGTCCTCGGTGAAGTGATTCACCGATTTCCTTAGTTCTCTCTTTAATTTTGACTAGTGCGGATGACTACGCGGATTTCTGAAAGTCCCTTTCCCACAAGTAGATAGTTGTAGTTTGAAGAGTATCCAACAATGATCGGATAGTGACGCCTTGTCAGAGACTCTGCAGTCAACAACTTCAACGGAGCTCTATTCTGAAACAAACGTAGTCCAAGACTTCTATTACATATAATAAGATTGGATTCTAGAATATAGTTAAACAAAACTTCGCCTCTGGCATTGATATTTGTGCTACCCCTTAAAGTGTGGTGAGACAAGACTAAGTTTTTCTTACCTTTTTGAGACGCTGATATGAGCGACCTCAGGTCTTCCTAGGGGAAGTTGATGCCGTCATCGTACACAGACGCCACCATGCAGTTCCCGTTCACCCTCTCAAATTTACCACTGTCAAGTCGCCGGAGCTGAAATGAGACTGCATTAATATCTGAATACTCTTTTTAGTCATGATACAAGTCCTAATCTTACCAGCGTCGATACTATAATATATATTATAGTCTTTTGACCCTAATCCTATCACGGAATTATTGAGAATCAACGGTTCCTGGATTAGGGCCAGATCCAGCTGCTCCTTCTTGAGGAGCAGCCTCAAGTTGTCGGAGGCGACTGTATTATGATGAAGGTTGATTTGCACTACCTTCGCTGGTTGTCGCAATTTCAACTTCCATACCGCCAGTCACCCCATCGTTCTCTGCCCGTTGAGTCCACTTTAGGAGTTTCAGAGTTACCTCTCCCGCTCTATAGAAAAGCTTCAACTGCTTGTCTTCCAGAAGTGAGGCCGGAGGTTCATTCATGAGAATGATGAATCCCTTGGTCCCATTCTTCGATTTTTCCTCCACAACGACCTCCCAGCTCTTCATGTCAGTAAAGGGTTCTAAGCTTTTAGGAAGCTAAGGATCTCTGTTTTGGCATCTCCCCAGTCAGAAACACAGAGCCTTCCCTTGTGGCTTTCGCTAATTCAAGCGATAACTGGTCTTTACAGTCTGTCAAAATGACTCCACAATGCCACTTCGCTCTCCCGAATGTGGGCGTAGTTCCACCAGTATTCTTACGAATACGGTCAAAGACTGCTCCAGCTAAGGCCTTCTCACTCATTCGACCGCGTTCTTGGGAGTACTGGCCACTAGGTTTTCCGAAGTCCACAATAGCTAGTTGTAGGGAACTACGAATCGCCCAGCTGAAAGGCATCTCCGTATCAGCTTTCGACCTTTTGGGAGATTTTAATGTCCTCCGAGGATCTCAACCTCTTTGGTACAAAATTCTCCATCTTGGCCTTTGCCATCCTACGAGAATGTTCAGCGGCCCTCGAGATTTCTGGCTGACCAGTACGACCTGCCTTTTATCTACTCCCTTCCTTCTGATATCTGCCTTAGGGGCATCTACCCTACGGTTGGCCTTGGCTTTTCCAGCAGTCTGTTTAGGTGCAGGCCTCGTCAGAACATACTTTTCTATTATATCAATAGCCCAGGCCAGGGTGTTTTGTTCTTTCTCGGATTCCATTCCATTTGAATAGAGAGGCCATCTTTTTGTTTTCGGACCCCTAAGAGTCGAGGAATCATCAGCATTCGTCGACCCATTCTTCATTCCTACTTAAGCCCCAGCACCACGACAAGGTGGAAACCCATCGCTGGGGCATTACATCGCTTATGCTTATGCTGTGCTTACTCGTACTTATGTCAAAATCTTCTATATGTGTACTTTGAGGTGATATTTGGGGTAGGTTTGTGAGGGTGTTCACTGTGTCTGTTTGTAACGAGTTCTCGAAATGGTACATACATACCTCGTTAGTTACAGCTTTACAATATGGGTTTATGGTTAAAATTCCGTTGACTGAAAGCGTGAGGGTTTGTTGTGCATCGCCGCGCAGAATTCTTACATTAGTGGGTTCTGGTATGACGTAGAGCCACGAAATTTTGCTTTTTAGGTTGAACCAAGTTTCGTTTAATTGGAATACTTTGGTTTCACCAGACTTGTATTGCCTGAAAATAATTGCACTACGCAGTTATTGATGTTATGATTTTAAATGACGAAATTTTGTTGACATACGAAATGGTCTATAGAAGCTTTATTTAGGTCTTTCCCGTATGGGAATATATGCCGTCTGTAATTATCATTTATAGGGTTGCGATATTTTTTTATTAATATGTATATTTTGTTTATATTATAATTTGCACGTGTGAAAGGGGATATGAATACCCTTGTACTAATTTTAGTACACGAGCGTTTTCTGGAAAGGGAATGAGACAGAGAGAAGACAGATTGGTGTAGTTGGTTTAAAACTCCGGTATTATTATCAGGATTCGAACCGTGAACCTGCAGCGTGACAAGCGATGATGTTACCACTACACCATGGCCGCCCATAATGTATGGAAGCAAAATAATGATGCTGAAAATGAGAACGTAACATATTTTATTGTGGGAGTTTGAGTGAAGTGCGTTGTATTTTGTGTCTCTTAGTGTATATGGTTTGATGAGGTTATTATATACTACTTTTTCTTTCCTACCAATTTTTATCTTGGAGTTTTTCTGAGGATAGGATTTCCACTATTTCATAAGGTCCCTTTTGTAGGATCTATTCTTTGTTTTGAGCAGTATCTTGTCACCTATGTATTTTGTAGCTTGTCTGTTTGGAGTTATGATCGTAGTAAAACTTTGATTTCTCTTTCGCTTTAATTTGGTTGTTGCGAATGATTTCGTATCCGGCCTGTATTCTCGATTTAATTTCGGCAACGTAGTCGTCGTACTTGTCTTTGCTTGCGTAATTTCGTAAGTAGTCTCCCAATGTTCTATGCGATCTTTCAAGTGCACCATTCGACTACGGGTGGTATGGACTGGTTTGTAATTTTATTATATTGCTATTGCTTGAACAAATTTTGTGAGATTGTCCTGGAATGTAAGTATGTATTTATTATAGTTTTCTGTAATTGGAAGCGATCCAACTATATCAAGAGCTATTCTTTCAAATGGGGTTTTTGTTGTTGTTGTAACGGCCATCGGTATTTCAGTACATGAATATATCTTATTCTTTTGGCATGGATCACAGGACTTGATATACCGTTTTAAATCTGTAACCATGTTTTTCCATTTGTATTTCTTTCTTATTCTATTAAGAGTGCGCTTTATTTTTGGTGACCTTCAAGAGGAGAGGTTTTTTCAATGGTAGAATAAAATTTTTCTGCTTTATTTAATATTCTACGGGCGAATGCTATAGGCAAATCGTTTCCGTCTTCATCCATTTGAGAAATTACCGCGCCAATGGCTTCATTGCTGGCGTCATTAGTGATATATGATAGAATGTTTTAATGAAGTTGGGGTAAATTAATATGGGTGGTTTCGTTATCAATTATTTTAGTCTTCTGAACGATTTATCACAAAGTGCGTCCCATTTGAATGCCACTTCTTTGCGTATTAGTTTGTTCAGTGGGTTAGCTATTCTTGAGAAGCTTTTGATAATTTTTCTAAAATGTCCTGCTAAACCCAAAAAGGATTTGACTTCTTTTTGATTTTGGGGTGGTAAAATTTGTTCCATGGCTATAACATTTTCAGGGACAGGCCTCACACCCTTGTTTTCCCTTCTTGGGGACCGAGGAGTATGACGCATTCCATATGCTGGAGCTTGGTCTTATTTTTATTGTCTTGAAGCACCTTGCTTATCTGACTTGTAAATTATTGTTTGTGGATTTCGGGTAATCGGTACGGACGGATATTGATTGCAGGTACTCGGGTTGGTTTTGATTGAGTGTTTTATTCCAGGCGTTGAAGTTACGAATGTTCTTCGAGTAAAATACAAAAAAATATATTTTCAATGAGACTGATGTCTCTTTATTGAATTCAAAGTTAACTCTAAATTACATTCTGAATTACACTAGTACTTAAAGACTAAAAGTGCACCGACAGCAAGTTCAATATCAATGGAAAATATTCCAGACGGGAATATTTTACCTGATCCGGTGCAAATGCACATTTAAAGTTATATGAGCCGACGTATGCATAAAGTATGCGGCGCGTGTGCTGATTAAGCAAAAAGTAGTGTGTTAACTCCTCCCTGCTTAAAGATCTACGCCTCGTAGGTCAAACATTTAATTTGATATGCTGGTAAGGGTCAATTACCCGCGGTATTACGAAAGGTAATTGAATTTGCTTTGGTTCCTTTTCTTTCTTACATTTATATCTATATATTATAACTAGTGCAATGCTAATGATTAATAGGTATGTAGTTACATCGGTTATAAATGACATGTTATTTATTAGAGAAAATTTCTGTATTTTTTTATGTTTTCTAGATGCAAATCATGTAGGTATTCTAAATCTAATTTCATATCTTTCATTGTTAATTTGGTTTGGATTATAGGCGGTAGGATTTGGAAAGCTCTTACTTCTTTGTTGGTAAAGTTTTTGTCGTCAATTGTTATGGTGTCGTTATCGAATTGTATCAGGAATGTTCCATCAAGTGTTTTAGTTTCGTTCTCATGCTTCAGAGTTCCATTGAAATTCGTCAAGAAAACTGTATTAACAGTGAGAAGTTCTATGATTGGTTTCCTATAAAACTGATGATCGCATCCGGCATTCTTTCCCTTTAATAACTGAGTAATGCAATGGTCTGATGATCATTTTTGAAGTTGATTTTCGTTGCAGATTGTCACATCTCGCATGTTTGTGCACATTTCCATAATGCCATACTGTTCATCATGGGCGGTAAGCAATTCGTTGGTTTCAAAATGGATTCGTTTGTTGTTCTTGACTGTAGACCTGATTAAAAGGTGATTGTATTCCTTAGCTTCTGTTTTTGGTAGGGATATAGTATAGAGTAACAGTGATCCCTTTTGAAGCATAATTGGTTCAGCATATTCGATGGCTTCTACTTCGTTGTTATATGGAAGAGTCTCTATCTGCGACAATACTTCTTGAATTTCTGTTTTGTCCAGAAGATTGGTGTTCACAATTCCTTTTTTAGCTAGTTGGGCAGCCAATGCAATTTCATTAACTTCTTCCTTGGGTATTGTGATTTTGTTGTACATCATTTGCTCGTATTTATCGATGCTTGTGTCATCTAATCTTTGGATGATTTTATTGTAATTTTCCATTATTCCTTGTGTCACTGCGGTTATGCGTTCGTTTATTTTGTACTGGTTGTTGCTGTTTTCTATGATAGTATTCTGGGTTTTCAATAAGTTGTCGCAGTCCGTTGCATCTGGGTTTCCAGCTATCCACTTCCAAGCGGATCCTATCCAATTTATTGATCTCGCTTTCCATGTAGTTTCTTTAATAAACTTTCCACTTGCTGAAGTTGGTGGAGAATTTGTGGACGAAGGATGCTGGTTTTGTCAATATGGTTTTCAACTGTAGGTATAATGCTGCTTACTATATCTTCATAGATCGTTAAGTTAATGATGTGAACCATTCTAAAATTTCCATTGATGATTTTGCCGGTTCCTTGTTTCAGTGTTATTACAGGTGTGCTGTACTCATATATATTGATCATGCCAAATGCCCAATTTAGGATTGACCTAAAATAGAAAGAGGAATTGATTTTTAATTAGGGATGTTTTTTATTTGAGACTTGTGAATTCTTTTCCCGGTTTCAGTAAGGATTGTGACCAGGTTGTCTTTTGCCACTTTTTCTTTTGTGTAGAGGGGCTTTTGCTTTCCATCCCTGCGTTTCACTGCTGCAAATACAATTTCTCCAGTTTGTTATTTCTTTGGTTTACTTCTGCTTATATTTTCCCTGCTGATCTTGTTTTTTTGGTTCTTTCTTATAAGTTCTGTTAGGTCCTCATTCACTTTGGCCTGAAAGTCGATAAGATTTTGGTAATTTATCCTCTGGATCCTTCCTAAGAAAACGTCGCTTGGCTTTTTCTTGGTTACCGAATGGATTGAATTGTTGTAACGGTCGACTGCTATATTAATTAATTCCTTCATAGTGAGATCTGGGTATTCCTTCTTAAGACATCTGGTTAGCTCTATTATGGTTGAATGCACTCTTTCTATACTTCCGTTTACTTCGCATTTTTGTGGTGGAGTAAGATAGAGTTCAATGCCTAAGGTTTTTATATAATTTGATATTATTGGGCTGATGAAGCTACTTTCGTTGTCTGTTACTAGGATCTTTGGTACTGTGAAGAAGTGTAGGGCTTTTATTATTTTACTCCTAAGGTAAAGGGCGGATTTCTCTTTTATGTGGAAGAACTTTGTAAATTTGGAAAATTTTTCTACACAGGTTATGAATTTTTTGTGGTCTATTTCAAAAATATTTCTGATGGGTATGTCGGTATAGGGGTTTCCTGCATTTCTGGTTTTAGTGGGTTCCTATCATGCTTGCTAGAGTTACATATTTCGCATTTCCGGACGTACTTCTTTGCCATGTTAGCCATTACTGGAAAGTAGTACTTTTCCAAAATCTGGTCCTTATTCTCTTTGTAGTTCCTATGAGCTCTGCTGTGTTCTTCTTGAATGATTCGTAGTTTGTTGTCTGGGTTAGTTAGGTCTTGAACTATTTTTGGGTTATTCTGATTCTATATTTATTGAAGTTTTCTTTGTAGATTTCCTGTAAAAGCTGTATAAAGTGTTGCGGGATTTTTATGCCATTTAAAGTATTTGGGTTAAGTTTTTCCTTTAATGTTTGGGTTATTTTCTCTCTCGTGATTTCTTGAAGTCCAATATAGTGTCGATGATAATTTGGATGGGGTTCTTCGTATGCGCATGTATTGCTACCTTCTCTAAAGACAAGTTGGTTTCGGAATACGTTTAATGGAGCTTCGCAATGTGGGATGAGATCCGAACTATCCTCTTCCGCGCTGTGCATTGTTTGCGAGTTGGGTGAAGTCAGATTGTTGACTTCAAATTTTAATCTCGATAGTGCGTCAGCTACTTTGTTTGTCTTACCTGGTTTATAGACAAGCTCGTAATTGTATTCTTCTATCCTAGAATTCCATCGCTTTAGTTTCGCATTTGTGTTCCTATTGCTTAGTGCAAAGGTCAGCGGTTGATGGTCCGTTAATATTCTTATCTTTTTTGCGCCATACAAATAGTTCCGAAGATTGTCGAGGGCCCAAACTATCGCTAGCATTTCTTTTTCATTCGCAGCGTAGTTTTCCTCGGTCCTGTTCAGTGATCTAGAAATATAGGTCGGTTTTTCCAATTTCTCCTTGCGACAGTACTGCACCAATGGCTGTGTTTGAAGCGTCTGTCGTGAGCACGAAAGGCTTCTCAAAGTCTGGGAAAATGAGGATTTCTGATGATATCAGGAGTTCTTCCAGATTCTTAACCGCTTTCAATTCTTCGGCTTTCAGTTCGATTCTGATCTTCTGTGATTGATTGGCTTTTATTTGGGCCTTCTCCCCCCTCGTTAGATTCGTTAAGGGCTTTGCAATCTTGGCAAAGTCTCTTATGAATCGTCGGTAGTAGGATGCCAATCTGGGGGTTTCATCCCTTGAATAGCAGCGATCTTCTTTGGGTCTGGTCTTACACCCTTGTTTGTTATGAGATATCCTAAGAACTCTGTCTCTTCCTTTAAAAAATCGGTTTTTTCCAGGTTTACTTTAAGGTTAGCTTGTTCTAATCTTTCAAATATCGTATCCACATTCTTTAAGTGTTCTTCTTCAGTTTTTCCAAACACTGTTATATCGTCAATATATACAAAGCAAATCTTCCCTATGTATTCCTTCAAAACGTCATCTATCATTCGTTGGAAGATTGCTGGGGCGTTCTTAAGCCCGAACGGCAGCCGAGTATATTCATATTTTCCATTCATGGTGGAAAATGCCATTTTTTGTATATCGCTTTCTTTCATCTTGATTTGATGAAATCCTGATGTTAGATCTATCGTCGTGAAATACTTCGATTTGCCTGAACTTGCAATAGTGTTGGATATGTCTGGTATTGGATATGTGTCTGGTATCATTACAACGTTGATCTTTCTAAAGTCTATTACCATTCTGTATTTGCGTATTCCTGATGCGTCCATTTTCTTCGGTACAACCCACATTGGTGAGTTGTATGGACTTTTGGAAGATCTTA
This sequence comes from Pocota personata, assembly GCA_963082735.1. Classification (NCBI taxonomy): domain Eukaryota; kingdom Metazoa; phylum Arthropoda; class Insecta; order Diptera; family Syrphidae; genus Pocota; species Pocota personata. Next base: position 142,777,275 of record OY720429.1, on the reverse strand, counting down.
TGATACCATCCTCCAAGAGTTGTTTAATTTGGTTATCCACTTCTCCCCTCATGTTAATGGGATATGGATACGACTTTGTATAGATGGCTTCCTCCGTGGATGTTTTTATCTCCGCTTTAATTCCTGTGTCGATAGTTTCTTTATCATTAACTGCTCCGAAAATGTTTCTGTGTTTATTTACTATGGCTCTAATCTCTTCTCTTACTCTATTATTTAAATGGCTGTCTTTAATTTCTAAATGGTTTACCTGTTTTAATACTTTTTCTTGTAGTGGTATTTTGATATTAGGTTTTATTTTGAGTATATTGTTTTTCCGGTCTATTATTGCTTCCAACTCCTTGAGCGTATCATCTCCGATGATACCATCAAATGAAGTTAGACCATGTAAAACAAAAAAATCTACTATAGTATCGTTTCCAATACTTTCAAAGAATTTACCTGTTATTTTTTTATTAATTTGGATTTCTCCTCCGGCTGATTTTATTTTGAAAGGCTTTTGGGCTGGTTTTGCATTGGTGGCTAACTCGGGTCGTACGAAATTCTTATTCGTTCCCGTATCGATGAGAAATTTGAGTGTTTCGCCATTGTTAGTTTCGTAATTTATGTATGCTAGACAGGCTCCTGCCATAAAATTTACTTCCGATGGTTCTTCTTCTGCTTGTTCTGTCTCATATTCCTGGACGTCCTCTTCCTCATACTCCTGTTCATATTCGTCAAGATACTGTGCCTCTTCTTGTGTTTCGATATTGTACAATCGTTGTCGCTTCTATGAGACATTAACGGAATTGTTTCTATAAGGTTGGCTATAACTGGGTTGGTTATAGTTGCGTTGATTATATGACGGCCTATTCATGTAGTTGACCTGTTTAGTTTGTATGGATTGGTCGAGTTCCATTGGAACTGCTGGTTTCGGTTGAGTAGGTCTTGGTGGTGGAAGAGCATTCTGATTGCGCTGATATCGATTATTTTGGCTATGTTGGATGTTATAAGCCATGTTCCTCTGTTGCAGTGTTAGCGGTCCTTGATTGACTTTGCCTTGGTGGTGCGGCAAATATCTGATTGACTGGAGCGGTTATTGTGTTGTAAGCATTTTTTTGGTGTATGGCCATGTTTCTATAATTGAGGTTTTGGATCTCCAAACAAGAAGTATACGCCTCTGGTAGCGTCTGCGGTTTTTGGATAACTAAGATCTTTGAGAGATCACCATTTAATCCTCTAATGAAGACATCGAGTGAACGATTTCTGTAATTTTCGATAAGGGCGTTAATTGTTTCTGTGCTGGAGTCTTCTGTTTTAATCTTATTGATTATTAATGAAAACTGGTGATTCACATTTGCATAGAATTCGTCTATGCTAGAATTTCCTTGACTGAGAATATTTAATTGGTGTTCCAAAGTTATATCTTATATCCCTTTTGTCGGCATAATGGAGAGACAGGCATTTTTTTATTGCCGACCAATCTTCGTCGAAAATGTTATATGAAATTAGTGCAGACTCTGCTCCACCTCTAATCTTTTGTCTGATACTTTGCAGTATTGCCCGATAGATGGGTTTGTCTCTCACTATTTCATAATCTTTAAGTATCTTTTCCACGTTGTGGACCCAAGATATGTACTGGATGGGATTCCCATCAAACGTTTGCAGCTCTTTCACGCTGTCTGGCAATTTGCTTATATCTTTCAATTCCTGTTCATTTCTAGGAGATTGAAGTGTGGATTGCGTTGAGGAAATCTCCTGTGTCCTTGTTTCCAAGGCTTCAAGTCTCCATTCAATTTTTTTTATAGCTTCGATCTGAGCATTTACTGCTCCTGTAAGCTGAGTAATGGCTAGTTGTATTGCTTCCATCCTACCTTGTTATTTTTATTCGTTTATATGCATACTAAGTTATTGTTGTAATAATAAATTGGTTATCGTTCTTATACTACTGTGTATGAGTGTGGAACAATTTGTGTTTTTAATCTTATTGGCTAGGCTAACTTTATTTGTTACAATAAAAAGAATTTTTATATTTTTGCCTCTACTGTTATTTCACTTTCTTTTAAGCTATGAGTACAATTTTTCAATTAGATTTAAATTTCATTGATTTCTTTCTTTTTCTTTTTATGAATTTAATATAGTATGATATATAATTGAATATTTGTCTTGTTTTATTTTTCACATAGATTGTTTTCAATTTTCTTAATTTTTATCTAATTTTGAACTATGTTCTTCTATTAAGAATACAAACAATTTTTTGAGAGCTAAGTAGAATTTAAATTGTGACTTACAATGTAATTATTATTCTTCTCATTGTGTGTCTGGAACCTGGAACTGATGCTGTGGTGTTGCTTTTGGACGAGGTGTATTCTTCCTTTTTGGCTATCTGCGTTGAAGGTTGCAAGCGGCTTACTGCGGTACAACTGCTCGATCACTGTGCTACACTTGGGTTATATTCACTGATCTGACGAGAAGTGTATTATAATATTTCACAACATTCAAGGTACTAAGGAAACTTGTGTGTCACTATTCTGATGGGAAGTGTTTAATACTTTCACAATTTCCACTGTATTTCTAAGTATTAAGACTTGTGTATTATCACTGTTCTTACGGGAAGTGTTGAATACTTTTACAATTTTCACTGTATTAAGATTATCACTGTTCTAACGGGAAGTGTTAAATACTCTCACAATTTTCACTTTTAGCACTTGTCAGGTCCCTGCTCGGGCGCCAGTTACGAATGTTCTTCGAGTAAAATACAAAAAAATATATTTTCAATGAGACTGATGTCTCTTTATTGAATTCAAAGTTAACTCTAAATTACATTCTGAATTACACTAGTACTTAGAGACTAAAAGTGCACCGACAGCAAGTTCAATATCATGGGAAAATATTCCAGACGGGAATCCGGTGCAAATGCACTTTATGCATATGAGCCGACGTATGCATAAAGTATGCGGCGCGTGTGCTGATTAAGCAAAAAGTAGTGTGTTAACTTTGACGTTAGTTGGTCACCTTCGATGAAGAATAGATGGTTGTAATCTCTACAAATTGTTTCTATTGAAAGTTTTTCTTCTTTGTTAAAATGATCTAGTTTTAATTCTTACTGCATTTGAGCCAATCTTTGTTCCACAACATGGTTAATTGTTATTGAGCTTAAATTGTATATCTTGTAGTTACTCGTATTTTCGGATTTAAATATTAAATTTTCGATGTTCACGTTGTTTGTTTTCAGTACCGAGATGTGTACGTAATCATCTCGGTGTAGTAATCACTTATGAAATGTATACCCGTGGTAAAATTTTTTTTTGCGATATATATTTGGTCAGAGTTTTCTGTGACTGGTCCATATTTTATGCATTTTTCAGTTCTTGCCGGAATGAACAGGTTCTGTGTTCGTAGAAAAAGTTTACTAGATAGTGTTTGTTTTTATAGTGGTACTTGAAAGTGTTGTCTTTATAGTTTACCACCGCGTTGAATTTTCTGAAGAAATCTTCACCTATTATACAATCCTGTGTGATGATAAAGTTACTTGGGATTATGTGAAATGTGTGAGAAATTTTTGGCCGCAAATGAATTCTAGGTTTAGTACCTAGTGATGATGTAGGTACATCACTTATACCTGTTAATGCTATAACAGTGTCTGTGTCTATCCATTCGTCGGGATTTAGGGTCTTTAATTTGATCAGGCTTAGAGCGGCGTCCGTGTCTAGAAGCATTAAAGCATTCTGGGCGTTGAACTCCTTTGACAACATCCTAATCAGACTTTTGAAGTTTCTAAGTTTCTACTCATTTATGGACTTTGCCCGCGTGAGTGGAGCTATTTCAAATTGAACTCTGTGTTAGGTATTGCTTTAAGTTTTGAATTTGATTTGGACTTCGATTTTTGATGTGGGTTTCATTGAGATACGAATTTCTGGTATTGATCGTGTCTTGGGTTTTGTTAAAGTCTTTGTTTTGTTTCTCTTAGCTAGTAGGATTTTGATTTCGACACATTTTTTATTGAGTTAGATTTTCATTATGTGAGTTGCACTGAGATTCTTCGTCTCAATTTAGATTATTTAATTTAGATTTTTGAGATATTTCATCTCGATTTACATTTTTTGATTTAGATTTTTGAGATATTTCATCTCGAGTTAGATTTTTTGGTTTAGATTTTTGAGATATTTTTCCTCTCGAGTTAGATTTTTTGATTCAGATTTTTGAGATACTTCATCTCGATTTAGATTTTTGAGATATTTCAACTCGATTTACATTTTGGCTGTGATTTAGAGAATTTGTTTTTTGAATTTACGCACCTTGGTTGATATTCTTCACCTGACTCCGCGTGCTGGACGTACCAGATCGCGATGAGTTTCCCTGATTAAGGTTGTTTTTACCCCTTGAGTTCCTATTATTGTTGAACTCTCTTTTACGTCATTCATCTATGGTGTGGGCTGTTTTCTTACAGTACCTACATAAAACGCTGATTTGTACTGTATTTATACTGTTCCTTTTGTGGAATGGTTGGCCATTATGGTAAGTTGAAAAGTGATTTCGGACGTTGGTGTACCGAACGTTACTGGGGTTAAAATTTAGACTTAATTGATTCGGATTTTGTTGCCAACGACTTTCGTTGGTATTGTGATTCTTCATTTCGTAGTTTCAACAATACGTATTGCATTTGCTTGGGTACTGTTTTGATGATAATAGAATCTTTTCTTCTTCCATTGCCTGGTCTATGGCTTCGTCTAGCTCTTTGCATTGCGCTCTTTTCACTAGGAGTTTAATCTGGGGTATCAGTCCGTTGCAAAAACTTTTTAGTATAACGGTATTATTTAGAGTTGGGATTGGGTTATTGGTTGCTTCGTCTGTGCTACTTGCTTTTGCATTATTTATTTCGTCAAACAGCGAGTTAGCTCTTTCCGTATAGGAAGCGACTGATTCTGTGTAGCCCTGTTTGAATTGGAATATCTCCGTTTTGATTACTTGCAGGGTAAAGCCTTCTTAAAGCTTTTGGTTACAGCGTCTTTTAATTCCATCCATTCATTATAATCGTTATATTTTACTATAACATTCTAAGCCCTACCGGTGAGTTTCGACTGCACTATGTCGACTAACTTCAATTTGCCTGCTGGTGAACCGGCCTTTTTTGATTGGAGGTCAACTAACTGATGAATCTATCTACTAATCTGGGAGATCCATCGAACTCAGGTATGTGTTTAATGCCTTGAGATGCATTAAAAGCCATTGGAGATATATATTGTAATAGGGGCTGTGTTGAGTGATTGGTTGGGTTGAGTGGACTTCCTGAAGTACTTTGTTCCTTTTTAGCTCCGAGCCAATTGAGTTTCTTCTGGGTAGTTTCCTACTTCTTAGAGATATGTTCAAGTTGATACCCGACATACATATACCAGTAACGTAAGGTTCGATTTACCAGAATCTTATTCAAAAACTCTTTACCGACTAACACAGTGAGGGAACGATTTTAATTACAGGTACATATTTTAAAAACTTATTTGTTTTTTCTTTTATAATAATAAAAAAGATATAAATGAAAGAGAGAGAAAAAAATAAATTCGCTTACATTATTTTCATGTATGTTGAGACTTCATGTATGCCGCTGACGATGCTCCTGAAGCTGTTCCTTCTTGGGGAGTTCTGACGATTGATTGAGTCTTGACGTATGCCACTGATGATGCTCTTGATTCTGTTCCTTCTTAGTGACTGCTGACGTCTCGTCCACAGGAATTAGATTACCTCTGTGGGGTTGTTGATCGTTGGATTGGACGTTTTTATTTTTAATTTTTATTTTTTCACTTTTTTGATCGTGTGGTATTTATTACTATATCTTGTGTCTTGTATGTCGTTTTTTCCACTAAATACAGTTTTCTGACCTTTTCTTGTTACTAATTTTATATTTCTTTTTTCTTCACTATTTGGTTTGTAATTTTTTCACACATTTCGACTTTTTTTTTTTGGTGTACACCTTTTGAGAAAGATTTGGTTTTGTATATGTGATTCGAATTGATTCGGTTACTTTTTTTTGATTAGGATTTTTATTTTTGGGACTCAAGGCAGACGCTTTTTCCTATGAGTATCCCACCGCTGCCACCAATTATTGAAGTTGCCGATGAGTTGACATAAAAGAAAACAAGCACGAGAATGGTTTAACAGTTGTTATAATAGTTTCGTTTGATTTAGGCAGAGGCAACTTGACAGTTTTAGATGTTGAACTAGACCGACTCTGTCATCGTTCCACATTCTTCCTCCATGTTTTTCGTTTTCCACTTACCCACTTACTCATCGTGCACTCTATGGGTCAACGAAGTAATCGGCTCCACGCGGCGTATTCCTGCACTCGTTTGTTTATGCAAGTGAGCGTAAGAATATCTAACATTTGATATTGATACTTCATTGATTTATTGCGGCACTTGAGTAGGTCAGTGTGACCTGGTTTGCACATGTGCTTGCGGACACTTGAGTAGGTCAGTGTGACATGTTACCAGCGCATCGGGCTGATATAAGAGCGTGTAATAGGATTCGGTGACTGATGTCACCGAAGTAGCGTCTTGTGTGGCCATAACACTAAGTTTCCTTATCAAGTAGTTTTAGATTCAAAAATATTCACGTTGGACTGGTAGCTCTCCAGCAAAAGCACCTGCTACAACTGCCATTAAATGCGGCTTGACCTTATTGCGCTAGATCGAACGGTCTCGTTCTTTATAGAGGGCGCACAAGGTTTGTCTCGTTTAGAATGTGGAGTATAACGTTGTTGCAATGGCCATGAAGGTGAATCGGTGTTTTCGAGCAAAGTTCGTTATTTCGTCATCGACGGTAGTTACTCCTAAGTCTCTGTGGATATCATTGTTTCTGATATACCACGGGTCAGTTACTATGACTCATAGCACTTTGTTTTGAAAGGATTGTAGGATATCTCTATTGCTTCGTTTGGTACAATCCCAAAGTTGTATACCAAGCATCCAAATGGGTTAAGCATTTGCTTGTATAAAAGCAGTTTGTTATATTGCCTGAATCTATTTTCAAACTTGTCGTGTTTCTTTTTAAATTGCGACTTCCATTTAAGTTTCGCGTCCAGCGCCATTCCTAAATACTTTGCTCGTTTGCATACTGTATTTGTACCGACTTAATGAAAATGGGTAGGTTGCTAATTTTTGTGTAAGTAAAGTTAACATGAGTCGATTTGGTCTCCTCGAGAGCAATGCGCCAAATCTTTGTCCACTCTCAAATTTTGTCCAAAGCTCGTTGGAGCTTTACAATTGCTGACTCGACTGATTTATCTGTTGTTAATATACCCGTATCGACCGCGAACGTAACTAGGACAGTGCCTTCTTCTTGCGGTATATCTCAAGTGTACAGTAAGAACAAGATCAGACCAAGAACACTTGCTTCCAGTACTCCGGCAAAGATTTCCTTAAATTAGGAGTATTTCGATTCATGTTTAACTCGCAATAGTCTGTTCGCAAGGTGCGATTCTAAAATTCCATATAATTGTTCCTTAAGAAACTTGAGGCTTGAGAGACGTCCAGAAAAGCACTAGAACATATATCTTTCTCCTCTAAGGTTCTCTCTATTTCATTTGTTATTCTATAAACCTGTGGAATGCTTTGTTCTGAAGCTGAATTTCATTAATTAAACATCTTTCTGCAATGACCTGTTGTAGGCGCTTTAACAAAAGCTTTTCAAATACCATAGATACTATCGGCAGAAGCGATACCGGTCTGTACGATTTGTTGTCGTTTGGAGGCTTTCCCGGTTTTGGAACCATTATAATTTCGGCGACTTTCCATTGCTTTGGAACGTATGATAATCTTAGCTCGGCATTTATAATATGCAGAAGCTTGATCATGGCTTTCTTTGGCAATTCTTTGAGGATCAAGGGGCCTTGATATTTTTAAGATTTATTATTATCTGACAAAGTTCGACCAACAACAAGCTCTTTATTTTAATGTTGTCAGTTGTCGTAGTCGTACTACCAAGGACTTCTGTTAACGCTTGTCAGTCAAATGGCTAAAAAGTTTCTTCCAGGTGCACGGCAAATAAATCCGCTTTCTCTTTGTCTGCCTTTGCCCATTCGCCATTGTTTTATCAACAACATTATCGGTAGCGATTGCATTTGGGGTTTTTTTAATACGAGGGTGGGTCAATAAGTCCCTGAAAAATGAAATAAGGAACACTCTTTTCGGTATAAAAACATTTTATTTTTCAACATAGTCTCCTTTTAGCTCTATACACTTCATCCAACGTTTCTCCAACTTTTTGATGCCCTCCAAATAGTACGATTTCTCGAGCCCCTCAAAATAAGCGTTTGTTTTAGCGATGACTTCTTCATTCGACCCAAATCTCTTACCTCCGAGCCATTTCTTCATTTTTGGAAACAAGAAATAGTCGCAGGGGGCTAAATCTGGGGAATATGTTGGATGAGGGAGGAGTTCCTAGCCTAACTCATGGAATTTTGCCATTGTGACTGCGGACTTGTGCGCCGGTGCGTTTTCCTGGTGAAAAAGAACTTTTTTCTTCGCCAAATGCGGCCGTTTTTTGCTTTAAATCGTTTTTTGCTTTTTTCGCAAAAAATAGTGTTTAATAAGCACTCCAAATTCACTTTTTTCCATTTTAGCGAAAATGCTAGTAGTCGTCTATATAAAATGGCTGCCACAACAAAACTATTTGACAGATCTCTCTGAAAATTTGGGTGCGTTCTTCTGAAAGATGATTCTTGACAAAAAAAAATAAATTTAAGGTGACGACACAATTTGTGTTAATTTTCAGGGAATTATTGACCCACCCTCGTACCTTTCATGGATTTCCATAGTGAATAATTCGAACTTTTTTCGACAGTCAAGCTTTCAAGACACGTATCGATCTCACGATTTTTGAATTCTTTGATTGCGTTCTTGAGTTCATTACACAAATGGTTATAAGAGTTTTGTGCTTGGGAGCTCGGATCCGTTGCCATCTCTTGCGTGCTCTCCTCTTTGGGCGTATCAGTTTTTTTATTTCCGGCGGATATTTACCTTGGCCAGTTGCGACTTCTTTCCTCCTATAGGGAGTGTTGTTCCATCCGGTATTCTGTATGACTTCAATAAATCTGCCAACTTCATCTGCAATTTCATATGGTGTTTTAAGCAACACATTGAAAACAGTGTTTTCTGCACAATATTTCCTAAAGCCGTCCCAGTTAGTTTTGTTTGCACTTAATCTAGGGCCCCTTCTTTCCTCATTAGATGATCGCTTATTGTCACGATTACTGGTGAATGATCTGAGGAAAGATCGAAACTTTCCTCGACGTTTGTAAAGTCTTTAGCTACACCGCTTGTAATGGAGAGGTCCACAAGGTCAAGAGTTTTTGCTCTGTCGGTGGGCCAATATGTCGGTTTTCCCGTCGAAAAGAAGTCAACATTAAAATACATGCCAGCTTCGTAGAGTAATCTGCCTTTAGTTGAAGCGCTTCTTGATCCCCAAAGGTGTGCTTCGAATTGAAATCACCACCGACAAAAAAATTCGGTCCAAGTGAGTTTAAAAGATTTATAAAATCGGTCTTGGTGGTTGGATGTTTTGTGAATAGGGATGGGCATCTGATTGGCATCAACCTGGGGATGTCCAGTGTCGCAACTATCTCACACTCATCAATTGTGCTTATTTTAACTCCCCGTGGTCACCACCGGGTACTGGTCTATGTCCATCCGGACTTGACTTGCTGAACTTATAAGTGCGAGTGTTGATAAAGGAAAAAATAAAGCAACACTATAATGCTCTGTCGGAGTTGACTGTCTGCTAGAGTCTCAGAAGTCTAACATGAGCCCCTCAGGAAGAGGACGTATGGCGGATGAATTCACATGGTTGAATCAACGGTGGCGTCAACAGTCAACATGGCAGATACTTCAATGAGCTACTTCGACGTATTTGGAGCTGAGGTCATTGAGGATTTTCAACACTAGTCAGGGTGTTGAAATATAGATAGTGGCGGAAGAGCCCTTAATGGGTCAACGACAGCTCTCACATCCCCGCAGCGAGTTACTGACTCCGGAATATTCCGGCTCCTTTTTGTCTAAGGGGTCGCAGAAAGGGCTTGGTCCCCCAGGTTGGGGGTTGTGCGTGGGGCTAACAACCCTACCACGGAAAAAATTTTTTTGTTACGAAGCGACCAATAGCCTCGGATAAGGATGAATTTACTGTTGACGACCCGACTAAACGAAAACAATGACTTTCGGAGCTGCACGTGGAATGTTCGAACCCTGAATGGACAGCGTGCAGCCGAACAACTAGCGGAGGCCGTAGACTGCTACAAAGCAGATATCACCGCCATCCAAGAAGTGCGGTGGGATGGGCCGGGCAAAAGGAAGATGAAAAACTGTGATATCTACTACGGTGATTGCTACAGGGAACAGAAGCAGCGATTATTTGGATGCGGATTCGTTGTAAGCGGCAGGCTTAGGCAAGAAGTCTTGAGCTTTCGACACGTAAGTGAACGCCTTGCAACTATCCGCATCAAGGCTAAATTCGCCAACATCAGCCTTATATGCGCTCACGCCCCCACAGAAGGTAAAGACGATGCTACCAAAGATTGTTTCTATGAGCTACTCGATAAAGCATATGAGCAATGTCCTAAATATGACGTTAAGATCGTCTTAGGTGATTTCAACGCCAAAATAGGAAAGGAGGTCCTCTTTGGTAGTACAATCGGAAAGCGCAGCCTACACGACACCACTTCTGGAAACGGACTTAGGCTGATTGATTTTGCTGCGGGACGTAATGTTTCCATAGCTAGTTCACGGTTTCCTCACCTTAATCATCAAAACGTCAACAATTGATCATGATGCGATCGACGCAAGGCACTCCTACAGTATTCTAATTGTCCGAACTTACCGAGCGGCCAACATTGACTCAGATCACTACCTTGTTGTAGCCAAGGTACGGATGCGGATATCCCTGACGCCAAAACAACGAGAAAATACTGTGAGGAGATTTAACGTTGGACGGCTACAAACCGCCAGAACCTTTGCCGATCGCGTATCCTTAAACCTCTCGAGAAGTCTTATGCTGCCAGCATCAAGTGCCGAAGACCAATGGCGCCGATGCCATGAAGCCATCAAAAACGCCGCAACTGATGTACCCGGTTTCACCAGTCCACCCCCACGAAACCCCTGGTTTGGCGAAGTGTGCCGGCAAGCACATGCAGCAAAACAAAGTGCCTACGAAGCGCCGCTGCATAGAAGGGCGAGAGCAGCTCGTCAGCTCTACGAGTAAAAAAGGAGGGAAGAACATAGGCTTCTCCGGAGAAAAAAGAAAGAGCATGAGAAGCGTGCGATCGAGGATATAGAGAGGTGCTACTCCAGGAATAATGTTCGGAAGTGTTATGCCAAAAAGACCCTAACAGCGACCTGTAGAGACAAACAAGGAAACCTTGTAGTAGAGTCACAGTCGATGCTGAGGACATGGAAAAACCATTTCTGCAGACTGCTAAACAGCGAAGATGACACAAATTCCGCTGTCAGGCAGAATGAACCATTCAACCTGGATGATGAAAGCAAAGATTTTCGTCCACCTGACCAAAATGAAGTAAGGATAGCAATATCTAAGCTTAAATCCAACATGGCTGCTGGGCCGAACGGCTTAACTGCCGAACTGTTTAAGGCGGCGGGAGATAACCTGGTGGAGAGCATACACCAACTTGTCTCCAAGATTTGGTCAGAAGAAGGTATGCCTGATGAATGGAACCTTATCATCATTTGTCCGGTCCACAAGAAAGGAGACCTTTTAAACTGCGCCAGCTATAGAGGCATCAGTCTCCTGAATATTGCGTATAAGATCATGTCTGCTGTACTGTGTGAACGCCTGAAACCATTCGTGAACAATCTGATAGGTCCCTATTAGTGCGGTTTTAGGCCCGGTAAGTCCACGACCGATCAAATATTCACACTACGGTAGATCCTGGAGAAAACCCAAGAAGTTCATATCGATACTCATAATCTTTTTATCGATTTTAAGGCCGCATATGACAGCATTTATACAGACGAGCTATACAGAGATATGTCTAGTTTTGGCATCCCTGCCAAACTTGTCAGATTGTGTAGAATGACGATGGAGAACACTCGCTGCTCCATAAAGGTTGGAAACCATCTCACCGAGACCTTAGATGTCAAAAAAGGATTTAGACAAGGTGACGCGCTGTCATGTGACTTCTTCAACATCATTCTTGAGAAAATTGTGTGAAACCCGCAAGCCAACACCAGGGGCATAATTTTCCAAAAGTCTGTGCAACTTCTTGCATACGCTGATGACATTGACATTATTGGCAGAACACAGCGAGCTGTCACTGGTGCGTTTGCAAGTATTTGTGCAGAAGCGGCAAAAATGGGTTTAGTGGTGAATGAGGGTAAAACAAAATATATGCTGTCAACAAGAGGGGACACACAACATCGACGAATCGGACAGAACGTAACGATAGGCAGCTACAATTTTGAGGTAGTTAGGGACTTTGTCTACCTCGGCTCCGCTGTAAACTCTGATAATGACACCTCAGCAGAAATCAAGTGAAAAATTACACTTGTCAACCGCTGTTTCTTTGGCCTAAGATGGCAATTCATTAGTAAGGCCTTGTCAAGAAACACTAAGGAGACTCTATAAAAGACCCTTAACATCCCTGTTCTACTCTATGGCGCAGAAGCATGGACCCTAGGAAAAGCGGATGAAGATCTTGGTCGTTTGCGTTGATAGACTTTGGAGAAGAAGATTTAACAGCGAACTCTACGAGCTGTACAGCGACATCGACCTGGTCAGAAAAGTACGAAAAGTACCAACGCTACGGCCCGAAGAGTCTTCGCTTCCAACCCGGAGGGACAACGCAGTAGAGGAAGACCTCGCCTTAGGTGGCGCGCACAAGTGGAAAGGGACCTCAACCAACTTGGAGTGTGCAACTGGAGGCAGTTAGCCAAAGATCGCGCTAACTGGAGAGGCGTATTGGTTGAGGCCCAGGTCTACCCCGGACTGTAGCGCCACCTAAAGTAAGTAAGTAAAGTAAAAGGCGGTCTTTTCTAGGCAATAAATGGACGCGATATTGTAGTACGAGTGCTTATTTCTTACGAGAACAGTACTTACTTGCATCGTATCGGTCTCAATAATTGTGTTTATAGAATGCTCAATACAATCTTTAATGTAAGCACGGTAAGCATAGTATCCTTTTATTTTCACACTAGATTTCTTTTTCAAGTGCGTTTCGGAAATTACAAGTAAGCATATGTCAATATTGTTTCCTCGCAAGAATACTTGTAGTTCGTCTTTCTTTTCCAATAGTCCATTTTACGTTCCATGTTAATATTTTAAGCAAGTGTTTCATATTCATACTTGAGTTCCTGTTTTGCGAGTTTTATGCTCGAGATTGATCAACTTTTCAAATATAAATTTAATCGGTTTACTTTGCTCCTCAAGTTTCTCGAGAATTATAGAAAGAACTTGTGAGATTAGATCTGGAGCAATACTTCTTTTCTCATTTTCTAGCGACGCGGCTTGCGCATACGTTTGCCCACCAGAAGATGACGGCTTTTCTTTTCGGACTTTTTCATGCACAACTTTCGTCTCTTCCTTGACAAGTTTGCTTTCTGTCGCTGTTTTCCCCGTAGAAACTTTAGATTTTTCCTGTGGTATCGGATCTAAGATACATTTTTCCGAAAGATGTTTACCGACCCATTTTACGCATTGCGGTTCTTTTTGCAAGTAAGTCTGCGTATGACTGAAGCCTTGACAACGCTTACACTGCGGGATCGATCTTGTATTCTTACGCAATGGCTCGATTTCCATTACGATGTTTAGTACAGTTTTAATATTGTAAATATCGTCTATATTCTGGTTCTTATCAAAACTAGTCCATGCTTTACCACGATTTCTTGTTGTCGTTTCGTCTGCTACTTCTCCTTCTTGATAATATTTGCAGCGTAAAGAATTTTAAAGCCTTTAGCTTGAAAATCATTCATAATGTCTTCTTTGGTACCCGAAGGGTGGAGACCTCTTCCTACAATAGCCTTTCTAGCTTGTTTTCGTAAGTGTACCATTGGATCTTCTCAGTATTTAATTTCTGGTAGGAGACCCTGGGCTAGTAGGGGAGTCGTCTCGTGAACCTGGTCAAGGCAGGCAAGATATAAAAATCAAAGTATAAACTTAAGAATTCTTAAAATAACCACTTGAAATAAAGGGTAGTTATCATTGAAAGTTAGCGCCTTTTATTTAGACCAAAAGAGACCGAAAGACAGAGCGTAACGAATTTCGTCGAATAGGAAAGCTATTCCATTATTTACAAGTTTTGTTTTCACAACTGCAGATTCATCAGTTTTCGATACAGTTCCTTAAATATAAATATAAATTTCTGAAGGTAAAATATTAAGATTATGATGTTGGACACAAATTTGAATAATATCATTTTTCTAGAAATTACTCAAATATGGTCAATATATATGATATTCCAATTTTGAGATACTCCCCTCAATTCTTGGTTCTTCAAAAATATTCAACATGTCTTGAAGGTTTAGTTTAATCTTTCAATCTGTATCCCATTGATAATAGAAATTGTTGGTTTTGTACAGCAAGTTCTGATGTTCTCCCATCAGACGTTGATAGTTTATTATATAATATCTTATATAATTTGATATGTAAGATCGGTTTTCATATATTATGATTATTATTGCTTAATATGAATCGAACTGTTATGGATTCACCGTCTTGACCTAAGAAATTCAATGTTATAGAACTTATCCCCTTAGCGTTCACTGGCAAAGAGATGACATTTCGAGGAACTTCAACTATTACGTACCCTGGGCTGACCTTAACAGAAAGTTCATATTGTAATATGCAAGCTACGGCTCGAGTAGATAAAACGATATTCTGTGAAATTTATTTCTTTATTTTCTAGTCTATAGAAAAATTCAAGTTCACACTATACTATTCTTCGCAAATTCTTTTCTTACAAGGTCTCTTTCCTCTCAAATCACTTTATCTCCTTTCAATTACTTAATTCACAAATCCAAACTAATTACTTTTTCTTGTTCACTCTCAACTTTCAATTTATCACCAAATTACAACTTCGCCCATTATCACTTTTCCAATCTCTTCGCCACGGTTCTAAACCAACTGTGTCTTTTTGATCGCCATCTGTCCTTATATAGCAGAAGTTTCTGATAGCCAGAAACTTCTAGCAAATTCTTCGACCACTGGAACAAGAGAAATAATTCTTGCAGTTATAATTCCCTTTTATCCCTGATATTATTCGTCTCTTTCGTTGACATGAGCTGTGGAGACTTCGTCCCAGACACGAACCTCGAATGAAAGGACAGTTCGAACCAAAATTCTGCCAGAATGAAAAGTCACTTCGGAATTTGCTGCATAGTCATAGGAGCGTAGTTATTATTATGCTACAATATAGTATGTGTGCAGGTCGATTATTGATATAGGTTTCATCAATTAAATTTTATTCAATTCGTCCAATATTTACTCTGTTTACATCAACGTAAAGATCTGATTCATGCAATTTATTTGCAGCTAGCTTTTGCTTGCAGAATCCCAAAAGTGATCCAATATAGTGTAGCATAATAATAACTACGCTCCTATGTCTATGCAGCAAATTCCGAAGTGACCCTCCATTCTGGCAGAATTTTGGTTCGAACTGTCCTTTCATTCGAGGTTCGTGTCTGGGACGAAGTCTCCACAGCTCATGTCAACGAAAGAGACGAATAATATCAGGGATAAAAGGGAATTATAACTGCAAGAATTATTTCTCTTGTTCCAGTGGTCGAAGAATTTGCTAGAAGTTTCTGGCTATCAGAAACTTCTGCTATATAAGGACAGATGGCGATCGAGAGCAGGCAGTTGGTTTAGAACCGTGGCGAAGAGATTGGAAAAGTGATAATGGGCGAAGTTGTAATTTGGTGATAAATTGAAAGTTGAGAGTGAACAAGAAAAAGTAATTAGTTTGGATTTGTGAATTAAATAATTGAAAGGAGATAAAGTGATTTGAGAGGAAAGAGACCTTGTAAGAAAAGAATTTGCGAAGAATAGTATAGTGTGAACTTGAATTGTTCTATAGACTAGAAAATAAAGAAATAAATTTCACAGAATATCGTTTTATCTACTCGAGCCGTAGCCAGCATAGTACATTGGTGTCAGAAGCGGGATAAAACTTATTCTGGGAATAACTATTTCCGTGGTGTGAAATTGAAAAAAAAAAAAAAAAAAAAAAAAAAAAACGATTTCCGTGTTGAGTTAATTAGTTCCGCAAAATGGGTCGCAAATTGGGAAAACTAACTATAATTCAACTAAAGGCAGAACTCAGTAAGCGGAGCCTCGACACAACTGGGGCAAAAGATGCCTTGCTGATTCGTCTGGAAGAAGCAGTGGAAGAGGAACCAGCAAGTACAGCAGCCGACCCGGGTATAACGAGTCTGCTCCTGCAACTTAAGTTAGTCATGGACGAACAAAAGAAAGCAATAGAAGACCAAAGGAATTCTATAGAACTTAAGCTGGACGAACAAAAGAAAGCAATGGACGAACAAAAGAATTCTCTAGATGCTCTGGAAAGCAAACTTGATGAGCAAAACAAGAACTTGGAATCCAAATTCGAAGCGATCGAAGAGAAAATCGAGAAGGTCGAGACGCAACTCGGAAAAGTCGAAACTAGATTCGATGAAAATTTTGAGAAACATAAAACTCAGTTCGGGAAAATAGAGACTCAGTTTGAAAAAGTGGATACGCAATTCGAGATAGTAGGGAAGCAAGTCGAAAATCTTGCTGAGGAGCTCAGCAACGTGAAGAGACAGAAAGCACGGGAATATTCCACTGACGGTCTGAGAAGAAAGGAGATTCAGCCTCCTATCTTCGATGGTCAAACATCATGGCCAATTTATAAAAGGCAACTCGAAGCGGCCGCAATGACCAATAGCTGGGACGATGAAGAGAAGTCCATTGCACTCACACTTGCACTGAGGGGTCCAGCTGAGGAGCTCTTGCAGACCATCCCGGAAGATAAACAGCAGAACTACGACTCTCTGGTTCAGGCTATCGAGATGCGGTTTGGGGATGAACACATGCAGCAGGTGTACAGGGTTCAGCTGCGTAGTCGAGTCCAGAAAAGGGGGGAAACGCTCCAACAGTTGCAAGCGGATATAGAGCGACTAGCCCATCTTTCATACCCTAAAGCCGGTGAGGAGCTTATCAACGAAATGGCGGTGGAAGCTTTTATTCAGGCCATAGAGGACAGACAACTGCAAATGGCTGTAAGGATGGCTGAAAAGCGAACTCTCCCCGAGGCATTGGCATTCGCTTTGTCAATGAAGGCTGCGGACCAAGCATACCAGGGAATACACCGTGTCAGGGAAATGTCCGTCGTGGAATGCTCATGCCAGAGAACAGCCGTCATAGATGAAGACAGAGCTCGCGGAAGTCAAATCCGTTGCTGGAATTGCAAGCAAACCGGACACCTACAACGGCAGTGCAGAAGTGCACCTAGACGAGGAAATTGTTCACATTGCGGAAGTAGGAGAAGCAGAGAGGAAGCATCTGGCTGTCAGTCAGACTTCCCAAAACCAGCAGTCGGGAAATGCGTAAGGACCAGCTTCGCGGGGCAGAAGTTGGTTTCTGGAATCGGGGCCCCCAGGACCACCATTTAAGTTTCGCAAACCAAACGGGGTAACAAGAGCCTGACAGTGGAGGCACTAATCAACGAGAAGAAGTGCGTAGCCACCATCGACACAGGTGCCACTGCCTCCATTGTAAGAAGAGATATCGTCAAAAGCTCCTGGCTGCACAACACCAACAGCTACTGCCTGAAGACTGCAACAGGGGAAATGGCGAAGGTATTTGGAGAAGTTCGTTTTACGATTACTCTGGCAGGACTGACGTTCTCCCATGTGTTTCTGGTGGCCGATATATGCGACGAGTGCATCATCGGAGTAGACTTCATGAAAGCAAATGAAGTAATCTTGGACATCGGGATGCAAGTACTGAGGTATCGAAATGTGGAGATTCCGATGGTGTACGGAAATGAGAGTGCCGTAACTCTCAGGACAGTCATCAGCAAAGACGAAGTTTTGCCGCCGTCTTCAGAGACAATCATTTGGACGAAGCTGGAAGGTGATCTTGGGAGCCACCGATTCTACATAGTAGAACCAGACCCGGAGAAGAATTCTCAAGACTACATCGTGGGAAAGACGTTAGTCGAACCAAAGAACACCATGGTTCCAGTGAGAGTTTTGAACGCAAGACCACACACTGTCAAACTAAGGCGAGGGGAGGTGACTGGAAAATGCACGCCGATTACCGCCGTCGCAACAATATCTGAACGTGATGCTCCAAAACCTCTCCCATCACCTTGGACAGCGGAAACGAGAGAGACGATTCTCCAGTCCAGTGAGCTGAATCAGGAGCAGCGAACTATGGCAGAGAATCTTATCAATGAGTACGCTGATGTATTTGCCTCACAGGACGGAGAATACGGCCGAACACACCTGGTACAACATCGAATAGACACTGGTGATACTAGACCAATTCGTCAGCCTGCTAGGCGCCTTCCATTGGCAAAGCAGACAGAAGTTGCAGAGATGGTGTCGGCAATGGAGAAAGAAGGTCTGATTGAAAGTTCCAAAAGTCCGTGGGCATCACCGGTTGTACTGGTTAAGAAGAAAGATGGCAGCACGCGGTTCTGCGTGGACTATCGGCAGCTCAATTACGTCACCAAGAAAGACAGCTACCCTCTGCCACGGATTGACGACACGCTAGACACACTATCATGAGCCCGATGGTTTTCCACTCTCGACTTGAAGAGTGGCTACTGGCAGGTACAGATCCATCCAGAAGACCGGGAGAAAACCGCCTTCACCGCAGGAAATGGGCTATGGCAATTCACGGTAATGCCATTCGGGGTGTGCAATGCTCCGGCGACTTTCGAGCGATTGATGGAATGTGTCCTGCAAGGGTTAACATGGAAAACCTGTTTGGTATACTTGGATGATGTCATCGTCGTAGGAAAAACGTTTGCGCAACACCGAGACAATCTAAGGGATGTATTTCAAAGGCTTCGAAGTGCCCACCTGAAGCTCAACCCCAAGAAGTGCGCCCTGTTTAGAGCGGAAGTCAAGTACCTGGGACACATAATTTCAGCGAAAGGAGTGAGAACCGATCCGGAGAAGGTCGAAGCGGTGAAAAACTGGCCAGTCCCCAAAGACAAACACCAACTAAGGAGCTTCCTGGGCCTAGCCACCTACTACAGACGGTTCGTGAAGGATTTTGCCGGGATCGCAAAGAACCTGCACCAGTTGACGGAAAAGGGAAAACAATTCAAATGGTCAATTGAGTGCGAGAAGAGCTTCAAGGCACTTAAACAACGGCTATGCGATGCCCCGATACTGGCTTACCCCACTCCCGGGGAAACGTTCGTTGTGGATGCAGATGCTAGTAATGTCGGGGTAGGAGCCGTACTCTCCCAGGTGCATGATGGCCAAGAGAAGGTGGTTGCGTACTTCAGCAAGGTGCTCTCTAAGCCAGAAAGGAACTACTGCGTGACAAGGCGGGAACTTCTAGCTTTGATCTTGGCTACGAAGCATTTTCACAAATACCTCTACGGGAGGAAGTTCGTTCTTCGCACAGACCATGCAGCCTTAAAATGGCTATTACAATTCAAGAGTCCTGAGGGTCAGGTCGCAAGATGGATCGAAAGGCTGCAAATCTATGACTACGAAATACAGCATCGTAAAGGAAAACTCCACTCTAATGCGGATGCACTGTCCCGGAGACCATGCAGAACGGATTGTAAACATTGTGCGCGTCAGGAAGAACGGGAGCTGGTTTCCATCCAAAGAATGAGAGCCGAACCTATCGCCGGCTGGAGCGTAGATGAGATCCGGAACGCTCAGAAGGAAGACCCGGATATCGAGCCGATTCTGGCCTGGAAGGAGAACATGGAGAAACCGGATCATCAGAACATCTCTCACAGAAGCCCGACCTTAAAGGCATATATTGCGCAGTGGGACTCCCTCCATGTCCAAGAAGGTGTTCTGAGAAGAAAATGGGAATCCTCCGACGGAAAGTCGTTTGTAATGCAGCTTGTCGTACCGCGGACGAGGGTCAAGGAGGTGTTACAGGAAATGCATGGCGGGGCGACCGGAGGCCACTTGGGAGTGAATAAGACGCTAGAAAAGGTACGAGAACGTTTTTATTGGTTAAAAGCGAAGGAAGATATCGAAGACTGGTGCAGAAAATGCGACGTGTGTGCAGCTAGCAAGGGTCCGACGATCAAAACTCGAGGTAAGATGCACCAATACAACTCGGGAGCACCTTTCGAACGAATCGCCATTGACATCGCAAGGCCCTTTCCGGAAACCGACAATGGCAATCGGTATATACTCGTAGTGATGGACTACTTCAGTAAGTGGCCGGAAGCGTTTCCGATCCCTAACCAGGAAGCCAGAACCGTGGCGGAGCAGATCGTCTACAATTGGGATAGCAGATTCGGTGTGCCCTTGGAATTGCATTCTGACCAAGGGCGGAACTTCGAGTCAAGAATCTTCCAAGAGATGTGTCAACTACTCGGAATCAAAAAGACAAGGACAACCCCGCTTCATCCACAGTCGGACGGTATGGTGGAGCGTTTCAATAGGACTTTGGACGAACATCTCTCGAAGGCCGTAGGTGACTACCAACGGGATTGGGACCGGCAGATTCCCTTGTTTTTGATGGCCTATAGAAGTGCCGTGCATAGCACTACTCGACATACGCCGTTCGAAATCTTATTTGGTGGAATAGCTCGTTTACCCAGTGAGGTGAAATTTGGATCTCCTACCAATGAGCCCAGAAATGAAGAAGAGTACGTGGCGGACATTAGGGAAAGGCTTAGGGACATACACCAAAGGACCAGAAGCCAGATTAAGATGACGACCGCATGAAGACCAGGTATGATGCCAAGGCAACAACGTCAGGATTCCAGGAAGGAGATCTGGTGTGGCTGTATAATCCCCATCGCCAAAAGGGGAAATCACCTAAATTACAGCGGAACTGGGAAGGTCCCTACAGAATAGTAACCCGCATCAACGATGTTGTCTACCGCATCCAGCGAGGACCGAGGGCCAAAATGAAAGTGGTTCATGTGGACCGACTGAGTCGATACAATGGCCGAAATGAGGATGCACTTGTTCGGGACGAACACGTCTAAGAGGGGGGCAGTGTAGCATAATAATAACTACGCTCCTATGTCTATGCAGCAAATTCCGAAGTGACTTTCCATTCTGGCAGAATTTTGGTTCGAACTGTCCTTTCATTCGAGGTTCGTGTCTGGGACGAAGTCTCCACAGCTCATGTCAACGAAAGAGACGAATAATATCAGGGATAAAAGGGAATTATAACTGCAAGAATTATTTCTCTTGTTCCAGTGGTCGAAGAATTTGCTAGAAGTTTCTGGCTATCAGAAACTTCTGCTATATAAGGACAGATGGCGATCAAAAAAGGACAGTTGGTTTAGAACCGTGGCGAAGAGATTGGAAAAGTGATAATGGGCGAAGTTGTAATTTGGTGATAAATTGAAAGTTGAGAGTGAACAAGAAAAAGTAATTAGTTTGGATTTGTGAATTAAATAATTGAAAGGAGATAAAGTGATTTGAGAGGAAAGAGACCTTGTAAGAAAAGAATTTGCGAAGAATAGTATAGTGTGAACTTGAATTGTTCTATAGACTAGAAAATAAAGAAATAAATTTCACAGAATATCGTTTTATCTACTCGAGCCGTAGCTTGCATATTACAATATTTTGATTTTGTTTTACTTATTTATTTATATATATGATATTTTGCTCGATTAGAAGTTTCAAAAATAAATAGCCGCATGTAAATGTATTAAAATTTCGACAGTTGTTATAATTATAATGAATATTTTCACACACATATCTTACAACTTCTATAGGTGGCCTTAAATTACCGAAACTATTTAAATATTTTGTCATATTTTTATGCATAATATATGCTACCCAATGAGATCCTGGTCCACTCTCATTATCTAATTAATTAAATTAATTACACTGCATTCTTTATCGTATGGTCTTATTGGTAATTTAACTCTCATGTGGAGACCATGAAAATTAGGTATATGCATTTTACCAAACTTCATATTATCAATATTTATGAGAGGACGATTAGGTAGCAAAAAAAAAGAAAAGTTTTTTGAATCTTGTGGTTTTAAGAAAAGTCTAAATCCCTTTTTATATGGTTGTAGATAAAGTTCTCTGCCTTTCTCAATTTTTATACCTTCCATGGTTAGGTTGTGACGTTTATCCTCTTCCAACTGTTGCTTGGCCACCTTTGAAGCATTGGTTGCCTTAACTAATATCCGCAGCTCCTCCAGATAGGGATCCAACCACTGATAGCCTAATAGTGTTTCTAGCCTCTTTAAGAGTTTTTTTTAAATAAATTATTTCTTTTATACTTGGGACGTGGACTTCTTTTACTTGATTTGATATGTTTATATTGACAGCCCATGTTAAGTTTTGTTTTTGTCTTCACCATATTCGTAACCAATAGACTATTTAATTTCTCTGACATTAATGAATCTCTAGCGTCGATCAGACATACGAGTATTCTATATTTTCTATTATTAGCGTATGCGATATTGTGTTGACGGCAAGCTCATCCAATTGATTAATTCGTCAATCTCCTCCCCAAGACGTTCCTTTAATTTTGGCCCAGGCCCACAGAGGTTGTTTAAGGGAAGATGCAAATTTTCGATTAAAGAGTTGACTAACCCCTGGAATGATTGTTTCCTACTGATAGGTTTCACGCTATAACCAATCATATTATACTACTTCTTCATTGTTGAAGACGTTGATCAATTATGAATTTCTTGTCTATAAAACCCTGTGTTTTATAAAGGATGATTTTATTAACTGAAATGAGCTTCATTAAACAACTGGATACTACTAAACTAAAGAACATTGATAACCATGTTAAAGAAAAGAGGAAACATGGAGCATTATTCCCCAATAGTATTCGAGGAATAATTGTGGTAATATCAAACTGCGGAAAAACAAATTATTTGAGGGTGGCCGTGGTGTAGTGGTAACATCATCGCTTGTCACGCTGTTGGTTCACGATTCAAATCCTGATGTCAAGAATCATCTATTTATTTCGTATGAAATAAATAAAAAAGTCGATCAATTGCGAAGCTAAGTCAACTTTACTGCAAAGGCATAACACTGGCAGTAGAGTAACTGGCAGCGATTCTGCCTACAATACAACTGACTACAAATTACAATTTCTTCTATCTTAAGTACTAATCCATCGGCACGTTGTTGATGATCAGGCATCAACAGCATGATGTCTCAGGTGTCCTCCACATTCTTTCTGGATGCAATTCGGTGCATGATGTCAGCAAATTCTTTCACGTAGTCTGAACACTTGTCATGATTACCGGACGAATCGTGGGAGCGATTCTGGGAACTGTTTGCACTGCATGATCTCAATGTTTGTTCCGTTAACGCCTCCGACGTCATGGATTTTAGGTAATTTTGGATATCCTCGATTCCCAAAGTCGTGGTGAATGATCTTCTTGGAGCGAGAACGGGTGCTTGACCTGTGGGTTCTTGGCTTGCAGGAACGCCCGCTGGGTTTGCTGGAACAGGTTCTTGATTTGCTTTCGAACCACTCTCGTGTCTTAGGTTGCGTCCTAATCGTTTAAAGATGACGATCAGGAGAACTATCAATGTTACCAAGATGATATTGATGGATATATTGACCTTGTTTCTGTTTTCGAGCAGGCTGATCTCTATAGTGCTGTTGACGTGGAGTTGTTTCATCATTTCTAGGGATAGTACTTCTTCGGTTCTGCCTTGCTTCGATGTTGGTTGCAATATCGCCGGTAAGGGTTGATGTTTGGTAACCTCATTTGCTACAATTAGTCTTTCGTCGATGTTGATCGTGGTGTTGAAATGTCGAATAATAAAGGTACCTTTTAGCATGATAACATCGTTATTTATACCAATAGGTCCGTTGAATTGATTTAGTAATAAAATGCCAGGGGAGATTTCTTCGACTGCTGGAATGTGCTGATTGTTGATGAGGGTACAGTTTGCTGCTTGGCTTCTTAGGAGATTGGGGATATACGTTGTGTTGCTTATATCTAAAATACTCTTACTATGACATATAGATAATTTATTGTATGATTTACATTCGTTAATGATTCCATATATTTGGTCCTTACATTCTACAATTGAGTTTAATGGTATTTTATTGATCTTACTATTAATTTTGATAGCTCTTATAACTGACAAATTACATGTTTCTAAAACAATTGTAGGAAAACTTAAAATTTATATTATATTTTTATTATTAGAAGCAATTCTAACATCTGCGAATTCTAATGCTTCATCGATATTAATATAAGGAATACCTTTTTCTTTAAACATTTTTTCTGTTATATTAACTTCTGAATTGGATAAGATGAATGAATTTACAATATTGGCTTTTGCCCAATGAATTGCGTATGCTACGTTTGTTACTTCTTCGTTTATTAATTCTAACTTAAACTTAATTTTCATAATAACTTCGTTATAATTCTTTTCATTTTCCTTAAATGTTTTTAATATACTGTTAGTTATATTCGAGATTTAATTTATTCTTTCTATGGTTAATTTATTAATGATTACCTGTTTATTGTTGTTCTTTAATATATTGTAATATGCGAGCTACGGCTCGAGTAGATAAAACGATATTCTGTGAAATTATTTCTTTATTTTCTAGTTTATAGAACAATTCAAGTTCGCACTATACTATTCTTCGCAAATTCTTTTCTTACAAGGTCTCTTTCCTCTCAAATCACTTTATCTCCTTTGAATTACTTAATTCACAAATCCAAACTAATTACTTTTTCTTGTTCACTCTCAACTTTCAATTTATCACAAAATTACAACTTCGCCCATTATCACTTTTCCAATCTTTTCGCCACGGTTCTAAACCAACTGCCCCCTTTCGATCGCCATCTGTCCTTATATAGCAGAAGTTTCTGATAGCCAGAAACTTCTAGCAAATTCTTCGACCACTGGAACAAGAAAAATTCTGATGTAATAATTCCAAGATGACAATCATTTCTTGCAGTTATAATTCTTTCTTATCCGTGATATTATCCGTCTCTTTCGTAGACATGAACTGTGGAGACTTAACCGCAGACACGAACCTCGAATGAAGAGACACTTTGGAATGGGCTGGAGGAGCGTAGTTATTATTCTACATTATTGTAGCATCCTTTTAGGTGATGTTACACTGCCCCCCTCTTAGACTTGTTCGTCCCGAACAAGTGCGTCCTCACTTCGGCCATTGTATCGACTCAGTCGGTCCACATGAACCACTTTCATTTTTTCCCTTGGTCCTCGCTGGATGCGGTAGACAACATCGTTGATGCGGGTTATTATTCTGTAGGGACCCTCTCAGTTCTGCTGCAATTTAGGTGATTTCTTCTTTTGGCGATGGGGATTATACAGCCACACTAGATCTCCTTCCTGGTATCCTAACGTTGTTGCCTTCGCATCATACCTGGTCTTCACGCGGTCGCTCGTTATCTTAATCTGGCTTCTGGTCCTTTGGTGTATGTCCCTAAGCCTTTCCCTAAGGTCCGCCACGCACTCTTCTTCATTTCTGGGCTCATTGGTAGGAGATCCAAATTTCACCTCACTGGGTAAACGAGCTATTCCACCAAATAAGATTTCGAACGGCGTATGTTGAGTAGTGCTATGCACGGCACTTCTAAAGGCCATCAAAAACAAGGGAATCTGCCGGTCCCAATCCCGTTGGTAGTCACCTACGGCCTTCGAGAGATGTTCGTCCAAAGTCCTATTGAAACGCTCCACCATACCGTCCGACTGTGGATGAAGCGGGGTTGTCCTTGTCTTTTTGATTCCGAGTAGTTGACACATCTCTTGGAAGATTTTTGACTCGAAGTTCCGCCCTTGGTCAGAATGCAATTCCAAGGGCACACCGAATCTGCTAACCCAATTGTGGACGATCTGCTCCGCCACGGTTCTGGCTTCCTGGTTAGGGATCGGAAACGCTTCCGGCCACTTACTGAAGTAGTCCATCACTACGAGTATATACCAATTACCATTGTCGGTAATCGGCCTTGCGATGACAAGGGCGATTCGTTCGAAAGGTGCTCCCACGTTGTATTGGTGCATCTTACCTCGAGTTTTGATTGTCGGACCCTTGCTAGCTGCACACACGTCGCATTTTCTGTACCAGTCTTCGATATCTTCCTTCGCTTTTAACCAATAGAAACGTTCTGGTACCTTTTCTAGCGTCTTATTCACTCCCAAGTGGCCTCCGGACGCCCCGCCATGCATTTCCTGTAACACTTCCTTGACCCTGGTCCGCAGTACGACAAGCTGCATTACAAACGACTTTCCGTAGGAGGATTCCCATTTTCTTCTCAGAACACCTTCTTGGACATGGAGGGAGTCCCACTGCGCAAAATACGCCTTTAATTTCGGGCTTCTGTGAGAGATGTTCTGATGATCCGGTTTCTCCATGTTCTCCTTCCAGGCCAGAATCGGCTCGATATCCGGGTCTTCCTTCTGAGCGTTCCGGATCTCATCTACGCTCCAGCCGGCGATAGGTTCGGCTCTCATTCTTTGGATGGAAACCAGCTCCCGTTCTTCCTGACGCGCACAATGTTTACAAGCCGTTCTGCATGGTCTCCGGGACAGTGCATCCGCATTAGAGTGGAGATTTCCTTTACGATGCTGTATTTCGTAGTCGTAGATTTGCAGCTTTCGATCCATCTTGCGACCTGACCCTCAGGACTCTTGAACTGTAATAGCCATTTTAAGGCTGCATGGTCTGTGCGAAGAACGAACTTCCTCCCGTAGAGGTATTTGAGAAAATGCTTCGTAGCCAAGATCAAAGCTAGAAGTTCTCTCCTTGTCACGCAGTAGTTCCTTTCTGGCTTAGAGAGCACATTGCTGAAGTACGCAACCACCTTCTCTTGGCCATCATGCACCTGGGAGAGTACGGCTCCTACCCCGACATTACTAGCATCTGCATCCACAATGAACGATTCCCCGGGAGTGGGGTAAGCCAGTATCGGGGCATCGCATAGCCGTTGTTTAAGTGCCTTGAAGCTCTTCTCGCACTCAATTGACCATTTAAATTGTTTTCCCTTTTCCGTCGACTGGTGCAGGCTCTTTGCGATCCCGGCAAAATCCTTCACGAACCGTCTGTAGTAGGTGACTAGGCCCAGGAAGCTCCTTAGTTGGTGTTTATCCTTGGGGACTGGCCAGTTTTTCACCGCTTCGACCTTCTCTGGATCGGTTCTCACTCCTTTCGCTGAAATTATGTGCCCCAAGTACTTGACTTCCGCTCTAAACAGGGCGCACTTCTTGGGGTTGAGCTTCAGGTGGGCACTTCGAAGCCTTTGAAACACATCCCTTAGATTGTCTCGGTGTTGCGCAAACATTTTTCCTACGACGATGACATCATCCAAGTATACCAAACAGGTTTTCCATGTTAACCCTTCCAGGACACATTACATCAATCGCTCGAAAGTCACCTTAGCATTGCACAGCCCGAATGGCATTACCGTGAATTGCCATAGCCCATTTCCTGCGGTGAAGGCGGTTTTCTCCCGGTCTTCTGGATGGATCTGTACCTGCCAGTAGCCACTCTTCAAGTCGAGAGTGGAAAACCATTGGGCTCCTGATAGTGTGTCTAGCGTGTCGTGAATCCATGGCAGAGGGTAGCTTTCTTGGTGACGTAATTAAGCTGCCGATAGTCCACGCAGAACCGCGTGCTGCCATCTTTCTTCTTAACCAGTACAACCGGTGATGCCCACGGACTTTTGGAACTTTCAATCAGACCTTCTTTCTCCATTGCCGACACCATTTCTGCAACTTCTGTCTGCTCTGCCAATGGAAGGCGCCTAGCAGGCTGACGAATTGGTCTAGTATCACCAGTATCTATTCGATGTTTTACCAGGTGTGTTCGGCCGTATTCTCCGTCCTGTGAGGCAAATACATCAGCGTACTCATTGATAAGATTCTCTGCCATAGTTCGCTGCTCCTGATTCAGTTCACTGGACTGGAGAATCGTCTCTCTCGTTTCCGCTGTCCAATGTGATGGGAGAGGTTTCGGGGCATTACGCTCAGATATTGTTGTGACGGCGGTAATCGGCGTGCATTTCCCAGTCACCTCCCCTCGCCTTAGTTTGTCAGTGTGTGGTCTCGCGTTCAAAACTCTCACTGGAACCATGGTGTTCTTTGGTTCGACTAACGTCTTTCCCACGATGTAGTCTTGAGAATTCTTCTCTGGGTCTGGTTCTAATATATAGAATCGGTTTCTCCCAAGATCACCTTCCAGCTTCGTCCAAATGATTGTCTCTGAAGACGGCGGCAAAACTTCGTCTTTGCTGATGACTGTCCTGAGAGTTACGGCATTCTCGTTTCCGTACACCAACGGAATCTCCACATTCCGATACCTCAGTACTTGCATTCCGATGTCCAAGATTACTTCATTTGCTTTCATGAAGTCTACTCCGATGATGCACTCGTCGCATATATCTGCCACCAGAAACGCATGGGAGAACGTCAGTCCCGCCAGAGTAATCGTAAGACGAACTTCTCCAAACACCTTCGCCATTTCCCCTGTTGCAGTCTTCAGGCAGTAGCTGTTGGTGTTGTGCAGCGGCTGTTCTCTGGCATGAGCATTCCACGACGGACATTTCCCTGACACGGTGTATTCCCTGGTATGCTTGGTCCGCAGCCTTCATTGACAAAGCGAATGCCAATGCCTCGGGGAGTGTTCGCTTTTCAGCCATCCTTACAGCCATTTGCAGTTGTCTGTCCTCTATGGCCTGAATAAAAGCTTCCACCGCCATTTCGTTGATAAGCTCCTCACCGGCTTTAGGGTATGAAAGGTGGGCTAGTCGCTCTATATCCGCTTGCAACTGTTGGAGCGTTTCCCCCCTTTTCTGGACTCGACTACGCAGCTGAACCCTGTACACCTGCTGCATGTGTTCATCCCTAAACCGCATCTCGATAGCCTGAACCAGAGATTCGTAGTTCTGCTGTTTATCTTCCGGGATGGTCTGCAAGAGCTCCGCAGCTGGACCCTCAGTGCAAGCGTGAGTGCAATAGACTTCTCTTCATCGTCCCAGCTATTGGTCATTGCGGCCGCTTCGAATTGCCTCTTATAAATTGGCCATGATGTTTGACCATCGAAGATAGGAGGCTGCATCTCCTTTCTTCTCAGACCGTCAGTGGAATATTCCCGTGCTTTCTGTCTCTTCACGTTGTTGAGCTCCTTAGCAAGATTTTCGACTTGTTTTCCTACTATCTCGAATTGCGTATCCACTTTTTCAAACTGAGTCTCTATCTTCCCGAACTGAGTTAAATGTTTCTCAAAATTGTCATCGAATCTAGTTTCGACTTTATCGAGTTGCGTCTCGACCTTCTCGATTTTCTCTTCGATCGCTTCGAATTTGGATTCCAAGTTCTTGTTTTGCTCATCAAGTTTGCTTTCCAGAGCATCTAGAGAATTCTTTTGTTCGTCCATTGCTTTTTTTGTTCGTCCATCTTAAGTTCTAGAGAATTCCTTTGGTCGCCCATTGCTTTCTTTTATTCGTCTATTGCTTTCTTTTGTTCGTCCAGCTTAAGTTCTAGAGAATTCCTTTGATCTTCTGTTGCTTTCTTTTGTTCGTCCATGACTAACTTAAGTTGCACGAGCAGACTTGTTATACCCGGGTCGGCTGCTGTACTTGCTATTTCCTCTTCCACGTCAAACTCTACGTCGTGCGGATTTTCACCTTCCTGCGTTACTGCTTCTTCCAGACGAATCAGTAGGGTATCTTTTCCCCCAGTTGTGTCGAGGTTCCGCTTACTGAGTTCTGCCTTTAGTTGAATTATAGTTAGTTTTCCCAATTTGCGACCCATTTTGCGCAACTAATTAACTCAACACAGAAATGGTTTTTTTTTTTTTTTTTCTTTTTTTTCTTGTGCAATTTCACACCACGGAAATAGTTATTCACAGAATAAGTTTTATCCCGCTTCTGACACCAATGTAATATGCGAGCTACGGCTCGAGTATATAAAACGATATTCTGTGAAATTTATTTCTTTATTTTCTAGTTTATAGAACAATTCAAGTTCGCACTATACTATTCTTCGCAAATTCTTTTCTTACAAGGTCTCTTTCCTCTCAAATCACTTTATCTCCTTTCAATTACTTAATTCACAAATCCAAACTAATTACTTTTTCTTCTTCACTCTCAACTTTCAATTTATTACAAAATTACAACTTCGCCCATTATCACTTTTCCAATCTCTTCGCCACGATTCTAAACCAACTGCCCCCTTTCGATCGCCATCTGTCCTTATATAGCAGAAGTTTCTGATAGCCAGAAACTTCTAGCAAATTCTTCGACCACTGGAACAAGAAAAATTCTGATGTAATAATTCCAAGATGACAATCATTTCTTGCAGTTATAATTCTTTCTTATCCGTGATATTATCCGTCTCTTTCGTAGACATGAACTGTGGAGACTTAACCGCAGACACGAACCTCGAATGAAAAGACACTTTGGAATGGGCTGGAGGAGCGTAGTTATTATTCTACATTATTGTAGCATCCTTTTAGGTGATGTTACAATATTGTTAATTTTGTTTTTTAGTTTTTCATGGTCGTGGTGATCGGGATTGCCCGCAATCCACTTCCAAGAGCTTCCGATAAAGTCTAATGATCTCTTTGGTCTGTTCGACTTATCGTTTATTCTGAACCTATTTAGTTGGTTTTTTTATTTGCATAGTTTCATAGGATAGGATGGGAAAGTATGGATTATTGGTTTTTATGTTAGATTTAAGGGTCTGTTCTAGGTTTTCTATTACTTCCTTATAAGCCGTTATGTTGATGACATGTATGATTTTAAATGATCCATTTTGTAGTTTCGCAGTTCCGTCATTAATTCTAATTAATTGTGAGTTGGAGTAATCCAGAATTTGAGTTTCAGCGGTGCACAAAGGCAGCAGTAACCTGTTGAGGAATTCAATTTTTTATAAAACTTTTGTGAATAGTTTTTCCAGACTGTGTTATTATTGTGGTATTTCTATTTTCACCTACAATTTCCTTTCTGTATCTTGGGGAGAGTTTATTCCCTATTCTTTTATTAGTTCTTACATAGATGGTTTTCCCTACGGAATAATTTTTTGGTGGTAACTTTTTCTTATTGTGAAAGTCTAAATCAGCTTCTTGTTTCTTTCTAAGCCTTTCAGTATTTTCTCTTCTTTCGAGTTTCAGCTGTTCGGGATTGTCAAGCCTATTTTTTTCCAAAAAATACGTCTAATGGTTTTCTTTCTGTTGTTGAGTGTATTGACCTATTGTATTCGTATATTGCCATATCTAGTAATTCTGGAAATGAACTGTAGGTTTTCTCGGACTTAAGACAACGCATTAACTCGGAGAGCGTGGAATGAAATCTCTCCACTTGTCCGTTGACCGAGCTTGTATAGGGAGGAGCCTTAAATACTTTAATACTGAAAAGGTTTTCTAACATGAACGTTACGGAAGATGAGCTTAGGGATTTCTCATTGTCTACTACGATGGCCTCTGGGACGCCAAAAGACAATATTATTTCTCTGAGGGGTTGCTTTATATCTTCAACAGCTCTTGACTTTATAATTCTGGCCAAAGCATACTTGGAGAATTTGTCTATTGCGGTTAAAATTATCTTCCCATCGGTGAAGTAGATATCTATATGTACGATTTGGCCGGGGAACTGAGGAATTGGGGTTGGTTGAAATGCGGGTTTATTAGGATGGCGATCGTACTTATTTTGCTTACAGACGCTACACATCTTGGCGATTCTTCTTATTTGTCTAGCCATACCTGTGAAATAGTATTTTTTTAAGATTTGAGCCTTATTTTCCCTTTCATTCCTATGTGCGCGTCTGTGTGTATCA
Organism: Pocota personata; assembly: GCA_963082735.1. NCBI lineage: Eukaryota > Metazoa > Arthropoda > Insecta > Diptera > Syrphidae > Pocota > Pocota personata. The sequence continues at coordinate 142,745,347 of OY720429.1, read as the reverse complement.
ATTATGATGTTGTCCTGGTCCTGTTCGTTGACAACATCTTCCACTTGTACTTGGGTAAACCTTATTCGGAAATTCTTCAAATGAGTCACGTATGCCTGTTGGATCATACCCATGCTTCTTTCATCCATTTTAATACCATTGATCACTGATGGGTTCATGTATTTCTTTAGTATCTCCACTAGCTTATCTTGGTCAAGCACTGGTTCTGTTACAAGATGTTGATGGTAAGTAGGGAAAACAATTTTGAAACTGTGGGAAGGGGTAGTATTTAGTTGAATGAGAATTTGGTTTTTGAAGACGTTTAAGGGGACGCTGGGAATGAGTCCATGAGATGAACTCTCATCGCTATGCAGAGAAGCTGTGAATGAATTTATTTGTGTCAGATTTGTGTCAGGTGGTCGAGAAAGTGCATCGGCTACGATGTTCGTCTTTCCGGGCTTATACTGCAGTTCGTAATCATTATTCCTCCAATATTGCCTTCCAGCGTTTCATTTTGCTGTTTGTGTTCTTACTACTGAGAGCATATGTTAGAGGCTGGTGGTCTGTGAGTATCTTCACCTTTGCAGAGCCATATAGGAAACTGCGTAGCGAATTGAATGCCCAAATTATTGACAACATCTCCTTTTCGTTGGCTGAATAATTCTCCGCCTTTGAAAGAGTTCTGGAGATGAACGTGATGTGCCTGTCATCCTGTGATAAAACAGCACCCAACGCGTAGTTCGAGGCATCTGTGGTGAGCACAAATTCTTTTTTGATATTGGGGTATGAAAGGATTATGTCCTGGGAAGTTAGAGAATTTTTGAGTTTATTAAAGGCTTCCGTTGCAGCATCGTCCAAATGAATTTTCTTTTTAGCCGAAAGATTTTTGGACAAACGTCCGTCTTCCCCTCTTAAAAGGGCCGTGAGGGGTTTCGCCCATTTGGCGTAATCTCTGACGAATCGCCGATAATACCCGGTTAGACCTAGAAAAGAACGCAAATCCTTGAGAGTTTTGGGAGAGGGACGGTCAAGTATCGCTTGAACCTTTGCCTGACTGGTTTTTATACCTTCCAGTGATACAACAAATCCGAGAAACTCTACCTCCTGTTTGAAGAACTCGCACTTGTCTAGCTGGATTTTCATGTTTGCTGCTTCGAGGGTGCTGAAGATCTTTTTAATATTCCCAAAGTGTATTTCTTCGTCTTTACTAAAGATGATTATGTCGTCGATATAGACGAAACATATTTTCCCGATATAGTCTCTGAGAATATCGTCAAGAGCTCTTTGAAATATTGCGGGGGCATTTTTCAGCCCAAATGCCAGTCTTGTGAATTCGTATTTCCCGTTATTCACGGAAAATGCAGTTTTTTCGATATCAGATGCTTTTAAGGGGATCTGATGAAACCCACTCTTGAGATCAAGAACTGTAAAGAATCTATTCTGGCCTAGCTGTGAAATACATCGTTGATGTCCGGTATTGGGTTTCGGTCAGCAATTGTAACGGTGTTTAATTTACGGTAATCGACTACAAGTCGGAACTTTTCTCGCCCGAAGCATCGAGTTTTTTTGGGACGATCCATACTGGGGAATTGTATGGAGATCGTGAAGGTCTTATGATTCCTTCGTTAAGAAGCTTCCCAATTTGTCGTTCAACCTCATCTTTGAGGGCCATTGGGTAGGGGTACGTTTTTGAGTAAACAGGTGTATCCGATGTGGTTCGGATCTCGCCTTTTACGGTGGTCGTATATGTAAGTTTTTCATCTGGTTCATCGAATAGAGCTGGCAATTCATCAAGTAGCTGGTGTAAAGATTGTTTCTGCTCTTATCGAGTTCACCGACTGAGTGATAAACTGTTTTATTCCTACTTTCGTCTTGCCTCGAATGATCATGTAATCGTGCTTCGTGTGAATTTCGGCTGACAGTTCCTTAAGACTATCATTTCCGAGGATCCCGTGAAAGGATTTTAGGTGTGGCATTAGAAAAAACTTAATTTTGATGTCTCGTTGGCCGAAAAGGTTTAAAAATGTATGATGGGTAATTTCTACGTTTCCTCCAATTGAGCTTGCTAAGAAAGGGCGTTCATTCGGTATAGGATTTTTGACTAAGGATGGTTGAATATAAATATTATTGGAGCCGGTATCGATAAGTATTTTAAGAATTTTGTCGCTCTCTACCCTACCCTCGAAATATGGTAAGGAGGAGCTCAGTGATCTAAAAAATGGATATCTGAAAATTCTGTTGCCAAGTCGGCAGCTGGGTGTGTTTCCTCTCGTTCTTCCACATATTCGTTTAACTTTTGCTCGTAGTTTGCGTCTTCCGCTTCCATGGGAGCATTGTATGTTTGCTCGTCCGAAACTGTTTGGGCGGTAATGTGGAAATTCTTTTGGAGCCCATGTGTTGGGGCGAATTGTGGCGGCCTTGGTGCTTGTCGCCATTGCTGAGACCTTTCGCCTTGGTACCTGGCTTGAAGACCCGTGGTCCTTATTTTCATGCTTTGCATATTATCCGGCTGCTCGGGTTTTACCTGTGGCCTTGGTATAAATTGCCTTGTGGCATCATTAAAACCCTGACCATAATTTAGAGTAAACTGTCTATGATTGCTTGCATTTTGGTTGTAAATCGGTGTGAATTGCCTATGAGGATTGGAATATGGTTGAGTTGCTGTAGGGGCGAAATTCATATAATTTTGTTGGTAAAATTGTGGCCTATTGAAAGGTATGAAAGGCTGAGTGGTTACTTGTTTTTGATGATGTGCTGGGACTTGCGGGTTTTTAACTGTTCTTTGAGCATTTTGTGCCAAACTCATTCTCATTTTCTGACTCTCAAGTTTTAGACACAAGTGGAGTGCCTGTGGCAAATCAGTAGGCTCTTTTATAGCTAGCAGCATTGGTAAATCGTCCTTGAGTCCCTTAATAAAGGTATCGAGAGCTTTATCTCGGTATAGTTGCGTTAGCAGGTTCATCGATTCTTCACCGACGTCCATGCAAGAGATTTTATTTAATAAGAGTGACAAGTGGGAATACACTGCTTGGTAAAATTCCTGCACAGTGTTTCCTTCTTGAGTAAGTGAGGTCATTTGAGACTCTAAAGTGCTTAGATCTCTTTTATCAGAGTAATGCATGATCAAGCATCTAGAAATGCAGCTCCAATTCAGGGGAATGTTATACGATTCTAAAGCTGTATCGGCACTTCCTGTAATTTTGTTGCGTATGCAACTCAAAATCCCGAAATATTTTGGTGTTCCCCTTATTGGCTCGTACAAAGCTAGGATCCGATTGACACTTTTCTTCCAGGAGCTGAACTGTCCTGGTTCACCGGAAAAATTCCCCAAGCAGCTAAAGACGTCGGGTATCCTATCTAGATCGGTTATTTTGTCCCGATATTCGGGGGAAATTGGCTGATCTACGCCAACGAAATTGTCTATATTAGGGTTAAGTACCTTTTGTATAATATCTCGTCCTTGCCTCTGAAAGACACGGCGGACAATTGATGCGATTAGCGTTTCCAGTTGGGGCGTGGTGCCCACTTCCTGCGCTTCGACCGCATTTGAAGAGCTTGACTGATAGGAGTTATGGCTGTCATTAAGATTACTACCAGTACTAGGATGGATAGGTTGAACGGATGGAGTAAGATCTGTATTGGGTGAGGTGCCGGGTTGGTTTTCGTTGGAGGGATTAGAATTATCTGCTCCCGTTCCGGACCTGAGATGCATGTTTACCATATTTCTTTTTTCTTTTTTTATGTTTTTGTATATAAATATGTTAGTTAAGGGATATGAGATTTTTTGTATTAATCAAATTTATATATGTTTATGAAATCTATATTGATATTGAAAAATGTCTTTGGTTAGTCTTATTTGGCTAAGTTTACGCAAATCAATTTTCTTTTTACTTATTATTTAGAACTTGTTAAACTCACACAATATTAATTGTTATTAATATACTTTAATTAATCTAATTTTTTTTTTTCTTCCAACTCTTATTATTTTTCTTTCGTTTTTACTTAAATTACTATGAAACTTACAAGGCTAATACTACTATCTGCATTGTTATAAAGGTGACTGATGAATCCTCGGGTGATGAAGCGGCTAGTTTGAACAACTTCCCTTTCCTCCGCTGGCGGCTACTCGGGGGCATCTTTTCTTCACTCGTAAATTTTTTCCTTTAAGGGTTTTCACTGTCACTTGACCCGGTATTCGTACTCGGTAGCACTGTCACTATTTAAGGGCTCTGGCTTACTATAATGTAAGAGGTGGCACTATCACTGCTTGAGGGCTCTGGCCTTAATCACTCGTTGCACTACTTCACTAGTAATATTTTGACCGTATGCGGTAGCACTGTCACTACTTTGAGGGCTCTGGCTTACTACGATGAACAAGAAGGCACTGTTACTACTTAAGGGCTCTGACCGTAATTGCTCGTTGGCCTATTTTATTATTAATATTTTCGCGCACTTCAATACCGGGTCCCTGCTCGGGCGCCAATTAATTAATTTAAAACGATAATTCTAAAAAAATATTTTTTTATTCGAAATACAAACTGGCAGCGATTCTGCCTACAATACAACTGACTACAAATTACAATTTCTTCTATCTTAAGTACTAATCCATCGGCGCGTTGTTGATGATCAGGCAGCAGCAGCATGATGTCTCAGGTGTCCTCCACATTCTTTCTGGATGCAATTCGGTGCATGATGTCAGCAAATTCTTTCACGTAGTCTGAACACTTGTTATGATTACCGGACGATTCGTGGGAGCGATTCTGGGAACTGTTTGCACTGCATGATCTCAATGTTTGTTCCGTTAACGTGCATAATACTTCAGAAAGCTAATAAAGTCTATCAAGGGCATGGAATGTAACGAATTTACAAATAATTGTGAAATTACACCACCACTTGAAGCAAAATGCAATTCGATATTTATATTGGATATACTATATAATAATTTTTAAGCAATATGAATTTAATCAGAAGTACATATACAATGATCATGTAAATCCTGATATGTCATTCAATCAGTCAGAGATCCATATCGGTTCTTGGTTATTAATAAGGATTGCAAAGGACGGTATAATAAATCATATAAAGAAATTGTGGTTTTATAAAACTGATCAGTTATTAAACATCTGTTTACATGAAGACATCCGGTTCAGAACCGCCCTATCTTGAACTGCCTCCTCCATGAATGTCTATGAAAATTTGCTTAATGATCTCATAAAAACTAAAAGGCTTTGAAGAGAAAATATATGTTTCTCAAAACTGGACAAATTTTGAAAGAAAACATAATTTGAAAACACTTCTGCAATTGTTGAACCCTTAAAAGAAATCGTGAAAAATGTCAAAAGTGGTAATACTCAAAATACTGATATAATAAAAGATATAAATGAACAGAAAAACGTCAAAAACGACAGTTAAAAGTCCTTCAGAAGAAAAAGAATATTTAAAGGATAGTTTAGAATTTTCATTTCCAGAATCAACGGATAAACATGTTTCTTATCTTAGTCAAAGTACTCCATTCAACCGGTCAACGTGCAGTCAAATTCAACGAAATTGCGTGTATGTATGTAGGTAAATCAGCACTTTCAATTAACGAACATAATGATTTCGTTTTTGACGATGAAAATTTTTCGCAAAATCCCTAAAAAAATATAATAGTCGTACACTAGAAAAAAGATTTACAGCAATGTCAAAAAAACAAAATGTGCACATGAGAAACTACATATGATAGTAACTCACTCAAATTAAAGGACAAAAGTATAACCCGAGGAATTTAAAGACACCAATCTAAAATTGATAAAAAAAAAAATAAATGAAAATCTACTAGTACTATTTTTAAAAGTCAATCAACACACCTTATCAGAGGAGTATCTTTTCTAAGGCAATTTGAAAATGTGTCTTCCACCACATCTACTCATAGAGGTCATTTTATGAACTAGCCTTGGTCTTCAAGTCTTTGTCAAGATGGACCAGATACAAGTGCTTGAGATATAATAGAAAACAAAATGACTAGAATTAAGTGCTTGATGTCCCTGATAACAAATAAAATAATGAAAAATATCCTTGGCTTTGAGGTGACAATTGCCTGTTAGTAAACAAGATGGTTCCATAGTTTCATCTCCCACAAATCGCTTCTTATTTACGTAATCTTCTTCTGTCATCTCGTCTTGATGTAAGTCTTGATTCTTTCACATTTTTACATATTCCATTCTTGTTATTGTTTTTTATTCGGCGACTATTAATTTTCTCTTCTGATTCTTTTCATCTATTATTTCATCATCAAGCATGAATATCGCAACAAATTCCTGACCGTTTTCATCCGCAAATGTCTTTTCTACAATTTGTGTCAACCGTTTCCACCAGCTTTATATTACCTCCAATTGCTTATATTTTTATTAATTGATTTGAAATTAATATTTTGTTTGATGATTCATCATTTAAAATTCTGGCTAATAGTGTTCGGTTACCATTTTACAAACATAGAATTTATCTCCATCTTTTAATGCCACACACCAAAACAGGTTTGATGGGTTGACTTAGAGGGTGAAAGACAAACTACGCCACCATTGTGATGCACAAGGAGTGAAGCATTTATAAATTTCATTATCTTATTTACCGTTACATTAGATAGTTCTTCTAAGTCTTGGAAGAAATATTTCCATAGTATTTTGAATCTAAGGTGGTAGAGTCCTGCACAATGGCACAGAAAGTGCGGTGCATTTTCCTGTACATCCTCATTGCCGCAACCTCTACATAAATCTTCTTCGCTTATTCCCAATTTCTTTGTGTGATAACTTAAAAAGTTATGTCCAGTTATCATTCCCACTAAACCAGATATATCTGTTGGAGTATCTAACACTCCAACAGATATTGCTCGGTACGATTTTTAACGTAGAGCGGCCAGAGTTTTCTTGTAATTATACAGGATACTAGTGATCTCCATCTCTGCTATGGCGATCATTTCATTTCTAAATTCTATGTTCGAGGGTGGTGTCTTAATTGATGGGTCAGCTCGTTCAGGATTTAGAGCTGAGCCCTCACTTGCCAGCTCGTCAGCCTTCTCATTTCCTGAAACGCCATTATGTCCAGGTACCCAGCAGAGCTTCACATTGTGTTGCGTACCAAGAACCCGTAGCTCTTCGTAACAGCAACGCACAAGCTTCGATTTTATTTGTGTGGCGGAAATCGCTCTTATTGCTGCCTGGCTGTCAATGAAAAAGGCGATATCATCTGGTGGTGTAGCTTTCATTACAGCGTCCCGGGCAGTTGTTGCCACCGCCAAGACCTCCGCTTGAAAAACACTGTTATAGTCTGGAAGTCGAATTGACTTATTCAAATTGAGTTTTCCAGAAAAAATCCCTGCAGCTACTCCCACGTCCATCTTGGATCCATCAGTGTAAATGGAGATGGAGTTGTCATATAGCGGGATATTAGTTTCCCATTCCTCCCGACTAGGAAATTAACTGGAAAACGGCTTATGAAAGTCTAAATATGGCACTATGTAGTCTGAGCTAACAACTCCGCCCATATATTTGCGTAAAATCTGCGCATGCTCCGTCAAGCTTGACCTCTATTCTTGAGATTGGCTTAATCTTAGAGCACTTCTAGCTGCAGATTCCTATGAAAATAGATCTAAAGTTAATAGATTGAGTATTTCCTCTAACCCTGGTGTGGTTCTTATAGCTCCAGTGACACCAATGCAAGCCAATCTTTGAACTCTGGTTAGTATCTCGAGGTTTGTGCCCTTACTTGCGGCTGGCCACCCTATTAGGCTGCCTGTTAGAGGATCAAAAATAAAACACTCAGATTTCCTTGATTCCGTTTAATTCAGTAGTTCACGAGAGACTTACAAATTATAAGAGTGTGTGCATACATAGTAGTCAATAGTTAAGTTTTAGTCGTTCAGTCGTTCACAGACTTTCATAGAGTGCGCACGTATTTCGGCTTCTCATTTAAAATCGTGGTGTTTTAAAGTAGAAAGTTAGTAGACAGTGAGTTTTCAAGTGGCGAGTTAGCGTAGTAGGAGTGACAGTCGTTCACAGAGTTTCACAGTGTGCAAACGTGTTTCGGCTTCTCCTTTAAATCAGTAGTGCTTTGAAGTAGAATAATAGACAGTGTAATTTCAAGTGGCGAGTTAGCCTATAGGTAGTGGTGGTGAACCGTCAACCCAGGGTCTTGGGTTCAATTCCCAACCACGGAAATTTGAATATAAACTTTTTTATAATTTACACTAAATTAGTGGATAAAATTAATAATAAATAAACATTCGATGGAAAGTGAGCGGTCCGCGCTCCCAGTAGCGGGACCAGCTGATAACAAGGTATCAGCCGATGAGGCAGTGAAATCAGGCCACCAAGCAACAGTGGCACCAGATGGTGCGTCGAAGAGGAGAAGGAGATTGAAACCATCTCCCAATTTGGTTCAGCGTCCCTCCACATCAGCTTCAGCTGTAAAGCTGCCGGGTGGAGTGAGGGAAGGGGCGCCGACCACAACAACAGCAGCAGCAACAGAAAAGAAGCGACAGAGGTCGGATGACTCTGTCGACTTCCCGTACATCTCCGACGGCGGGGAAGGCCGCTATGTAGGAGACGATAAGAATTGTTTCGCAGTTCTAGCATCCTCGGAATCAGTGGACGAAGACGAGGAAGTTCAAAGTCTGACTAGCAGCATCAGACAGCTAGAGCAGAGGGTGCTTGCCATTAAGGAAAAACAAATGGCCAGAAGAGAGAGGGAGCGGCAACAAGAGCTCCAGCGCTCCCAACAACAACAACAACAGCCGCCAGAAGGCCTGCGGCAAAGTCAAATACAGCCGCAAGTACAGCAGCAACAACAACAGCTGAAAAAACAGCAGCAACTACAACAGCAGCAGAAATCGCAGCAGCAAGATAATAAACAACAACCGCAGCAGCAGCAGAAACAACAGCAGCAGAAAAAGCAGCAACAGCAGCAGCAGCAGAAACAACAGCCGCAGCAGAACCAACAGCAACAACAACCGAAACCGAAGACGACGACAAAAGCGAGGGTACCGCCAATAAACACGTACAAAATTGAGCTTATGGACACCATTAAACTATGCAAGTCGGCCATAGGCAACAATTTTTCTATTAAACGCTTAAATGAAGACAGGCACGCTATCCACTGTAATACAGTGGAACAATATAAAAAAATTAAAGATTTGTTAAAGGACATGACGACGGAGTTCTTCTCCTTCACCCCGAAGGGGGAAAAGCGGCAAACAATGCTGCTGAGGGGGATAGACCCGTCTACTGATCCGGAGACGCTCCTTGCGCTGCTTAAAGAGAAAGAGTGCAACGAGCTCGAATTTGTAGGCAAAAAGGGAGAAGCGGAAACTGCCGTTCTTCCTAGTTCAGCTTTCACCCAATAGCAAGCTGGATGGTCTAAGGAGTATTAAAGTCCTAGACTACCAGGTTGTCGCATGGGAAAAATTAAGAAGGAGCGAAAACTGCGAAATGCAGCCTCGATGTGTTAAGTGTGGAAAGAACCACAAAACAGAGGAATGCACTCTGGGTAAAGACGGAGTGGCAGATAAGAGCCAGCTCTCGTGTGCTTTATGCAGGAACTCGGGACACACCTCAAACTATCGGGGTTGTCCTAAGTTCCAGTACATTAAGAAAGTAAATCTAGTTCGCCAGGAGAAGGTCGTAGTGAAACGTTCACCTGCTCCAATTCAAACACAATCCGTGACTCCCCAAGTGACCTACGCCCAAATGGCGGCAGGGCGGGGAAACGCGGAACAGAAAAGACCGAAGGTTGCTTCTCAGGCCCCAGCGCCTAGAGCACCGGAGGCTCAAACTGACTTGCTGGCCATCTTGCTCTCTATCCAAGGGCAGATGGAGCAGCTTCAACGTCAGGTGCAGGAGCAGGCGAAGCGGGTGGACCAGATCTACGCACTTCTGCCGGGCTTAACGCACCTTCAGTCGTAATGGGTGCGAACATGGAGGAGCAATCCTTGAAGATCCTTGCGGTGAATGTGAATTCACTGATTAGGATCGAGCGAAGAGCCGTATTGTTTAAGTTGCTTGAAGACCAAACCCCTGATGTGCTTATGGTTAGCGAAACAAAGCTATCCCAGAATCACAAATTGGGGCACAATAAATACAATATTGTCAGAAGAGACCGACCCAACTCCACACAAGGAGGAGGTGTTGCGATCTTCATACGCAAACAACTGCAATTTAAAGTTATGTACAGCGGTGAAGTGCAAAGGTTCCAGGAGCTGGAAGCGTGTATCGTGTGCATCCCTCTCCGTAGTGGAAAGAGGATGTACTTGGTCGCACTCTGTGCACCTGAAGCTACTCAATCTACTTTATTTATTTCAGAGCTCCAGACACTTTTTCGATTACTAAGGCTGGAGTCGGAGGAGAATTATTTCATCATGGCCGGGGATCTCAATGCCAAACATAGAGATTGGCGAAATAACACACCAAATCCTAGAGGGAACCTACTATTCAATTGGTGGGGTCGGCACAGTGTCGAGTATAAACTCGATTTGAAAGCTACAGATAGTCCGTCGTTTCCTAGAAGCGGCTCCTATCTGGATGTTATGCTGTTCGACGTACGGTTACAACTGACCGACATGGACCGACAAACTATAAACTGCCTGCACACATTTGTGTATGACAGTGACCATTGCGGACTCAGTGCCGTAATAACGATTCCCAACGAAATTGCGGAGTTGGAGGAGTTTGTCCAAACGTACTCCTACAATGATAGTAGGACGCGTTGGACACCCTTCTCCAAAGCTCTGACTAGAGTACTCTCCTCGAATTCGCTCTACTCACCGTCCAATAGGAATCTGTCAAACGAGGAGATTGACTGGTACCTAGTAACAAATGGACGAGACAATTAAACGAACTATGGACAATACGATACCTCGGTATTAACATACTGACAACGTAGACATATTCCGTAATGTAACAATTGACGCACTACACCAACACAAAAGTAGACTGCTGTCGAGACTAAAAACCTTGTACAGACAGTTTACTGACAGACAAAACTCGGAGGTTAGGACGCTGAAGTCGTTGATTAAAAACCTCCAAAAATTAATTAAAGAAAATTACAGACTTTCTGTAAATTTGCATTGGAACAACAAAATTCGGGCTGTAAAATCCAACAACCTGAGTATGTTCCCGCAAATAAATAAAATATTTCGGAGGAATAATCAAAACGACCTTCCGTGTCTTAAGATCCCCCGAACGACGAACAATGGACGAATACTTATAACAGCAGGTATAGATCCAGATAGCGCAGTAGAGGATGACAACTTCTTTGTGATCGAAGATCCGCAGGAGAAGGTAGAGGCTATAGGAGCGACTTTCCAGGAAGTGTACAAGGTGAATGATACCATTTGCCCGAACCACGACCTGGAAAATCGCGTCCTTGTGCACAACTTCTACCTTTGAAATGATATAGAGCACTGGCGATCCGAGAACATAGGTTTTACCGAGTTCATTGACGATAACATGGCAAATAATGTCATCGCCGATGAAAGGGTACATCCCCCGTACATATCGAAGGTGGAGCTCCAAGCGATCTTCGACTCATTGAGGAGGAAGAAATCTGAAGGAATCGATGGAGTGTCGAACATTGTGCTTCGACATCTCCCTCTAGAAGCGGTGAACATTTACACCACTCTGTTTAACAATGCGCTAAATAATGCACATTATCCAGCGCATTGGAAAACAGCAGGGATACAACCCATCCCCAAAAGGGGTAAGGACACCTTCAATCCGGCAAATCTCCGGTCGATAAGTCGCCTTCCGAACATCAGCAAGGTATTCGAGAAAGTGATCAATAGGGCCCTGCTTAAGTGGACTGAGAACAGTAATATAATTCCGGATAACCAATTCGGTTTTAAGGCGGGCATGATACAATACATGCCGCGTCTAAACTGGTATTGGATATCCAATGGAACAAAAGCAAGAACCAAGGCACGGGTGCGGATCTGATTGACTTGGAGAAGGCCTTCGACACCGTATGGTTAGAGGGACTCTTCTACAAGCTAAGCAGGCTGGGCATAAGCAAACCACTGCTGTATATACTTCATAACATGCTCACCAGTAGACAGTTCATTGTCAAAAATGGCAATGTGACTTCTGCTGGAACATTTCTAATTAAAAACGGTCTGCAACAAGGTGCGGTTAATTCACCGATCCTTTTCAATATTTACACGAGCGATCTCATAAGATCACTTCACCATGCCATAGCGTACGCAGACGACTTGATCGCGTACAGATCAGGACCAAAAATCGAGGTCATTGCAATTCTCTTGCAACGTGACTTCGATAAGATTCAGCGATATTGCGATGACTGGAAGTTGAAGATCAACTTCCAGAAATCGGAAACCATTCTTTTCAGGACGCCGTTGTCTGGTGCCTCTAGGGATACCAGAAAGAATTGGCGAAAGTTCTCAATAGTTGGACCGCACGGACAGCCACTTGCGAGTCGAAGTGTAGTCAGATACCTGCGGCTCTGGTTAGACCAATATCTATATTTTAACAAACATATAGATGCGGCTCTGGCCAGAGCCAAAGGTGCTTTTGCCAAAGAGGCTTTTTTATAGCAAGCAACTCGATGCAAGGGTAAAGGTAATCTGCTACATGGCCCTCATTAGGCCCATGCTCGTATATGGATGTCCCGTGTGGTTCAACGTGGGAGCAAGCTTGTTGGAAAAGATTCGGGTGTTTGAGAGGGCTTGCCTTCGGGCTTGCCTTCATTTATACAGAACACCTGAGTCCCAGTACATAAAATTCTATCCCAATGATGTCCTATACAACAGCGCTAATCTAATAAGAGTGGATAATTTCGTTGTCAAGCTGATTCGAAGGCACATTGCAAGAGCAATGAGCTCGACGAACAACCTGATCTTCGGGGCTTATTACCCCAATTCCGAGTATCATGAGAGAGTGCGCCTTAACGGCTTTGTTCCCCCAGAGTCGTTCCTCTATTTTGATGAGAAAGGTCTGATCCAGGACAGATTGGCAGTGCCGCTAATCTTCCACGTTGCTCGGACAGCTGTGGATAGGCGACTCAACTACGACAGAGACGTTGCACACGGCAGTGTGGAGCGTCTCCGGTTTAGTAGGGCGGTATCGGGTCGGGATGTTGATGACGTACAACGTCAGTACGGTCATTTCTGGTGGCTGGCCGAAAGAGAGGAAACTTCTTCGTCGTTTCGTCCTAATCCAGGGTAGTCTGTTTTTTTGACTTACATAGTTTAGGATTAGGTAGTTTTTTAGGTTTAGGTAGGTGTTGGTAATAATTTAAAAAAAAAAAAAAAAAAAAAAATATATATTGGATGGAAAAAAAAAAACAAAAAAAAAAACAGAAAACAAAAAAAAAAAAAAATAAAAAACAAAAACAGCACTCGATAAAAAAATAAAAATAAAAAAAAAAAAGAAACAAAAAAAAAATTTTCGTAGAAAATACGTAACATAGAATAAGGTAGGGTAATTTAGAATAAGGTAGTTTAAGATTTATTTTAAGGTAGATTGTAAGTTTTATATGTAAGAACATCAAAAAATAAGTTCATGTACTAAGTTTTTGTACAATTTTCTTAGTTACAATTAAAATTAATAAATAAAATAAATAAAAATTTTCAAGTACTTTACGTCGAAAGACATAGTTTTGAGTGTTAGGTTTAGCTTAGAGTGGCCCTATGCGGGCGTTAGAATAAGAATAGTTAAGTTAGTTAAGCTAGTTTTAAGCGTTTTTTGTCTAGCTATAAACTTATAGCTTATATTTTTATATTGAATTTATATAATAAAAATGCATTAAAAATGAAATGAAACGTAGGAGGAGTGGTAGTGAACCGTCAACCCAGGGGCCTGGGTTCAATTCCCAACCTGGCAAAATATTATTCTGGACTTTTTTTTTTCATTAAAAAAAAAAAAAAATTGCCAAGTGGAGCGAGGGAAGGGGCGCTGAGTACAGCAACAGCAGCAGCAGCAGATAAGAAGCGGCAGGGGTCGGATGACTCTGTCACTTTAGCGTACATCTCCGTACATTGGAGATGAAGATAACTGCTTCGCGGTTCTGGAATCCTCTGAATCGGATGACGAAGAGGAGGAAGTCCAAAGTTTAACCAGCAGCATAAGGCAGTTAGAACAAAGGGTGCTTGCCATTAAAGCCAAACAAATGGCAAGAAGAGAAAGGGAGCGGCAGCTAGAGCTCCAGCGCGCTCAATAACAAGAGAAGCAGCCAGAAGGCCAGCTGCAACAACAAAAAAAAGCAGCCGCAAATGCAGCAGCAGAAGCAGCAGTATGAACAACAGCAGCAGAATAAGCTGCAACAACAACAGCAGCAGAAAAAGCAGCAACAACCGCAGCAGCAGCAGCAGAAACAGCAACAGCAGCCGAAACAGCAGCAGCAGCAGCAGAAACAAGAGCAACAGAAATAGCAGCAACCGCAGCAGAAATAACAGCAACAACTACCACAGCAACATCCGCAACAGAAGACGACTACAAAGGCGAGGGTGCCGCCAATAAATACCTACAAGGTGGAGTGGAAGGATACCATCGATCTATGTAAGTCAGCCCTAGAAAATATTTTTACTATTAAAAGATTAAATGAAAATAGACATGCTATCCACTGTAATACAGTGGAAGATTATAAAAAAATTAAAGAATTACTTAGGGACACGACGACGGAGTGCTTCTCTTTCACCCCGAAGGGGGAAAATCTGCAAACAATGCTGCTGAGGGGGATAGACCCGCCTACTGAACCGGAGACGCTCCATGCGCTGCTTAAAGAGAAAGAGTGCAACGAGCTCGAATTCGTAGGGGTCAAGCCATTCATCACAGCTAGGACCAAAAGGGAGAAGCGGAAACTGCCGTTCTTCCTAGTTCAGCTTTCACCCAATAGCAAGCTGGATGGTCTAAGGAGTATTAAAGTCCTAGACTACCAGCTTGTCGCATGGAAAATTAAGAAGGAGCGAAAACATTTTACAATGTGTTCGCTGCCAAAGGTTCGGGCACGCCGCGTCGAACTGCGAAATGCAGCCTCGATGTGTCAAGTGTGGAAAGAACCACAAAGCAGAGGAATGCACTCTGGGTAAGGATGGAGTGGCAGATAAGAGCCAGCTCCCGTGTGCTTTATGCAGGAACTCGGGACACACCGCAAACTATCGGGGTTGTCCTAAGTTCCAGTACATTAAGAAAGTAAATCTGGTTCGTCAGGAGAAGGTCGTAGTGAAACGTCCACCTGTTCCAATTCAAACACAATCCGTGACTCCCTAAGTGACCTACGCCCAAATGGCGGCAGGTCGGGGAAACGCGGAACAGAAAAGACCGAAGGTTGCTTCTCAGGCCCCAGCGCCTAAAGCACCAGAGGCTCAAACTGACTTGCTGGCCATCTTGCGCTCTATACAAGGGCAGATGGAGCAGCTTCAACGTCAGGTACAGGAGCAGGCGAAGCGGGCGGACCAGATCTACGCACTTCCGCCGGGCCTAACGCACCTCCAGCCGGAATGGATACGAACATGGAGGAGAAACCCTTGAAGATCCTTGCGGTGAATGTGAATTCACTGATTAGGATCGAGCGAAGAGCCGTATTGTTTAAGTTGCTAGAAGACCAAACCCCTGATGTGCTTATGGTTAGCGAAACAAAGCTACCCCAGAAGCACAAATTGGGGCACAATAAATACAATATTGTTAGAAGGGACCGACCCAACTCCACACAAGGAGGAGGTGTTGCGATCTTCATACGCAAACAACTGCAATTTAAAGTAATGTACAGCGGTGAAGTGTGAAGGTTCCAGGAGCTGGAAGCATGTATCGTGTGCATCCCTCTCCGTAGTGGAAAGAGGATGTACTTGGTCGCACTCTATGCACCTGAAGCTACTCAATCTACTTTATTTATTTCAGAGCTCCAGACACTTTTTCGATTCCTAAGGCTGGAGTCGGAGGAGAATTATTTCATCATGGCCGGAGATCTTAACGCCAAACATAGAGATTGGGGAAATAACACACCTAATCCTAGAGGGAACCTACTACTCAATTGGTGGGGTCAGCACAGTGTCGAGTATAAACTCGATTTGAAAGCTACAGATAGTCCGTCGTTTTCTAGAAACGGCTCTTACCTGGATCTTATGCTATTCGACGTACGGTTACAACTGGCCAACATTAACCGACAAACTATAAACTGCCTGCACACATTTGTATACAGTGACCATTGCGGACTCAGTGCCGTAATAACGATTCCCAACGAAATTGCGGAGTTGGAGAAGTTTGTCCAAACGTACTCCTACAATTATAGTAGGACGCGTTGGACACCCTTCTCCAAAGCTCTGACTAGAGTACTCTCCTCGAATTCGCTCTACTCACCGTCCAATAGGAATCTGTCAAACGAGGAGATTGACTGGTACCTAGTAACAAATGGACGAGACAATTAAACGAACTATGGACAATACGATACCTCGGTATTAACATACTGACAACGTAGACATATTCCGTAATGTAACAATTGACGCACTACACCAACACAAAAGTAGACTGCTGTCGAGACTAAAAACTTTGTACAGACAGTTTACTGACAGCCAAAACTCGGAGGTTAGGACGCTGAAGTCGTTGATTAAAAACCTCCAAAAATTAATTAGAGAAAATTACAGACTTTCTGTAAATTTGCATTGGAACAACAAAATTCGGGCTGTAAAATCCAACAACCCGAGTATGTTCCCGCAAATAAATAAAATATTTCGGAGGAATAATCAAAACGACCTTCCGTGTCTTAAGATCCCCCGAACGACGAACAATGGACGAATACTTATAACAGCAGGTATAGATCCAGATAACGCCGTAGAGGATGACAACTTCTTTGTGATCGAAGATCCGCAGGAGTAGGTAGAGGCTATAGGAGCGACTTTCCAGGAAGTGTACAAAGTGAATGATACCACTTGCCCGAACCACGACCTGGAAAATCGCGTCCTTGTGCTCAACTTCTATCTTCGAAATGATATAGAGCACTGGCGATCCGAGAACATAGGTTTTACCGAGTTCAATGACGATAACATGGCAAATAATGTCATCGCCGATGAAAGGGTACATCCCCCGTACATATCGAAGGTGGAGCTCCAAGCGATCTTCGACTCACTAAGGAGGAAGTATTCTGTGGGAATCGATGGAGTATCGGACATTGTACTTCGACATCTCCCTCTAGAAGCGGTGGATATTTACACCACTCTGTTTAACAATGCGCTGAATAATACACATTATTCAGCGCATTGGAAAATAGCAGTGATACAACCCATCCCCAAAAGGGGTAAGGACACCTCCAATCCGGCAAATCTCCGGTCGATAAGTCTCCTTCCGAACATCAGCAAGGTATTCGTGAAAGTGATCAATAGAGCGACGCTGAAGTGGACTGAGAACAGTAATATAATTCCGGATAACCAATTCGGTTTCAATTCATCATGCCCCGCCTTGAAATACATGCCGCGTCTAAACTGGTATTGGATATCCAATGGAACAAAAGCAAGAACCAATGCACGGGTGCCTGCCTGATTGACTTGGAGAACGCCTTCGACACCGTATGGTTAGAGGGACTCTTCAACAAGCTAAGCAGGTTGGGCATAAGCAAACCACTGCTGTATATACTTCATAACATGCTCACCAGTAGACAGTTCATTGCCAAAAATGGCAATGTGACTTCTGCTGGAACATTTCTAATTAAAAATGGTCACCGGTTCTTTTCAATATTTACACGAGCGATCTCATAGGATCACTTCACCATGCCATAGCGTACGCAGATGACTTGATCGCGTACAGATCAGGACCAAAAATCGAGGTCATTGCAATTCTCTTGCAACGTGACTTCGATAAGATTCAGCGATATTGCGATGGCAGGAAGTTAAAGATCAACTTCCAGAAATCGGAAACCATTCTTTTTAGTACGCCGTTGTCTGGGGCCTCTAGGGATACCAGGAAGAATTGGCGAAACTTCTCAATCGTGGGAACGCACGGACAGTCACTTACGTGTCGAAGTGTAGTCAGATACCTGCGGCTCTGGTTAAACCAATATCTATATTTTAACAAACATATAGATGCCGCTCTGGCCAGAGCCAAAGGTGCTTTTGCCCTTACAAAGAGACTTTTTTATAGCAAGCAACTCGATGCAAGGGTAAAGGTAATCTGCTACATGGCCCTCATTAGGCCCATGCTCGTATATGGATGCCCCGTGTGGTTCAACGTGGGAGCAAGGTTGTTGGAAAGATTCGGTTGTTTGAGAGGGCTTACCTTCGGGCATGCCTTCATTTATACAGAACACCAGAGTCCCAGTACATAAAATTCTATCCCAATGAGGTCTTATACAACAGGGCTAACCTAATGAGAGTGGATAATTTCATTATCAAGCTGATTCGAAGGCACATTGCAAGAGCAATGAGTTCGATGAACAATCTGATCTCTGGGGCTTATTACCCCAATTACGAGTATCATGAGAGAGTGCGCCTTAATGGCTTTGGTCCCCCAGAGGCGTTCCTCTATTTTGATGAGAAAGGTCTGATCCAGGACAGATTGGCAGTGCCGCTAATCTTTCACGTTGCTCGGACAGCTGTGGATAGGCGACTCAACTACGACAAAGACGTTGCACACGGCAGTGTGGAGCGTCTCCGGTTTAGTAGGGCGGTATCGGGTCGCGATATTGATGACGTACAACGTCAGTACGAACATTTCTGGTGGCTAGCCGACAGAGGGGAAACTCCTTCGTCGTTTCCCCATAATCCAGGGTAGCCTGTATGATGTTCAAGGTTGGCTGTCCTTGCCCATGGCCGACGTACATAGTTTCAGGTTTAGGTATTTTATATATAGTGTATAGGTAAAAATAATAATAAAAAAAAAAACAAAAAAAATATTAGTTTTTATCACAGCACTTCGACAGAAAAAAAAAGCACAAAAAAAAATAAAAAATTGAAAAAAAACAGCACTTGATAAAAAAAAAAAAAAAAAATTTAAACAAAAAAAAGTACGTATACAATTACGTAAGGTAGAGTAAGATAAATTAAGGTAGAATAAGATAGTTTAAGATTTATTTTAAGGGAGTTTGTTACATTATATATAAGAATAAAAAAAAAAAACTTAATTTACTAAGTTTTTCTCTAATAATTTTCTTAGTAAAAATTAAAATTAAAAAAACTAAATATATAAACAATTTTTCAAGTTCGTTACGTCGAAAGAAATAGTTTTAAGTGTTAGGTTTAACACTTAAGAATAAGTTAGAATAAGAATAGTTAAGTTAGTTAAGCTAGTTTTAAGCGTTTTTTGTCTAGCTATAAGTTTAATGAATTACATAATAAAAATGCATTAAAAATTAAAAAACAAAAAAAAGTTAAGTTGTGTATACATAAGATATTTATAGGTAGTATATGTGTTAGTGTTAGTATTAGTAATGCGTTACTTAATAAATATTACAAGCAAAACTTAAAACTAAAATCATAGAAACTTACAAACTTTTTTTTTTTATTTTCTTAAATATAACTTACAAACTATATAGAGAACTGGAGGTTAGGCATGATCGAAGTGGAGAAGGAGTGTGCTTTTGAAGCTATTAAAGTCAAAAATGTGTGTCGCATCATTTGATGTGTGCTTTTGCCGCTATTAAAGTCAAAAATGTGTGTCGCATCATTTGATTTTTGCAGCACTCTTGACATTGGTTCGTAGTAACCATAATTAGTGCGATGAGGAGATATACGGAATAGGGGAACAGACCTAAGGTTGCGGGGGTTAATATTAAGAGAGATCGCTTGAAGCAGGGCGAGACCATCAATGTTATCAGATAACAATTGATGAATGAAAAGTATGTCGGCAACATCAGGACGTTTTTCCAATGACTGAAGATTAATGAATCTAAGATGATCCGCATAGCGTGGCAGGTTAACTTATCAGCATACCCGAGACTGCGTAAGGCGAAGCGCATGAACCTGAGCTGCACTGGGGCGACCATACGTGGCTGGCAAACACGAGGAGTTTTGAGTTTTCCAGTAAAATCCCTGCACCTTCTCCCACGTCCATCTTGGATCCATCAGTGTATTTGGAGATGGAGTTGTCATTTAGAGGGATATTAGTTTTCCATTCCTCCTGACTCGGAAATGATCTGGAAAATGGTTTATGAAAGTCTAAATAGGGCACTATGTAGTCTGTGCTAACATCTCCGCCCATGTATTTGCGTAAAATCTGCGCATATCCCGTCAAGCTTGACCTCCAACCTTCAGATTGGCTTAATCTTGGAGCACTTCTAGCTTCCTGGGCAAATAGATCTAAAGGTAATACATTGAGTATGGTATCTAATCCTTCAGTTGGTGTGGTTTTCATAGCTCCTGTGACACCAATGCACGCCATTCTTTGAACTCTGGTTAGAATCTTTAGGTTTGTGCCCTTACTTGCGGCTGGCCACCATATCATAATTTTTATTGATCTCTCGCTTGTGTTTAGTCCCCAGTTTAGTTTTTTTTTGTCTAGTATAGATAGCCGCATCAGATATTATATATTGTATATATATAATATTTAGCCGTATCAGAAATTTTAAGAGGAGTGTCCTCAATGGATGGAATTTTGAATTCCGGTATTTTCCTCTTGTTAGTAAATAGTGTCAGCTCCGTTTTTAGTGGATTTATTGCGACTCTTTAGGGTGGCTTCTTTTGGCCGCGAAGGGTTGGAAGGGCTTTACCCGTAGCCAGTAAATCCACATCGTTTGCGTACGCTCCGGTCTTAACCCCATTGAATCCAAGTTTTATTAATACTTCGTTTAGCACAATAACCCACAGTAGAGGAGAGAGAACACCTCCTTGCGGAATATCTCTACTCGTACCAGCTGATACTATTAGTCTGGCATTACCTAGTTCTGAGATTATGTACCTATTTCTTAGCATGGAAACTATCCATCCGATCAGAATGTCCTCAATATTCAGGTTTTTTAAGGCACCTTCTACTGAATCCGCCATGACATTATTAAAGGCCTCTTTATCATTCAATGATTTTTCGATCGTACTGACAACGCTATGAAGTGCACATTTACCTTTCGTATATGCATGCTGTGCCGGGGATATGATACTGGGGTTCAGCCTGCTGCGAATGTGCATGTCAATAAGTGTTTTTTCCAGAATAAAGGATGTCAAGCTTATTGGTCTAAGGTCACCAGCACAAGTATGACTAGCTTTGCCTGCTTTGGGGAAGAAAATAACCTTAACTTTCCGCCACTCCTTTGGTACATGACCCCATTCAATGCTACCAAGGGACAGTCTCTTTAGAAACGGTGTTATGTCTTTTTTGGCTGTTTGTAGCATCATCGGGAAAATTCCGTACGTGCCTCGGTATTTGTACGGTAAGAAGGAGCATGTTGCCCATTCCACTTTTTCATCCGCAACCAATTCAGACAGCGCTATTTCGTGTCTACTACTGCTGCTGCCAGAGATGTTGTCTCTATCTACTATAAATTCTGGAAAATGAACATCTAGTAGAGTTTCTAATGTCTTTTCATTGGAGTCAGTCCAATTGCCAGACGTGTCTTTTAGAAGTATAACGGTACTGGATCTTTGGAAAGAACCCTTCTGAGTCTTGCTGATTAAGCGGTGCTTTCTATTTCGCTACAGAAAGCTCGCCAAGAGTTGCGCTTAGAGCGCTGTGTCTCTGTTTTCTATTACTGGATTTGTGTATTTCCCAGTCTTCATCTAACATTGTTCTTTTAGCCATATTGAAAAATTTCCTAGTTCCTTTTCTAATGTTAGACAGTTCTTTAGACCACCACGGAGGTGTGTTCTTTTGTTTCTTTGCCCGCAGCAGACAGGAGTTTTGATAGGCCTTACCCAATATATTTGATAATATTGACGTTGCCTCATCAAAAGTACTAAAAAGATCCCAGTTAGTCTTCCTATGGTTTCTATATGATATAGGCAATTGTTTGCTAATTTTTATGGTGAATTCTACAATCCTATGGTCGGAGAAGGTTTCTTCTTTCAGAACCTTCCATTCATCTATTTCTACACTTTTGGAATTATTAATGACTGTATATTTCTAACTACAAACGTTGGTTCGTTGCCTTCGTTAGCTACTGTTGAGGATTCTTGAACACATCCCCATTAGTTCTCATTTAATCTACATGTGGTATCACTTAGGAATTCTTCTTCCTTTCTCATGTCAATTATGACATTACACTTTTGTCTTTCGTGCATCTAAGTAATCACATTGTATTCCATTGTATATTAAGTATAGTTATCTTTATCAATAAATATCAATATATATTACTGAAATATTATTGTTTGACTACGCAAAATTCTTCATGGTAGCAGAGCGTAGTTACTATCCAGAATAATATTCAGCGATTGATAAAATAACTAAGGCTTACCAGTCTGCTCGATTGAGGTTAAATTGCTTGGCTCGCCGTGACTTGAGACTTTGACACGCACCGGTGGTATTAAAGAAATAGAAATGTCTTCAAATATTTTTAACCTAGAAAAGCTGACTGGCAGGGATAACTTCTCTACCTGGAAGTTTGGTGTTAAGACCTACTTGGAGCACGAAGATTTGTGGGAGTGTATAGGTGGCAAAAATACCAGTTGGTCTCATTAAAGACGTCAAGGCCAAATCCAAACTGATTTTACTCCTGGATCCAGTGAATTATGTACACGTGCAAGAAGCCAAGACTGCCAAGAAGTCTGGAAGAATTTGGAACGAGCTTTTGACGATAATAGATTGACCCGAAAAGTTGGTTTGCTGAAAGATTTAATTACTACTACGCTGGACAGCTGTTAGAGCATTGAGGAATATGTGAACAGGATCATGAGCACCGCGCATAAGCTCCGAAACATCCAGTTCCAGATTGAAGATAAATGGGTTGATACGCTAATG
Source organism: Pocota personata (assembly GCA_963082735.1). Lineage (NCBI taxonomy): Eukaryota > Metazoa > Arthropoda > Insecta > Diptera > Syrphidae > Pocota > Pocota personata. The sequence continues at coordinate 142,722,515 of OY720429.1, read as the reverse complement.
CTCGCAGGTTTGTCAGACAATTACAAAATTATGATAATGGGACTGGAAAGTTCCGGAGTGAAAATTACAGCCGATGCCATAAAGACAAAACTCATACAGAAAGTTAGGAATCCAGAGCCCTCTGCTTTTTATATCAATAAGAAGCAGACAAAACCGAAGACAAAGGGACCCCGATGTTATAGTTGTAATAAATATATAAGCAAGTTCTGCCGAACCACAAAGAAAATAATTAATTAGCAAAGAACAAAAGAGTGATAACAATTCAGGATTTGTTGCAGCTTCCTCAGTAACAATTAGTGAGGAGCAAGACCAATGGTATATTGACTTTGGTGCGTCCGTGCAAATGACGTACAGTAGCGATTGGATGTATGGGGTCAGCGTTCCGCCAATCTCGATGATTACAGTTGCAAACAAAACTTCTCTACCTGTAACAAGCGTCGGAAATGTAAACATCGTCCTGACCGGTTCTGGCAAAAGGGTTCAGGTAAGAAATTTTCTATTGGTACCTGATATTGCTGCGAATCTACTTTCAGTTAGTTCTATGGTCAAAAGTGGCTGCAAACTCATGCTTCATGACAAAGGTAGTGATGTATACAACGAAAATGGTGAAATTGTATGCTCCGCAACGCTGATTAACAACCTTTACCGATAAAATACCGAACAAGATGTGTCTGCCCACCTAATTCCGACTCAACATTTAAATGACTCTGTTCTATGGCATCGACGATTGGGACACCTGAATTTTGCAGATGTAAATAAATTGCCAAACTGTTCCGAGGACGTTATTCTATGTGGTGGAAAACGTATCAACGCCACATGTACAACATGCTTCGAAGGTAAACAATCCAGACTGCCGTTCAATAATGTGGGCTCCCGTGCTACATAGGCGTTACAACTCATTCACTCAGATCTGTGTGGTCCAATGGAGACTTTATCTCTGGGGGGTATGAAATATTTTATTACTTTCACTGATGACTGTTCCAGAAAGGTGCATGTGTACTTTCTTAAAGATAAGTTAAATATTGTTCGCATTTTTAAAGATTTTAAAGAGAAGATAGAAAATGAGCTCGACAAAAGAATTAAGGTAATTCGGACGGACAATGGAAAGGAGTACTGTAATAAAGAATTTGATGAATATCTGAAGTCTTGTGGAATAACTAATCAAACTAGTACTCCATACTCTCCTCAGCAAAATGGCCTCGCTGAGAGAATGAACCGGACTTTAGTAGAGAGAGCCAAGTGCATGCTTTTTGATGCTAAATTGTCAAAAGTGTTCTGGGCAGAAGCCGTAGCTACAGCTGCTTATATTGTGAATCGGTCACCAACACAATCTCTTCGTGGGAAAACACCATATGAGAAGTGGTCAGGTCGAAAACCAAACTCGTCGCACATGAAAATACTTGGATGTGAAGCTTGGGTACATGTACCCAAAGAAAAACGGCAAAAGTGGGATGCAAAGTCTACGAAACTGTTTTTTGTGGGCTGTTGTGATAACACAAAAGGATATCGTCTGATACATCCAAAAACGCACAAAGTAACAAAAAGTAGAGATGTGATGTTTCTAGAAAAGGTAAATGAGTGTCAAATCGTTTATGTACCTTGTGGAATTTTAGGTAATTAGCTCGACTGTGAGACAACTGAACGGAACAAATCTCACTCTGAAGAAATCACCACCTCCGCAGAAGAACTGTCCAAAACCGTAGAGGGCACCGTAATGAAAAGTGGAGACACCAGTGAATACGAAACCGATAAATATGAAGGCGATGAAGTAGATACACCTGAAATAAATCTACCAGAAGATCAACCTCAAGCCATGACATTTAGGCCGCGTAATAGACCTCGTCAATTTTAAATTTTGATACCAAACCCAGTTATTCATGTCTATTTACTAACTTTAATGATCCACAGACCGTAGTGGAAGCACTTTCATCTTTGCATGCAAAACAATGGAGAAGGGCAATGGATGAGGAGTTTCATTCACTAATTAAAAACGAGACATGGACTTTAACGGAACTCCCCTCCAAAAAAGGGCAATAGCTTGTAAGTGGCTGTTTAAGTCAAAAACGGACCAAAATGGGAATATCATACGATTCAAAGCAAAACTGGTCATAAAAGGCTATGCTCAAAGGAAAGATATAGCTTATGACGAGATATACTCTCCTGTGGTACATCATACATCGGTCAGGTACCTGTTTGCATTGATTGTAAAATACAATCTGGACGTGGACCTGATGGACGCAGTATCGGCTTCCTTTCAGGGAGAAATCGACACAGAAATCTACATGCTACAGCCTGAATTGTATGAGAATGGATCGCAGGCATGTCGTCTACATAAATCAATATATGGGCTTAAACAGGCACGTAGACTATGGAACATTAAACTAGATAAAGTTTTGCATGAAATTGGGTTGAAACAGTCAAAGTTAGATCCATGTATTTTTATCATACTAGTGCAGATGAAATCATTTTTATAGCAGACTGGGTTGATGATTTAATACTACTTACAAATGAACAAGATACGAAGAACATGATTAAAGAAAAGCTAAAACTTCAGTTTTGTATGAAAGACCTAGAAGAAGCTAAGCAGTGCATTGGATTGAACATTATGTAATATGCGAGCTACGGCTCGAGTAGATAAAACGATATCCTGTGAAATTATTTCTTTATTTTTTAGTCTATAGAACAATTCAAGTTCACACTATACTATTCTTCGCAAACTCCTTCCTTACAAGGTCTCTTTCTTCTCAAATCACTTTACCTCCTTCTTCTTGATAACTCTCAACTTTCAATTTATCACAAAATTACAACTTAGCCCATTATCACTTTTTCAATCTCTTCGCCACGGTTCTAAACCAACTGCCTGGTCTGGATCGCCATCTGTCCTTAAATAGCCGCATTTCTAATAGCCAGAAACTTCTAGCAAATTCTTCGACCACTGGAACAAGAAAATTCTGATGTAATAATTCCAGGATGACAGCTGCAGCCAATAATCTCTTGTTCTCTCTTATATGAGATATAAGAGAGCGTGATATTATCCGAACTGTGGAGACAAATTGCAGACACGAACCTCGAATGAAAAGACACTTCGGACCAAAATTCTGCCAGAATGAAAAGACACTTCGGAATTTGTTGCATTATGCTACATTATGTTACACTGCCCCCCTCTTAGACTTGTTCGTCCCGAACAAGTGCGTCCCCACTTCGGCTATTGTATCGACTCAGTCGGTCCACATGAACCACTTTCATTTTGGCTCTTGGTCCTCGCTGGATGCGGTACACAACATCGTTGATGCGGGTTATTATTCTGTAGGGACCCTCCCAGTTCTGCTGCAACTTAGGTGATTTCCCCTTTTGGCGATGGGGATTATACAGCCACACTAGATCTCCCTCCTGGAATCCTGACGTTGTTGCCTTGACATCATACCTGGTCTTCATGCGGTCGCTCGTTATCTTGGTTGGTTAGCTGGTTTGAGAGGGTGAGCTTATGCTCTTCACTTAGGCCTCCATTGGGCCCGTTGTGTTCCCCTCATCTGCGTAACTGTAAGGAATAGTGATGTGTTTTGGGAATTATGTATTGAGAGGATTTAGGTCTAGGGATCATGGTAGGAACTCCAGTATATCCCCGATTCCTTTCTTATTGAGATGTGTAATATCCGGAATCCTTAGAGATCCCAGAATTTTCAGCCTTAGCCTCGCTGTAGCGGGGCAGTGACAGAGGAAGTGTTCTATATCTTCCTCCTCCTCTTCACAGTTGGCACAGATTGCTGTATCAGCTATCCCGAGTCTGAACGAATGTTTGCTGAGATTGATGTGCCCTGTTAAAAGTCCTACCATCAATCTCAATTGTGTTCTGCTTGAATTAAGAGCTCTTTTTGCTGTGTTGTTACTCGGTTTGGTTATTACAGATCTAGCCACTTTGCACGTGTCTAGATTCGTCCAGTAGTTATTGAACTCCTGTCGTATCTTATCATTGATTATTGTTTTAATAGTTGTCAGAGGGACCCCTATTGTACTATCCGGGTTCAGTTCTGTATTGCCTGCTCCTTTCCTTGCTAGTTCGTCTGCCTTTTCGTTACCCGGTACACCCTCGTGCCACGGTACCCATGTGAGACGGACTCTATTGCGTCTGGCAAGTAAGTTCAATTTAGTTTTGCACTCCCTTACTAGTCGTGATTTCGACATGGGGTTTGTGATCGCGCTAATTGCTGCTTTGCTGTCCGAGCAGATGTCAATTTGCCTTTCTTCGCTGGTGTCTTCTGCGAGTATTTCGGTTGCCTTCATAATTGCATAGACTTCTGCTTGGAACACCGATACAAATGGTTCTAGCTGAATAGCAAGTTCAGTCGGTGGGTTAGCACTAAAGATGCCAGCCCCTGATTGCCCTGATATGTTAGAGCCATCTGTATAAACCGATATCCCATTGGAGTTTCTTGTCGTTCTTTCATACGTCCAATATTCTCTTGTGGGAAAAATAGTTTCGAAGTTGTTGGAGAATGTGTACGATTTCCCAACAACATCACTGGGGCAATCGATGAGTGGTGTCATTACTCTTATCATTTCGGTGATTTTTCGATGTCCCGTATTTGCACCACCGGTGAAATGGCCGATAGTTTTAAGCCGTGAGGCTGAAATACCGGCAATCTTCTTCGCTTCGAGGTGCACTGGTAGAATGTTAAGTATCGCTTCCATGGCCGCGGTTGGTGTTGAGGATTGTGCTCCTGTAATACCCAGGCAGACCATACGTTGCACCTTAATTAGCAAGTCTCTTGCATACTTTTTGCTCATCACTGGCCACCATACAACTACTCCGTAGAAGATGATGGGTTTTATTACGCATTCGTATATCCAGTGGACCTGTTTCGGTTTCAAGCCCCATGACTTCCCGATGGCCCTCCTGCATATCCAATATGCTCTCTTGGCTTTGGTGACTCTTTCTTCCAGGTTCTTTCTCCAGGTCAGTTTCCTGTACAATATAATGCCCAGATACTTGACGCTGTCAGTCGTTCACAGACCTTCGTGGAGTGCACGCGTGTGTTTCGACTTACAGTAAGTGCAAAGTAATTTTTCAAGTGGTGAAAAAGACTTCCGACAATAAGCGCCAGCTTAGTCTAGTGGTAGTGGACCGTCGAGCGGGTTCAATTCCCGCAAATATCGAACTTTTTTTTTTTTTTTTTTTCTCTTTAATTTGAAAAAATAAAAAATAAACATTAAGTGTAACAACACGTGATGGGAGACAGTGAAAAGTCCGCACTCCAAGTAGCGGACAAACAAAAATCAGCCGATGAGGCTGCAAAGTCCAGGAAGCGGAGGAAAGTAAAATCTACCTCCAACGTGGTAAAAGGCCCCGCCATAACAACTTCATCTGAAAAGCTGCCGGGTGAAGTGATGGAAGGGGCGCCTGGTACAACAACAGCAGCAGAAAAGAAGAGGCAAAGGTCATCAGATGACGATGACCAATACTCATACGTCTCCGATGGTGGTGAAGGCCATTATATGGGGGACAACAACAACTTCGCCGCTCTGGTCACGTCCGAGTCAGAGGACGAAGACGATGAGCTGGAATGCCTTAATACGAGTATAAGGCAGCTCCAGCAGAAAGCATTGGCCATAAAAGCCAAGCAAATAGCAAGGCGGGAGAGGGAGAGACAGAATGTGCTCCATAGACCCCAAGAGCAACAGCAACAACAACAGACACAGCAAAAACAAAAGCTGCCTAACCAGCAACAACAACAAAAAATTAAGCAGCCGCAGCAAGAGCAACAACAGCCGCAGCAACAAAAGAAGTTGCAGCATCAGCCGCAGCAGCAGAAGAAGCTGCAGCCAAAGCAACAGCAACAGCAGCAGCAACAGCAGCAGCAACAGCAGCATCAACAACAGCAGCAGCCGAAACAGCAACAACAACAGCAGCAACAACAGCAAATACAACAGCAGCAGAACAAGCCAAGGAAGGTGCGAATTCCACCCATTAATACATACAAGATGGAGCTCAAAGACACCATAGAACTGTGTAAGTCGGCCATAGGCAATAACTTTAAAATTAAACGGTACAATGACAGTAGACACTCCATCCAGTGCAATACGGTGGAGCAGCACAATAAAATTAAGAATCTGTTAAGGGACTCGACGACGGAGTTCTTCTCATTCACCCCGAAGGGGGAAAAGTTGCAAACGGTGCTACTGAAAGGGATGGAACCGTCTACCGAGCCGGAGGAGCTCCTTAAGACGCTCCAAAAAATTAAGTGCGACGGTCTCAATTTTGTAGGGGTTAAGCCTTTCACCACAGCAAGGGCCAAAAGGGAGAAGCGGAAGCTACCGTTCTTCCTGGTTCAGCTGTCGCCCGATAGCAAACTGGATGGTCTAAGGAGTATCAGAGTCCTAGACTACCAGGTTGTCTCATGGGATAAACTAAAGCGCAGCGAAAGCATTATTCAATGCGTTCGCTGCCAAAGGTTCGGGCACGCCGCGTCGAACTGCGATATGCAGCCTCGATGCGTGAAGTCTGGACAGAATCACAAGACGGAGGAATGTGCTCTAGGTAAGGAGGGAGTGGCAGATAAGGGTCAGCTCACATGTGTGCTATGCAAGAACTCGGGACACACCGCAAACTATCGGGGTTGTCCTGAGTTTCAAAGCATTAAATCAGCAAATCTGGCTCGTAAGCAGAAAAGTACAGTGAAAGTCCCACCAGATCTTGTTCAAAAAGCAACCGTTACTCCCCAAATCAACTACGCCCAAATGGCGTCTGGTGGGGGAACCACGGTACAGCAACAACCGAAGATAGCTGCACAGGCCCCAGTGCCTAAGGTACTTGAGGCACAAGGCGACTTGCTGAATATCTTGCTCTCTATCCAGGAGCAGATGGGGCAGCTACAGCGCCAGTTACAAGAACAGGCAACCCGTGTGGACAGGATCTACGCGCTTCTGCCTAGCCTAACGCATTTTCAATCGTGATGGGTACGACCGCGACTGAAAATTCCTTGAAGATTCTAGCGGTGAATGTAAATTCATTGATTAGGATCGAACGAAAATAATAGCTCTACAAGTTACTCGACGACCAAAGCCCTGATGTGTGTCTGGTTAGCGAAACTAAGCTAACCCAGAAACGCAAGTTACGGCATAGAAACTATAATATAGAAAGAAGGGACCGACCCAACTCCACTCAAGGAGGAGGTGTAGCGATTTTCATTCGTAAAGAACTTAGGTATAAGGCCGTGTACAGTAGTGAAGTGCGAAGGTTCCAGGGGCTGGAAGCGTGTATTGTGTACATCCCTCTCCGTAGTGGAAAGAAGATGTATGTGGTAGCGCTTTACGCTGCTGAAGCTGCTCAGTCTACTTTATTTATGTCAGAGCTCGAGACATTGTTTCGATGCCTAAGGCTGGAGTCGGGGGAGAATTATTTTCTCATGGCCGGAGATCTAAACGCTAAGCATAGAGATTGGGGAAATAATACACCAAATCCTAGAGGGAACTCACTATTCAATTGGTGGGGTCAACATAATGTTGAGTTTCGGCTCGATTTGAAGGCTACAGATAGTCCGTCGTTTCCCAGAAGCGGCTCCTATCTGGATCTACTGCTATTTGACGAACGGTTACAACTGACCAACGTGGACCGACAAACGATAAACTGTCTGAGCACGTTTGTGTATGACAGTGACCATTGCGGACTGAGTGCCGAAATAGCGATTCCCAACGAAATTGCGGAATTGGAAGAGTTTGTTCAAACGTACACCTACAACTACAGTAGGACTCGTTGGACTCGCTTCTCCCGAGACTTGGCAAGAGCAATCTCCACGAACTCGCTCTACCCACCGTCGAATAGAAATCTGTCAAACGAGGAGATTGACAGGTACCTTAAACAAATGGACGAGACAATCAAACGAACAATGGACAGTACGATACCTAGGTATCGACCAACTGAAAACATGTTCCGCAATGCAACAATCGACGCACTGCACGTTCAAAAAAGTAGACTGCTTACAAGACTAAAAAACTTGTATAGACAGTTTACAGACAGACAAAACTCGGAGGTTAGGACGCTGAAATCGTTGACAAAGAACCTCCAAATACTAATTAGAGCAAATTATAGGCGGTCGGCTAATTTGCACTGGGGCAACAAGATTCTGGCTATGAAGTCTGATAACCCGAGTATGTTCCCCCAGATTAATAAAATATTTCGGAGGAACGATGTCAACGAACTTCCGTGTCTGAAAATCCCCCGAACAACGAACAATGAACGCTTACTTACAGCAGCAGGAATAGATCCAAGAGACGCTGTAGATGATGACGACTTTTTTGCGATCGAAGATCCGCAGGAGAAGGTGGAGGCCATTGGAACTATTTTCGAGAATGTGTACAAGGTGCTAGCATTCGCCTGAACCACGACCTGGAGAATAGAGTCCTTAGGCACAACTTCTACCTTCGAAAAGATATAGAGCCCTCGCGATCAGAGAATACTGGTTTTACCGGGTTCAATCATGAAAACTTGGCAAACAATGCCATCGCCAATGAAAGGGTTCACCCCCGTACGTATCGAAGGTAGAACTCCAAACGATCTTCGCATCATTGAGAAAGAAGAAATCAGTGGGAATCGATGGAATATCGAACATTGTGATTCGACATCTTCCTCTAGAAGCGGTGGAAATTTACGCCACCCTGTTCAGTAATGCACTGAATAATGCACATTATCCAGAACATTGGAAAACAGCAGTGGTACAGCCGATCCCCAAAAGGGGAAAGGACACCTCCAATCCGACAAATCTCCGGTCGATAAGTCTCCTTCCGAATATCAGCAAATTATTCGAAAAAGTGATCAATAGAGCCTTGATTAAATGGGTTGAGGACAATAATATAGTTCCGGATAACCAATTCGGTTTCAAGGCGGGGCATGATACAATACATGCCGCGTCTAAACTGGTATCTGATATCCAATGGAACAAAAGCAAGAACCAATGCACGGGTGCCTGCCTGATTGACTTGGAGAAGGCCTTCGATACCGTATGGTTGGAAGGGCTCTTTTACAAGTTGAGCAGGTTGGGCATAAGCAAACCACTGCTATTCATGTTGCTTAATATGCTCACCAGTAGAAAGTTCGTTGTGAAAAATGGCAATGTGACTTCTGCTGGGACGTTCGAAATTAAAAATGGTCTGCAACAGGGGGCGGTTAATTCACCGATCCTTTTCAATATTTACACGGCTGATCTGATAGGATCTCTTCAGCATGCAATAGCGTATGCAGACGATTTGATTGCGTACAGATCAGGACCTAAGATCGACGTCATTGCAACACTCTTGCAGAGTGACTTCGATAAGATTCAGCGATATTGCGACGACTGGAAGTTGAAGATCAACCTTCAGAAGTCGGAAACCATTCTATTCAGAACGATGTTGTCTCGGGCCTCTAGGGATACTAGAAAGAATTGGCGAAAGTTCTCTATAATTGGACAACACGGGCATCCACTTGTATGTCAAAACGTGGTCAGATACCTTGGACTTTGGCTAGACCAATATCTATATTTTAACAAACATGTAGATGCTGCTCTAGCCAGAGCCCGAGCTGCCTTCGCCCTTACAAAGAGACTTTTTTATAGCAAGCAACTCGATGCAAGGGTAAAGGTAATCTGCTACACGGTCCTCATTCGGCCCATGCTCGCATATGGATGTCCCGTGTGGTTCAACATAGGGGCAAGTAGGATGGAAAAGATTCGGGTGTTTGAGAGGGCCTGCCTTCGGGCTTGCCTTCACTTGTACAGAACACCAGAGTCTCAGTACAAAAAATTCTATTCTAATGAGCTCCTATACAACAGGGCGGATCTGATAAGAGTGGACAATTTCCTGGTCAAGATGACTCGAAGGTACATTGCAAGAGCAATGACCTCGATGAATAACCTGATCTAAGGGGCTTATTACCCCAACCATAGGTACCATGAGAGGGTGCGCCTTAACGGCTTTGTCCCTCCAGAAGCATTCCTCTATTTCGATCAGGCAGGCCTGATCCAGGAAAAATCAGCGGTGCCGTTAATCTTCCACGTTGCCCGGACAACTGTGGACAGGCGGCTCAACTGCAGCCGAGACGTCGCACAGAGCACTGAGGAGCGTCTCCGATTCAGTAGATCGGTATCGGGGCGCGATATTAAAGATGTGAAGAAGCAGCACCAGCAATTCTGGTGGTTACTAGAGAGAGCTCCCTCGTCGATCCCTTTTGATCCGGGGTAGGTCCAGTACGGCAAAGTTGGCCGCCATATTTTTGTCTTGGCCGGCTTACATAGTTTTAAGGTGTCAGGGTAAGTAGTTTAAGTTTATTTATACGGAAAAAAAAAAAAATAAACACAGCACTTGGATATGTCAAAAAAAAAAAAAAAAAAGTGCATATTTGATTATGCATGTAGTTAAGTTAGGTTAAGACTTATTTTAAGGTAGAATTTAAGTTTTATATATAAGATCAAAATCAAATAAATAGTACCGTTACTAAGTTTTTTAAAATGAAAAATTTTTCTTAGTCATAATTGTTATTTAAGTAAAATAGTAATAAGTAATAGATTAAGTCGAAAGACATAGATAAGGATTAAGTTTAGCTTAGAGCGCCCGCATAGAGCCAGTAAGTTAGAATAAGATAGTTAAGTTAGTTAAGCTACTTTTAAGCGTTTTTGTCTAGCATGTAAGTATAAATGAATTAAATTAATAAAAACTAAAAAAAAAATAAAAAAAAAAATACTTGACGCTGTCGCGGAGTTGTAGTGATACTCCTCCGAGTTGTGGAATGTGAAAGTCACTAGTTTTGGTTTTCTTTGTAAATCCACTCTCCTCCGCCCATTCTTTTATGATTCGAAGGGTGTTTTGCATAAGCTCTCCTATGATGTTCAGGTGCTTACCTCTTATCAGAACGGCTAGGTCATCTGCGTACGCTACACATTTCGCACAGGTTCCATCCAGTGCTTTTAAAAGGTTGTCCATTGTGAGCACCCACAGAAAAGGAGATATTATCCCACCCTGCGGTGTTCCCATACGGACTGTTCCCCTTCTTGTGTCGTCTCCCAGTGAAGCTGTGATAATGCGGTTTGTAAGCATGTGTTCTAGCCAATTGTTTATTATTTGGTTATTACAGTATATCGAGAGTGCCTCCACAATTTTTTGAGTTTTCACATTATTAAATGCCCCTTCGATATCTAGAAAAACGCCTGCGACTGATTCCTTGGTTTCAAAAGCATCTTCTATTGTGGATACAACCTGGTGTAGTGCCGTCTCAACTGATTTTCCTTTGAGATATGCATGTTGATTAGGACACAGCCGCGGAATTGTAATCTGTGTTCTGATGTAGTTATCACAGATTCTCTCCATTGATTTTAGTAAGAAGGACGTTAGGCTAATAGGTCTGTAGTCCTTTGTTGTCGACAAATCTTTCCCGGGTTTCGGTAGGAACACCACCCTCACCTCTTGCCATTGTGTTGGTGTGTATCCATGATATAGACATCCCCTGAAGATATTGACCAGGGTTTCCTTTAGGGTGTCTAATTCTATCCCTTTTTGCAAGAAGATGGGAAGAATTCCGTCCAAGCCCGGTGATTTGTATGGCGCAAATGAGTTAATAGCCCAGGTCAGTTTATCTGCATCAACTAGGTTCTCAGTGTCTTCCCATTTTGTATCAGTTCGAGTGACCCCACGCTTGGAAGGTGTAGCTGCCTCGCTGAAACCGTTTGGGAAGTGTACACACATCAGCGTCTCCAAGGTATCAGCTGCGGTTGCCAAGTTATTGCCCGCCTGTAGAAGTTGATAACTTGGTGGTTCCTTGGACAGGATCTTCTTTAATCGCGCTGCTCCATTATTATCGCACATGTTGGTGCAGAAAGTTTTCCATGATTCCCTTTTAGCAGCCTGGTGAGCTTCTTGAAGCCTCTTTTACTTTCTTTATAGGATTCCCAGTCTGCTTCTTCGTTGGTTCTTAAAGCTTTATTTAGGCGTTGTCTAGCAACCTTCCTTATTTCATGGAGGTCGCCGTTCCACCATTTTTGCTTTGTACTTCTAGGTACCGGTTTTAGAGGACAGGCGACCTCAAAAGATTCTATAATACACTTCTGTACTTTGAGGACTTCATTGTTTAATTGGTTAATCTCAGTGTAGCTGTTATCCTGAGTTGGTGTCAGCTTTCCCTGAAGATTACTTACAAAGATGGACCAGTCAGTTTTCTTAGGATTCCTAATCATTATTTTGGATTTGTGATCAATTCCAATATCAAAACTCAACCATCTGTGGTCCGAAAAGGAGATCCCATTACTGATCCTCCAGTTCGACACCAAGTGTATAGACCTAACGTCGCATAAGGTTATATCTAATACCTCCCTTCTAATTTTATTTATGAAGGTTGGTGTACAGCCCTCATTCAAGGTAATCAAGTTTTCAATATTTAAATAATCGGCTAAACACTCACCTCTTTTGTTGATGTTCGTACTACCCCAGTTAGTGTGGTGGGCGTTAGAGTCCATACCCACTATGAGGCTCTTCTGTTGGGACCTCGTCCAGGTGACACACCTCTTTAACTCATCGCTAGGTGGAGGTTGCGGGGAGTCATAGGGGAGATATCAAGAGGCCAAAATAATTTGTTTGGTCTCGCTATTTCTTGCCCTATATTCGAGACTTGTGACTGTGAGGTCGCCTGTGCTGATCTGTGGAATAGAGAAAATATTAATATCCTTACGTGCCACAATACAGGCTCTACATTTACTGTTTCCGTTGTTTGCAATCACTTTCAGTTTATTCCCCCATCCTGTTACCTTATTATACAGACAATAAGGTTCCTGGATAAGAGCGTTATCCGCTTTTCCTGCTAAGAGGTAAGCACAGAGGTTGGCATTTGCCGCCCTACTGTGCTGAAGGTTTGCTTGGATTACCTTCATTAATTCTTTCGTGAAATGAAGGGATTACAAAGCTGACCTGGTGAAAGCCGCATAATGCTTTACCAACTTGTAGGACTAGTGACCCTTGCGATTCATCGTCAATCCCTACCACGATTAGTTGGCCTTTGCCTGCCTGCTCCTTTGCGTGGTAGAGATTCCACTTTTCTGTCTTAAGGTCCTTGTTTTGCAGCTTCGCTCGTTACCTTAATCTGGCTTCTGGTCCTTTGGTGTATGTCCCTAAGCTTTTCCCTAAGGTCCGCCACGTACTCTTCTTCATTTCTGGGCTCATTGGTAGGAGATCCAAATTTCACCTCACTGGGTAACCGAGCTATTCCACCAAACAAGATTTCGAACGGCGTATGTCAAGTAGTGCTATGCTCGGCACTTCTATAGGCCATCAAAAACAAGGGAATCTGCCGGTCCCAATCACGTTGGTAGTCCCCTACGACCTTCGAGAGATGTTCGTCTAAAGTCCTATTGAAACGCTCCAACATACCGTCCGACTGTGGATGAAGCGGGGTTTACAATTCGTGTCTTTTTGATCCCGAGTAGTTGACACATCTCTTGGAAGATTCTTGACTCGAAATTCCGCCCTTGGTCAGAATGCAATTCCAAGGGCACACCGAATCTGCTCACCCAATTGTAGACGATCTGCTCCGCCACGGTTCTGGCTTCCTGGTTAGGGATCGGAAATGCTTCCGGCCACTTACTGAAGTAGTCCATTACTACGAGTATATACCGATTACCATTGTCAGTTTCCGGAAAGGGCCCTGCGATGTCAATGGCTATTCGTTCGAAAGGTGCTCCCACGTTGTATTGGTGCATCTTGCCCCAAGTTTTGATTCTCGAACCCTTGCTAGCTGCACACACGTCGCATTTTCTGCACCAGTCTTCGACATCTTCCTTCGCTTTTAACCAATAGGAACGTTCTCGTACCTTTTCTAGCGTCTTATTCACTCCCAAATGGCCTCCGGACGCCCCGCTATGCATTTCCTGTAACACCTCCTTGACCCTCGTCCGCGGCACGACAAGCTGCATTACAAACGACTTTCCGTCGGAGGATTCCCATTTTCTTCTCAGAACACCTTCTTGGACATGGAGGGAGTCCCACTGCGCAAAATACGCCTTTAATTTCGGGCTTCTGTGAGAGATGTTCTGATGATCCGGTTTCTCCATGTTCTCCTTCCAGGCCAGAATCGGCTCGATATCCGGGTCTTCCTTCTGAGCGTTCCGGATCTCATCTACGCTCCAGCCGGCGATAGGTTCGGCTCTCATTCTTTGGATGGAAACCAGCTCCCGTTCTTCCTGATGCGCACAATGTTTACAATCCATTCTGCATGGTCTCCGGGACAGTGCATCCGCATTAGAGTGGAGCTTTCCTTTACGATGCTGTATTTCGTAGTCGTATATTTGCAGCCTTTCGATCCATCTTGCGACCTGACCCTCAGGACTCTTGAACTGTAATAGCCATTTTAAGGCTGCATGGTCTGCGCGAAGAAGGAACTTCCTCCCATAAAGGTATTTGTGAAAATGCTTAGTAGCCAAGATCAAAGCTAGAAGTTCCCGCCTTTTCACGAAGTAGTTCCTTTCTGGCTTAGAGAGCACCTTGCTGAAGTACGCAACCACATTCTCCTGGCCATCATGCACCTGGGAGAGTACGGCTCCTACCCCGACATTACTAGCATCTGTATCCACAATGAACGTTTCCCCGGGAGTGGGGTAAGCTAGTATCGGGGCATCGCATAGCCGTTGTTTAAATGCCTTGAAGCTCTTCTCGCACTCAATTGACCATTTGAATTGTTTTCCCTTTTCCGTCAACTGGTGCAGGCTCTTTGCGATCCCGGCAAAATCCTTCACGAACCGTCTGTAGTAGGTGGCTAGGCCCAGGAAGCTCCTCAGTTGGTGTTTATCCTTGGGGACTGGCCAGTTTTTCACCGCTTCGACCTTCTCTGGATCGGTTCTCACTCCTTTCGCTGAAATTATGTGCCCCAAGTACTTGACTTCCGCTCTAAACAGGGCGCACTTCTTGGGGTTGAGCTTCAGGTGGGCACTTCGAAGCCTTTGAAACACATCCGTTAGATTGTCTCGGTGTTGCGCAAACATTTTTCCTACGACGATGACATCATCCAAGTATACCAAACAGGTTTTCCATGTTAACCCTTCCACGACACATTACATCAATCGCTCGAAAGTCGCCGGAGCATTGCACAGCCCGAATGGCATTACCGTGAATTGCCATAGCCCATTTCCTGCGGTGAAGGCAGTTTTCTCCCGGTCTTCTGGATGGATCTGTACCTGCCAGTAGCCACTCTTCAAGTCGAGAGTGGAAAACCATCGGGCTCCTGATAGTGTGTCTAGCGTGTCGTCAATCCGTGGCAGAGGATAGCTGTCTTTCTTGGTGACGTAATTGAGCTGCCGATAGTCCACGCAGAACCGCGTGCTGCCATCTTTCTTCTTAACCAGTACAACCGGTGATGCCCACGAACTTTTGGAACTTTCAATCAGACCTTCTTTCTCCATTGCCGACACCATTTCTGCAACTTCTGTCTGCTTTGCCAATGGAAGGCGCCTAGCAGGCTGACGAATTGGTCTAGTATCACCAGTGTCTATTCGATGTTGTACCAGGTGTGTTCGGCCGTATTCTTCGTCCTGTGAGGCAAATACATCAGCGTACTCATTGATAAGATTCTCTGCCATAGTTCGCTGCTCCTGATTCAGCTCACTGGACTGGAGAATCGTCTCTCTCGTTTCCGCTGTCCAAGGTGATGGGATAGGTTTTGGAGCATCACGCTTAGGTATTGTTGCGACGGCGGTAATCGGCGTCCATTTTCCAATCACCTCCCCTCGCCTTAGTTTGACAGTGTGTGGTCTCGCGTTCATAACTCTCACTGGAACCATGGTGTTCTTTGGTTCGACTAACGTCTTTCCAACGATGTAGTCTTGAGAATGCTTCTCTGGGTCTGGTTCTACTATGTAGAATCGGTGGCTCCCAAGACCACCTTCCAGCTTCGTCCAAATGATTGTCTCTGAAGACGGCGGCAAAACTTCGTCTTTGCTGATGACTGTCCTGAGAGTTAATGCATTCTCGTTTCCGTACACCATCGGAATCTCCACATTTCGATACCTCAGTACTTGCATCCCGATGTCCAAGATTACTTCATTTGCTTTAATGAAGTCTATTCCGTCAGTCCCGCCAGAATAATCGTAAGACGAACTTCTCCAAACACCTTCGCCATTTCCCCTGTTGCAGTCTTCAGGCAGTAGCTGTTGGTGTTGTGCAGCCATGAGCTTCTGACGATATCTCTTCTTACAATGGAGGCTGTAGCACATGTGTCGATGGTGGCTACGCACTTCTTCTTGTTGATTAGTGCCTCCACTCTCAGGCTCCTGTTACCCCGTTTGGTTTGCGATACTTGAATGGTGGTCCTGGGGACCTCGATTCCAGTAACCAACTTCCGCCCCGCGAAGTTGGTCATTACGCATTTCCCGACTGCTGGTTTTGGAAGTCTTACCGACAGGATGGATGTTATCACCGCCGGATGCTTCCTCTCTGCTTCTCCTACTTCCACAATGTGGACAATTTCCTCGTCTAGGTGCACTTCTGCGCTGCCGTTGTAGGTGTCCGGTTTGGTTGCAATTACAGCAACGAATTTGACTTCCGCGAGCTTTGTCTTCATCCATGACGGCTGTTCTCTGGCATGAGCATTCCACGACGGACATTTCCCTGACACGGTGTATTCCCTGGTATGCTTGGTTCGCAGCCTTCATTGACAAAGCGAATGCCAATGCCTCGGGGAGTGTTAGCTTTTCAGCCATCCTTACAGCCTTTGCAGTTGTCTGTCCTCTATGGCCTGAATAAAAGCTTCCACCGCCATTTCGTTGATAAGCTCCTCACCGGCTTTAGGGTATGAAAGATGGGATAGTCGCTCTATATCCGCTTGCAACTGTTGCAGCGTTTCCCCCCTTTTCTGGACTCGACTACGCAGCTGAACCCTGTACACCTGCTGCATGTGTTCATCCCCAAACCGCATCTCGATAGCCTGAACCAGAGAGTCGTAGTTCTGCTGTTTATCTTCCGGGATGGTCTGCAAGAGCTCCGCAGCTGGACCCTCAGTGAAAGCGTGAGTGCAATAGACTTCTCTTCATCGTCCCAGCTATTGGGCATTGCGGCCGCTTCGAATTGCCTCTTATAAATTGGCCATGATGTTTGACCATCGAAGATATTAGGCTGCATCTCCTTTCTTCTCAGACCGTTGCTGAGCTCCTTAGCAAGATTTTCGACTTGTTTTCCTACTATCTCGAATTGCGTATCCACTTTTTCAAACTGAGTCTCTATCTTCCCGAACTGAGTTTCATGTTTCTCAAAGTTTTAATCGAATCTAGTTTCGACTTTCTCGATTTTCTCTTCGATCGCTTCGAATTTAGATTCCAAGTTCCTGTTTTGCTCATCAAGTTTGCTTTCCAGAGCATCTAGAGAATTCTTTTGTTCGTCCATTGCTTTCTTTTGTTCGTCCATCTTAAGTTCTAGAGAATTCCTTTGGTCGCCCATTGCTTTCTTTTGTTCGTCCATTGTTTTCTTTTGTTCGTCCAGTTTAAGTTCTAGAGAATTCCTTTGATCTTCTGTTGCTTTCTTTTGTTCGTCCATGACTAACTTAAGTTGCACGAGCAGACTTGTTATACCCGGGTCGGCTACTGTACTTGCTGGTTCCTCTTCTACGTCAAACTCTACATCATGCGGATTTTCACCTTCCTGCGTTACTGCTTCTTCCAGACGAATCAGTAGTTCATCTTTTCTCCCAGTTCTGTCGAGATTCCGCCTACTGAGTTCTGCCTTTAGTTGAATTATAGTTAGTTTTCCCAATTTGCGACCCATTTTGACTTAACACAGAAATGTTTTTTTTTTTTTTCTTGTGCAATTTCACACCATGGAAATAGTTATTCACAGAATAAGTTTTATCCCACTTCTGACACCAATGTAATATGCCAGTTACGGCTCGAGTAGATAAAACGATATTCTGTGAAATTATATCTTTATTTTTTAGTCTATAGAACAATTCAAGTTCACACTATACTATTCTTCGCAAACTCCTTCCTTGCAAAGTCTCTTTCTTCTCAAATCACTTTATCTCCTTCAATTACTTAATTCACAAATCCAAACTAATTACTTCTTCTTGTTAACTCTCAACTTTCAATTTATCACAAAATTACAACTTCGCCATTATCACTTTTCCAATCTCCTCGTGCGGTTGAAAACCAACTGCTTGGTCTCGATCGCCATCTGTCCTTATATAGCAAATTCTTCGACCACTGGAACAAGAAAATTCTGATGTAATAATTCCAAGATGACAATCATTTCTTGCAGTTATAATTCTCTCTTATCCGTGATATTATCCGTCTCTTATCGTAGACACGAACTGTGGAGACTAATTGCAGACACGAACCTCGAATGAAAAGATACTTCGAAACAAAATTATGCCAGAATGAAAAGACACTTCGGAATTTGTTGCATTATGCTACATTATGTTACAATTACAAGAAATAGAGTCACTGGATAAATAATGATATACCAGGAAAAATACATTAGGCAGATTTTAGAACGATTTGGCATGGCAGAGTGCAAACCAGTCAGGACTCCTATCGAAGTTGGGGCGAAGTTTACTCAAGATCTCAAGGTGTACAAAGACGACTTACCTTATCAACAAGCAGTTGGATATCTTCTCTATGTCGCCCAAGGAACAAGACCAGACATCTCATACGCAGTTTATACTCTAAGTAGATTCAATAAGGACCAACAAGTCGAACACTGGACGGCAATTAAGAGAGTGATGAGGTACTTACAAGGCATTAAACATCTGGAGCTAGTGTATTCCAAGAACAATACGCGCGGAATAACAGGGTACTGTGATGCAGACTGGGCGAGCGATACATAAGACAAGAGGTCCTGCACAGGCTATGTATTTATGTCTCAGGGCGGCAGTATATCTTGGAGCTCGCGCAGACAACAAATGGTAGCTTTAACCTTCCTCTGAAGCTGAGTATATGTCAATGGCGACCGCTTCCCAGGAGGCTTTATGGCTCAGACAACTGCAGAAAGAACTTGGACAAGGGGAGAACAATCCGCTTCTCATATTCAGCGACAACCAGAGTGCAATCAAATTAACTTCAACTGATTGTTACCGACCAAGAACTAAGCATATCGATATTAGATTTCAATTTCTTAAAGAATATAATTAACTCTGAAAATAAGTTTTTGTATGTTAAAGGCAGCGAAATGGTTGCAGACATTCTGACTAAGGGGACTACATTTGATAAGCACTTAGTATGTATTTTGAAAATGGGTTTGCGTTCAGGAGAGGCTGTTGAGGATTTTTTAACACATCCCCATTAGTTTTCATCTAATCTACATGTGGCATCACTTATGAGTTCTTCTTCCTTTCTTATGTCAATTATGACATTACACTTTTGTCTTTCGTGCATCTTAGTAATCACATTGTATTCCATTGTATATTAAGTATAGTTAGCTTTATCAATAAATATCAATACATATTACTGAAATATTATTGTTTGACTACGCAAAATTCTTCAGCTACTAACAGGTTATATTCGATTAAAAATTCGAAAAACAACTCACATCGTTTGTTGATATCTTTATTACCCCATTGGAAGTGATGGTCCCTCTGTTGCTTTATACGATATGTAAACAGATGAGACAGTCAGTGGAGGAAAGCCCTTCCTTTCATATTTAACCACTGTGTTGTCAAAATCGCTGTACGCAGATAGAAAGAAAAGTTTTATTTGTTTTCTAGCTACGATACATGTTCTATATTTTTTATTCGAGTTTACCTCTGTCGTTTTATACAGTACCAGATCTTTGGCATGTAGACCCATAATTTTCCCTCCTGATACCCAGGGTTCTTGTATAAGGGCGAAGTTTATACTCGTATGTCTAACTCCCATGAGGTAGACGAGGTTTGCACTGGCAGCTTTACTGTGGTGAAGTTTTATTTGCACAATCTTAATCATTTAAATTTTTAACACCACCTACCTCTTTTTTTCCTTTTGTGCCAGCTATCCCTGCGATCGGCCTAATTTTGCTTCGGGTTATACCGATACGGACCTTATAATTCATGGCTCGCAGTAATGGCATCGAACGGTGGTTGAGCAGTAACACAACCTCCGTTCCTTCCTCCGTATGTTCTCCCATCTCTGAAACCTCCCAGTTACGGCTAAGCATTTTCGTATTGAAATTCTGAAAGTTTCTCTCCAGTCTGTCTTTTGGAATGTATCGACCCAGTATGAGTAGAAGCCTTTTAGGTCTGGTAAGGTTAACTAACTCCTGCCATTCGATGAATCGAAGTTCGGCGTTCGGCCATGGGGTTTCCCGTGCAGTCCGAT
This sequence comes from Pocota personata, assembly GCA_963082735.1. Taxonomy (NCBI): domain Eukaryota; kingdom Metazoa; phylum Arthropoda; class Insecta; order Diptera; family Syrphidae; genus Pocota; species Pocota personata. Next base: position 142,702,233 of record OY720429.1, on the reverse strand, counting down.
ATAGTAACCGCGACAATTTTAATTTGATAATAGTTCTTTCCCAGTTCGAATTATAGATGTCGACACAAGTCTACAAAACGAACTATATAAATGCGCGCGGCTAGCCATATCTCTCTCTCTCTCTCTTTTGACAAACAAAAAATCATTGTTTGCTGGCCATGTGCTAGAATTTATTTCGTGTAATTTCCAAATGAAATAAATTGAATTTTACAAAACGCATTGTAAATTGGTGACCCCGACTACACGAACGATGAAAATTAAAGGCGAAAGTTCGGGCGACAACGCGGAGGACAATGCAGGTAACAATGCCCCGACCACGCCTGCCATAGTGCAAACCAGCAATACGATCCAGAACATATAGCGCGCCTGCAACTGCAACTCCAATTAATGCAGCAGATACAAGCTTTGCGACCATTCGAAGTGGAAGCAAACCACGCACAAGTGAAACCACCACCATTTTGGCGAGAAAACGTAAGACTTTGGATTTCACAACTTGAAGCACAGTTCACCCTTGTAAATTTACGATCTGATGTACGCTAATTCAACATCGTCGTTGCTCACCTCGACCATGTGACCGCAACAGAAGTGCAGGACATCATTATAAATCCGCTGGTTGGGATTTAGTTTAATTAATCGACGAAGAATAATGATGATTCAAACAAGAAAAAAAAAAACCCAGAGAGATTCAAATTTATTTACAATAGGTATTTATTTTAATGGATACCTTACAACCTGTGATGCCTGCTGCGACCAAAATCCAAGTGAAAGAGAATCGCTTGTTTCGAAGTTCATCTGCAGTTACACATACCAGCATTCGATTACACTTACGCAGTGCAGGAGAGCGTGCGTATGTGTCATCACAATGTAGGAGCGGGTGCGCTGATATGTGTGTGAGTGCAAGAGTGCAATTGTTGTTAGGATGCAATTGTGGAAAGTGGTTCGATTCAAATGATGTACAGTGGGTCACATAATTTTTAAACAAAGTAAGAGATAGTAACAAAAAATATTTAAACGAAAATTTAACAATAATAAATAAATACAAATTAATTGAATTAGATTAGTCTTAAACATTCCAGCCCCCCTGGAACGAGTTTCAGGACATCGGGAGCACAGCCAACTTTGAGATAGGACGCACAAAGGTACATCTATTGGTGGTGATTGTGGCAACACGTACGCGGTTATCTGCACCTGGAGCAACATCTTGTATTCGTCCCAGAAACCATTTACTTGGTGGAAGGTTGGGCTTCTTGATAACTACTACATCGCCGGGTTTGACATTGGTTTTGGTGTGTTGCCATTTGGAACGCTCTAGAAGAGTTGTGATGTACTCCATCTGCCATCGTTTCCAAAAACCTTGGACCATGCCTTGGATATGTTTCCAACGTGTTAAGCGGTTTGGCGGGATATCTAGGAGATTGGGTTCTGGAACAGCAGTTAATGGCTCACCTATAATGAAATGCGCTGGGGTTAGTGGGTTTATATCATCGTTTGACAAAGCACACGAAGGACGAGAATTTAAAATTGCTTCAATTTGGGTCAAAAGGGTGTATAACTCTTCAAACGTAAGAATAGAGCTTCCAATAACACGACGTAAGTGAAGCTTTACCGATCGCACCCCAGCTTCCCACAGCCCACCGAAATGTGGTGCAGATGGAGGTATGAAGTGCCATGAAATACCATCCTTTGCGAGAGTTGCTGCGATGTCATCGTTGTGGGTTTGAGGCAATATGGCCTTGTGCATCTCGTCCAAGCAGCGACGGGCACCAAGAAAGTTACTTCCGTTGTCGGTGTAGATGTTTGAACACTTTCCACGCTGAGAAACAAATCTCCGCAATGCAGCCAAAAATGCGTCTGTGGTGAGATCAGTGACCAATTCGAGATGAATGACCTTCGTTGACATACAAACAAATAGTGCAATGTATTCTTTAGAAAGCCTCGGATTACGTCCACGGGAAAACTTAATGGTGAGTGGACCAGCATAATCACATCCAGTATTGGAGAACGGTCGACTTTGTTAAATCCTTTGCGCTGGCAGATCGCCCATCAACTGAGTGCTAGTGTGCTTCCTTTGCATAAAACACGGTTTGCAGCTGTCGACTATCTTCCGGATAAGATTCCGACTGCCCAATATCCAATACTGTTGTCGAACAATAACGAAGGTCGCAGATACACCAACATGCAGATATTTAATATGAAGATCCTTCACTATAATAAACGAAACATGATTATTATTAGGGAGAATTATAGGGTGTTTAATATTGTAACATCGTCTAAAAGTATGCAACAATAATGTAGAATAATAACTACGCTCCTACAGCCCATTCCAAACTGTACTTTCATTCGAGGTTCGCAATAGCTGACAACGCCACGGATAAAGAGAAAATTATAACTGGAAGAAATGATTGTCATCTTGGAATTATTTCCAGTGGTCGAAGAATTTGCTAGAAGTTTCTGGCTATCTGAAACTTCTGCTATATAAGGACAGATGGCGATCAATAGAAAAGACAGTGATTTTTAAACTGTGGCGAAGAGATTAGAAAAGTGATAATAGGCGAAGTTGTAATTTTGTGATAAATTGAAAGTTGAGAGTTAACAAGAAGGAGTAATTACTTTGGATTTGTGAATTAAGTAATAGAAAGGAGATAAAGTGATTTGAGAGGAAAGAGACATTGTAAGAAAAGAATTGCGAAGGATAGTACAGTGTGAACCTGAATTGTTCTATAGACTAGAAAATAAAGAAATAAATTTCACAGAATATTGTTTTATCTACTCGAGCCGTAGCTCGCATATTACAATATTATAGGAAACAGATGCTTGTTTTATTCTTCCTCCTACGCGTAGAACTCCGTCCTGGTCAACAAATGAAGACAATTTGACCAGTGGAGATTTTGTTGGGAGATTTTTGCTGCTGGTAAGATGATGAATTTCATCTTCGAATGCTTGTTGTTGAGTATGTTTTAAAATAGTTAATCTGGCCTTTTGGATTTCATTGAGGCTGAGCCCGAACACATGTCGATTTGATTGAGGTATTTGACAATTTGATAAAAAACGAAGACAATGTGCGACTATCCTTTGCAATCGATCCCATGAAGAGACTTTGATGATAAGGTTTTGCAGAGTGTCATTTTCTATCGTTTCAGTGAGTGTTACTTTCGGTAAGCGCCTTTCTTCCACGATAGCGGCCTCACACGTGGATTCCTGTGAAGTAAATGATGATATAGGCCAGTGTTGTTCTGATGCGGATAGCCAAGATGGACCACTCTACCAAAGATTATGGTTGACTAAATTTGACGGAAGAATACCGCGCGATGCACAGTCTGCTGGATTTGATTCGGATGCGATGTGATGCCAAGAGTGTCGCGGAATCGATTCGAGAATAGCAGCTGTTCGATTGGCCACAAACGTATTCCATCGACGAGGAGGTGAAGGGAGCCAATGTAGCATGATCCCTGAATAGCACCACGCAAAGACCTTGGAGATTTTGGCTGATATCGACGATTTTACTAGGCTGAAAAACCGAGTTAATAAGAGAGCGGCACATCGCTCGAGACGAGGGATCGTGACTGGTTTGAGAGGAGCAGCTTTTGTCTTTGCTGCGACTATAGTCGTTTTGATTTTGCCTGAATCAGTCTTGCAGCGAGCGAATATAACGGCTGCATAAGCCACCGAGGAGGCATCAGAGAAGTCGTGAAGCTGAATTTCTTCAGATACTAATCAAGAAATATTTCTAGGAACCCGAATCCTTCACGGTAATTTATCCATCTGCGACTTAGGTGAAGAGGTAATGGATCGTCATATCCTAGTTTTAACTCAGATGACCAGAGCTCTTGGAACAGGATTTTTAACAATACTACCGCAGGAGCTAAAAAACCTAATGGATCGAAGATTCGTGATATTTCCGACAGTAAAGCTCGTCTTGTCGGTGAAGGTGTTTCCCGCGATTTCCCCATGTGAAAGGAGAATTCATCACTGGAAGGACTCCAAAACACTCCTAGAACCTTTATCCACATCTTCGATTGCTCAGGATTAGTCCACGAGAATTCACAGGCATCTTGAGGTAGGTCGGATAGTAAAGGCCAAAAATTCGATGTCCACTTCCGGAGTTCTAACTTGGCTTTAGATAAAAGCTCAATCAATTCGCTCTGTAGACTAATTAGGCCTTCTACTGAGCTGCTGCCGGTCATCACGTCATCTACATATACGTCACTTAAAAGGACCCGAGAAGAGACAGGGTATTCAGCCTGATAATCTTCAGCAAGTTGTTTCAACACACGAACGGACAAAAATGGAGCGGGGGCAGTACCGTATGTGAAGGTACACAAACGATAATGTTTGATCTGTTCAGCAGGAGTTTCACGCCAGGCGATGCGTTGAAAGTCAGTATCCTGATCGTGAACCCATATCTGACGAAATATCTTCAAAATATCGGCCGTGAAGTCGTAGCGATGTTGGCGAAAACGCAAACAGACACCTACTAAATCTCGCTGAATTGGAGGACCGATTAGCAATTGACTATTCAAAGACTGTCCCAAGGAATCCTTGGCTGAACCATCGAAGACTACACGCAATTTTGTTGAGGAGCTGTCCGATTTGAACACTGCATGGTGCGGTAAATAGAAGTGTTTCCCGGTAGCTTTGTCCAACTCCTCCGGAGGAATTAATCTCATGTGGCCTAGCGTCAGATATTCCTGCATAAACTTAGAATATGACTTATGAAGTTCCGGGTTTAATTGACAACGACGTTTCATAGAGTTCACCGAGATACCGCCAATTTTAATGAGTTTCCGAAGTTTGGTGATGAAGATTTAAAGGGCAATTGATCGATGTACTTTCCCTCCGACGGGAAAATGTCGGGAAAATGTCCTTCGAAAATGGATTTCTGCCTGATCCTCATTGAAGCATCGATCTTTTGAGGGGGTGACATCCTCCAGTTCCCAAAACCTTTGCAGCAGAAGATCAACATCAATAGTAGAGTGGAACGACGAAAATGAATTGGATTGACTAGGGTCAAAAGCTTCACCGGATATAACCCAGCCAAACGATGTACTTTGAGCAACAGGTGTACCTAGAGGACCTTGAATTTGCTCTCCCCTCAGAATTCCCCACAACTTATCGGCTCCTAACAAAACTTCAATAGCACTTGGTTGATTGAAATAAGGATCAGCTAATTCTAACCTCGAGATTTGTGGCCAAGAAGAAATATCAACGCCCTGAGAAGGCAGATTCGAAGTCAGCTTTCGAAGAACAAATGCGTCGACCGATAAAGAAGATGAATTACAACGTGAGTGCAATTTTAATGAAATGCCACCTTTCGTGTACCCTGCTTCGGTGGTTGATAAGCCAAGAATTGGTATGCGAGCGTGTCTGCGACGAAGACCGAGCACCTGGGCAAAGGATTCTGTAATAAAAGAAACTTGTGACCCCGAATCAAGCAAAATCCTACAATTCACAAATTTCCCTTGATTATCTTGAGCTCTAGTCAGTAAGGGAGTATGGTCTGTTTTCGATGGCCAAGCTCAAGCGAATGATTGTTAAAGATAGGTTTCGGTGTAGAGTGGTGTGCGCTGGATGAGGCCGGTAAATCAGATGAACGGTTGTTCGAAACAGATGGTACAGGTGCAGGTGCACCAAAGAATGGTGACGAGATTTACATATCCGACTGCGAAATGTGGATCGACAATTGTTGCATGAATGACCGCTGCGAAGACAATTGAAGCAAAGCGATTTGCATTTCACGAAACTTCGACGCGAATCGATATCTAGTGTCAGAAATTGCACGCATTGTGGTAAAATACGATCACCGTCGCACTTGGGGCATTTCGATTTATTTTCAAGGGATGCAGCGAAATGAGATTTTACCTGACCTTGTAATTTATTCCGCGACACTATCGGACGAATAAGTGATTGGCATGATTCAAGTGCATCACACCTCGATTGTAAAAATATCAAAATTTCAGCAACAGTACAATCGTTACGAGAGCCGACTTCCGCTGCCCACGCTTGTTTCGTTTCATAGTCCACTTTATTTAATAATAGATAAATTATCCACGGATCGCTACCGGCTTGATCAATTGCATTGAGTCCCCGAATGACTTCATCCGGACCACCAGATAACTTTCGAAGCATCTGCACATTGCCCGTATGAATTGACGGCAAGGACAAAATCGTTTGTATTGTAATATGCTAGCTACGGCTCGAGTAGATAAAACGATATTCTGTGAAATTTATTTCTTTATTTTCTAGTCTATAGAACAATTCAAGTTCACACTATACTATTCTTCGCAAATTCCTTCCTTACAAGGTTTCTTTCCTCTCAAATCACTTTATCTCCTTTCAATTACTTAATTCACAAATCCAAACTAATTACTTCTTCTTGTTAACTCTCAACTTTCAATTTATCACAAAATTACAACTTCGCCATTATCACTTTTCCAATCTCTTCGCCATGGTTCTAAACCAACTGCCTGGTCTGGATCGCCATCTGTCCTTAAATAGCCGCATTTCTAATAGCCAGAAACTTCTAGCAAATTCTTCGACCACTGGAACAAGAAAATTCTGATGTAATAATTCCAGGATGACAGCTGCAGCCAATAATCTCTTATAAGAGAGCGTGATATTATCCGAACTGTGGAGACTAATTGCAGACACGAACCTCGAATGAAAAGACACTTCGGACCAAAATTCTGCCAGAATGAAAAGACACTTCGGAATTTGTTGCATTATGCTACATTATGTTACAGTATATACGACCGTACAATTAGATGGACACGATCATACATATTTTCAAGGCGTTCCCACGCTTCAATATACATAATTTGAATCGGAGATGGGTATATGTTTTATCAGGTTTGCAGCATCATCGCGTAAAAACATTTTCAAGTAATGAAACTTTTGCGTGGTTGTGAGATCAGGTTTGCAATCTACTGTGCCCGTAAACAAATCGCAGAACGATGGTCAATCCTTATAGTTGCATCAAAATAGTGGAATGCTAATTTTTGGCAGGTTAATCGTTGAAGAGTTGGTTGCAGTAGACTTCAATCGATCCAACAATGTCGATTGCTGGTTCGCCAAGAGTTCAACTACTGACTTGTCCGCCCCTTTTGAAAGAGACTGCCTTTGATGGATGGCTTTCATCACACTGGAATGCGCGTTAAAATATTTATTCTCATACTCGTCGAACTCAGTTTCTAGTTCCCTAACTTCATCATCATTCGCATTGTCTAACAGCTCATGATGAAGCGACGAAAAATCTACCCACACTTCATCTAATTTACTCACGCGAATTTGTAGCATTTCGATAGGTGTTTTATCACCAATTGTCTCTATAAAAGCTTCCGCGTGCGTTAGTCGACCTTTTGCATGACCACATTTTATCTTAAGCGAATTCGTTTTACACATAATTGGATTGAAGACGAGAGTTCGATATTAAGCTGAATTAAACCAAAACGAAAGTTCTACGCGATTAATCTTCAACAAATAATTCACTAAGGAATTTAATGAACTTTAGGAAGCAATTATGTCTACCGATAAGTCTATCATAAATGCACCAAAAAAGGAGAAAAAAAAAACACACAGGATGATTAAATTGTTATATGCGGCTGAGAAGGACCAGTCTTATTATGGTTGGGATTTAGTTTAATTAATCGACGAAGAATAATGATGATTCAAACAAGAAAAAAAAAAACCCAGAGAGATTCAAATTTATTTACAATAGGTATTTATTTTAACGGATACCTTACAACCTGTGATGCCTGCTGCGACCAAAATCCAAGTGAAAGAGAATCGCTTGTTTCGAAGTTCATCTGCAGTTACACATACCAGCATCGGATTACACTTACGCAGTGCAGGAGAGCGTGCGTATGTGTCATCACAATGTAGGAGCGGGTGCGCTGATGTGTGTGTGAGTGCAAGTGCATCGCGTGATCCTCAGTGCGTGCAATTGTTGTTAGGATGCAACTGCGGAAAGTGGTTCGATTCAAATGATGTACAGTGGGTCACATAATTTTTAAACAAAGTAACAAAAAATATTTAAACGAAAATTTGAAAATTTAACAATAATAAATAAATGCAAATTAATTGAATGAGATTAGTCTTAAACATCCGCCACAAAGGTAATTCCTATGTAGGCTTATAAGAAGAACTGCCTATACCAACGTACGTCTCACTGTTCCAGTCGACCTCGGACTACGACGCGATTTTATTTGACATTTTGTTGTGGCCGACGTGGGTAAACCAATTATTGGAGCATACTTTCTGGCATACTATCATTTACTTGTGGATGTGGCGCATAGCAGGCTCAAAGACAGCATGCTTCCGGGTGGCGACTACCGGGCGCTCAACGCCCGCACAACCTAGCTGGTAAAAGGTTCTTCTAGAAGATCGGTCACATTAGGGCTTTCAATCAGATTTCAGTGGCTACTGAGGACATCCAGAAAACAGCGATAATTACCCCCTTTGGACTCTTCAAGTTCCCGTTCATGACGTTCGGTCTCAGAAACGCTGGCCAAACATTCCAGAGGTTTATCGATGAAGCGACAGCTGGACTCGAGTTCTGTTTTACCCCTTTTAGACGGCATCCTGGTTGTGACATTTCAGAAGTCTTTTTGAGCGCCTCAGCGGGCATAGAGTGGTAACCAATTTATCGAATAGTGAATTTGGTAAGCATGCGATAATATTTTTAGGCTATTTGATATCAACAGTGGGTACGAAACCGCCCGAAGAATATGTCAAGGCTATCATGGGTTACAAATCACCAGAAACAGTGAAGAAATTGCGCAGATTCCTCGGATCAGTTAATTTTTACAGGCATTTCATTAAAAATGAAGATGACCTTCAAACACCACTGAACGACTTCCTTAAAGGACAAAACACCAAGGGGAATAACCTGATCCAACTCCGGATTTGGGGTTATTCACCGACGCATCAGACCACGCGATGGGAGCAGTCCTACAGCAAAAATCTTCTCATGGGTGGCAGCCATTGTCTTACTTCGCAAAAGGGTTCAGCCCAGCACAGCGGCAATACAGTACTTACTCGTACGACAGAGAACTCCTAGCAGTATACTCAGCAATAAAATGCTTCAGATTCATGCTTGAAGCCAGAAGTTTTAAGATTTATATAGACCACAAATCACTGGTCTTCGCATTCAAATAAAAACCCGAAAAGTCATCACCGAGGCAGTTTAGTTTATTGGTCAATTTTCAACCGACATCAGACACATACCTGGCGTCGACAATGTGACCACGGACACGTTTTCCAGGATCGAGGCCATAAACAAACTAATAGATGTTAACGACTTGACTTGATGTAGAATTGAATAACCTTTTACAGTCCGACTCTGATTTATAGATCATGAAAGTACAACTGATGTATCTCAAAAAACTCCCAGACCCGTCATTCCACAACAGTTTCGACGCCAAGCCTACTATTCACTGCACAATCTGAGTCATCTTGCTTCAAAGGCTACAGCAAAGCTCGTCGCTTCAAAATACATCTGGCTATCGCTACAAAAAGACTGCAAAGCATGGGCGCGAGCGTGTGTATCATTCCAGACATCGAAGGTCACTCGCCATACGTCAACATTTCAACGTTTATCTTCAAAGACTTACCATCAGCATTTCATGTGTTCATCAGACGAGACTCACTAAGAAGTGCATTGCAGCAGTCGTATGAAGGACCATTTCCCGTTTTGAAACGAGCAGACAAGTACTTCACCATTACAGTCAAAGGCAAAGATATCACAGTATCTATCGATCGTTTAAAACCAGCATTCCTCTTGTCAAACGATGACCAAATGCAACAGACAGAGGTCAGTACACCAGTATTATCATCAGGGTCAACTCCTGTATCAACATTCGGCCCTACGAAGACACGCTTAGGAAGACGAGTACGCATACCAGAGAGACTTTACATATCAAGAAAGAAATCAATTAAATTTTTCATTTATTACATTTATCGTGACTACTTTTAGTGCACTACGTCACTTGGAGGGGAGAGATGTAGCGTCCGATATAGTAACCGCGAAAATTTGAATTTAATAATAATCCTTTCCCAGATCGAAACAAACTGTATAAATGCGCGCGACTAGCCAGTCTCTTTTGACAACCAAAAAAACCACTGTTTGCTGGCCATGTGCTGGAATTTGTTTCGTGTAATTTCCAAATAAAATAAATTGAATTTTACAAAACGCATTATTTTGCCAATGAATTCTTTTAGCCATGCGAGATTGAACTCATCTTCACAGGTCATCACTTTAGATCCCCTTACGGTGGTTAACTGTCCGAAATGTGAGATTGAACCTGCGCATTTCAGGATAGCATCATTCACACCATCGAAAATTCTTGTCTCTAACAGTCTCCACTAATCATTAGTCAGTTTGTGCTCTGGGTTACCGAAGTCTGCTATCGCAACCTGTCGGCCGTTTACAACGACTAAGGAGGTTTTGGCTCTCTTCACTGCCCTTCTTGTTTGAGGAGACGGCGTATTGTCCGTGTGTCTGTTTCTTCTTGAACATCCTGTAACTGGTTCGAAGTAGGATTGAAGGTCCAGCTCCGGGTTGGTCCGGATAATCTTAAGACTACCCGCGGCTAAGGTGGAGAGCATATCACCATCTTTCCTTGCTACGGGCAGTCTTTTCGATACTGTCTAAGTCTTCATCGTAGTCGTTTTCGTATTGTTATTTTGTCTTGTCTCGTTTCTGTTAGTGGTATTGGGCAGTGATTTCAAGAGATTTTTAGCTCTCTCCAGAGCTTGCTGTTCCTTCACCGTGTAGGGTTCAGGATCGCGTGCGCTCAGTCGTTTAATGCATCTAGTCGCCTTGCGTCGTCTTCTGTTTTCTATCGCTTTCGGTCCCATAGTTCGCTTTGGTTTCGTTTCTATTGTTGATTTCCTAGTTTTTGAAGTTTTGGAGACGTCCGGATTAGCCTCCCCAAGAGGGGGAGAGGTTCTTACTTCTTCCTTGCATGATGAGCTACGGCTCAGGATGTTCGTTGGATTTGAGTTCGACTCCTCTACTCTCCGATGAACTTCCTCCCTCCTCTCTAGACCAGTACAAGTTAACGACTTGAAGCATTGTCTATGCGACGAGTTCAGAGGATCATCGGTTTGGTTCGGAAGACCTTCAATCTCGCATGTCGTCTTCGGGGTTTCTGAATTGCATCTGCCTGGCCGGTAAACAGTCTCCGTACTCATTTCGCATGATGAGCTATTGCTCAGGATGCTTGATGAATGCGGGTTCTTCTTTCCACCTACCTGGGAAACTACTTCACCTTCCGTCAGACCTGTACAAGTTAAAGATTTGTTGCAACGTCTGGTCGACCATAGTAACTTCTTCGTTGACTTCAGTTGTCCTTTGGCTCCTATTTGCGTCTGTCTTGTATTTGTGACTTGCGGTCTATCTTTTATACCTGAGATGAATTCCCCATCACCCTCTCACATGATGAGCTATGGCTTAGATACTCGAGGATGATTAGTTTTTCTGCTCCCAGAGATACTTCATTCTTCACCGGACCCGTACAAGCTAAAGGCTTGATGTAACGTCTGGGTGATGGATTTGGTATACTCTCGGCTGGATTCGACAGACCTTCTGCCCCAGTCTTGTCCTGTTCTGGATTATTCGATGCCATCGATTTCCTCTCTAACCAGCTTTCAACGATCAAAGAGGTTGGTGGCCCCATCGAATCTTCCTCGCTCCTGCATGCCGCGGGAACTACGTTAACCGGAAGGCAAGGCAACGGCTTGTATTCTGGTCCGAGCATCTCCTTCAGGTATGCATGTGCGTTGAGTAGCCTTTGTTTGTTTTTGTCGTTTATTTCGTTCCATGTCTTTGAACCCAGTCTCATAATCGTCAGTTTACAGTTTGCAATTCCCCTGCATCTTGAGCTGGCTGACAATCCTGAGAGTGCCGAGCTAGCAACGGAACATCTATCACTGTCGTGAAGCAGGTTTCCGATGCCAGCGTCAATCGTAGCATTGCTTTCTGCACAAGAGTCAGAGGGATTTAGGAGACGGTTTTCATCCTCATCTGTTAGGATTTTTTTTTGTGTTTTTGTTGTTGTATTGTTGTTATTCATGTCTGAGTCCCACAGATAAGGCAGGGTTAATTAGGAGGGTGCCTGACCTCCGAATACTCCGTTCGCGACTGAGCTATTTGGGCGGACTCTCAGCCAGGTTGATTCTTGGCACGGGTCGTATAACACCTAAATCCAGCCCGGGGGAAGAATTGGAGGGGGAGGGAAGAATGAATGGAAAAGGGTGGGTTGGGATGACTACCCTTTAGTTTCAGGACTCTTCTGGGGGAAACTCCTGAGAGTCATTGACCTTACTCGGCCCCTACACCACGACGGGGTTGGCAGTCAGGTAGGGGAAAACAGGTTTACTTCACAGCAATTTCACAGCAGTCTTTTAAAGAATCGAACAATACTAAAGGTTTAAAAGTTAACTTAAACCTTATTGTACAGTCTCTGACGTGTTTCTTAGAACGCTTTGAATTCCCTTTTACTTCTCATGCTTGGAAATTGACTTCCTCAGCTATGCTCTCATAAACCATTACTTAATGTATGCTTCACCTTAATTCAACTAACTTCTTCTGTACATTTAAATTTCCTTGTCCTTGACAATTTTACTCTTAGCAAATCAACTCAACCTTGACTTGCAAACAATTTCCAATTTATACTCTCAAACTAATGAATAACAAGAAAAAATACACGTCATACTACACATGAACCGTTCACCATCGACCGAAAACCATTCACTAGTCAGGAGAATAACCTCTTGGCAAGAAGAAAGTTTAAGACGGGAGTGTCCTCTCTTGTGTGCTCTGCAGAAACTCTGGGCATCTCGCCAACTTAAGGGGTTGCCCAAGGTATCAAGAGCTGAAAAAGCGAGTTCAAGCCAGCAAACAACATATCGAAGAAGAGAAGTGCCGAAAGAATCGCGCGTTCCCTAATTTTGTGGCACCCAACGTGTCCTTAGCCCAAATGGCAAACACGCCAAAGGTAGCCCAAAAGGCACCGCAAGCATATCTGGACTTGAAAGCGATTCTTCTGTTTTTGCACGGAAAGATCAACAATTTCCAGAAACAACTTAATGAACAAGCGGCTCGGATATGCGTCATCTCTTCGGAGCTGTTTGGAGGGTCTGGCGTGCCATAAATCATCCAGCGTAGGATGAGGAAAACTTAAAGATCATTTCTATGAATGTTAATTCACTCTTCAGGATCAAGAGAAGAACCAGCCTTTCAAACCTGCTAAGTACCGGAAACTCTGATGTGCTTTTCGTTAGCGAAATTAAGCTAAACCAGTAACACAAATTGGGATATAGGAACTACCATATAAAGGGTGGTTAAGTTTTAAGGGCCGATGTTGATTTTGAATAAAACACAAATTATTTAGGAAATTACTGTCATTTCTTTTTATTATGATAATATTGGTATGGTTCAATTATTTACGGAACAAAATATCGGCTAAATGGCCGCCGCGACCTCGGCGGCACACCTCCATCCGATGGTCCAAATTTTCGATGACGCTGAGGCATAATTGAGGTTCTATGCCGTCAATGTGCCGAATTATCTCATCCTTTAGCTCTTGAATTGTTGCTGGCTTATCGACGTACACATTTTCTTTCAAATAACCCCAAAGAAAGAAGTCCAATGGTGTCAAATCACATGATCTTGGCGGCCAATTGACATCGCCACCACGTTCTTGTAAGTGCGTAAATGCAAGTCTTTATGCATAATGTTCATCAATGACGAGCGTGAGAGGTACAATTGTTGGGCACGACGACGAGTTGAGGTGGACGGCTCTTCAGCCACACTATCGCGAGCAGCAGCAATATTTTCTGCAGTACGAGCTGTACGAGCATGCACTGGTGTTTTCACATCTCCTACAGATCCGGTTTGCACAAATTTTTGCACGATTTTTCCGATTGTACGCACATTTGGACGATTAAATTGACCGAAAGAATCACGAAATGCACGATATGCATTTTGATTTGAACGCCCATTTTCATAATAAGCCTGAATAACTTTAACGCGTTGCTCGGTTGTGTATCTTTCCATGGTTCAAATTGAGTTAGTCTGAAAATGAGAAATGTCAAATGAAATGCAGAAAAAAACTTGACGTTTAGGTGTGGTTCACATTCAACATCGGCCCTTAAAATTTAACCACCCTTTAGGAGAGACCGACCTCACTCCACACAAGGAGGTGGGGTTGGAATATTGATTCGTAAAGGCCTGCGCCATAAGAATATATATAGCGGGAACGTACGTTGGTTCCAGTTGGTGGAAGCATGCATTATATGTACTCCTCTCCATAGTAGGGGGTGATTGTATGTTGTGTTACTTTACGCACCTGAGGCACCTCCACCCTCTCAATTTATGGTAGAGCTCGAGACACTTTTTCGTAGCCTTCAGCTCCATTCAGAAATTATTACTTCTAGGCCGGAGATCTTAATGCCAAACATGCGGCATGGGGAAATATTTCTCCAAACACTAGGGCAACCAGTTGCATAACTGGTGGCGCCTCAATGTGATTGAGTACAAACTTGAGTTGTACGCGAGGGATATCTCTTCTTTTCCGAGAAGTGGCTCTTTCCTGGACTTGGCCCTAATGGGCGCAAGACTAGAACTGACGAACATAGATCGCATCTGAAACTGTTTGCGTGCGTTCGAGTACGATAGCGATAACCACAAAAAAAGGATCCCAAACGAGCAAACGCTGCTGGAGGAGTTCAATGAGGTGTGTTCCTTCGATTACCGAAGGGCACAATAGTCCAGCAATCATCTACCACTCTCCCCGCACGACTGCCGTTAGGTATTTCTTCGCGGGGCTGGTTAGCAATTCATGCTGTGCTTCTTGTATTTCTGCTTCTGATGCTCCTGTTGCTTTTGTTACTTCTGCTGCTCTTCTTAGCTTTTCTATTCTCCGCAGCTCATTTTGAAGAGTTGTTACGAAATTACATATGAGTATTGCCTTACAAATCTCTTTTAACTGCATCATATGGTTGAGGAATAACGACGACTGCGTGCTCCGCATCTTTATCTTCATTTGGTCGATTCAGGATTGTGAACTGTCGTGTCCAAATCGGTGGAGGTATTTGCGGTAACCGCCGTGACCAGACAGGAACTGGGTAAGGTGGTAGTTACATTCCCCATGCTTTCGGCTTATCCAGTCTTGGATTGTAGGTATCTATTTATATCTCCACCTGCCTTTTGTTGTATTGGCCCAACGAGTTTGCCACATAGCTGCTGACACTGCTTTTTCCCATATGCAGCCTCGATGCGTGAAGTGTGGACAGAATCACAAGTCGGAGGAATGTGCTCTAGGTAAGGAGGGAGTAGCAGATAAGGGCCAGCTCACATGTGTGCTATGCAAGAACTCGGGACACACCGCACACTATCGGGGTTGTCCTGAGTTTCAATTCATTAAAACAGCAAATATGTCTCGTAAGCAGAAAAATGTGGTGAAAGTTCCACCAGGTCTAGTTCAAAAAGCAACCGTGACTTCTCAAATCACCTACGCCCAAATGGCGTCTGCTGGGGAACCACGGTACAGCAACAGCCGAAGGTAGCCGCACAGGCCCCAGTGCCTAAGGCACCGGAGGCACAAGGCGACTTGCTGACCATCTTGCTCTCTATCCAGGGGCAGATGGGGCAGTTACAGCGCCAGTTACAAGAGCAGGTGACCCATGTGGACAGGATCTACGCGCTTCTGCCTAGCCTAACGCGTCTTCAATCGTGATGGGTACGACCGCGACTGAAAATTCCTTGAAGATTCTAGCGGTGAATGTAAATTCATTGAGTAGAATCGAACGAAAAGAATCGCTCTACAAGTTACTCGACGACCAAAGCCCTGATGTGTGTCTGGTTAGCGAAACTAAGCTAACCCAGAAACGCAAGATACGACATAAAACTGTAATATAGAAAGAAGGGACCGACCCAACTCCACTCAAGGAGGAGGTGTTGCAATCTTCATTCGTAAGGAACTTAGGTATAAGGCCGTGTACAGTGGTGAAGTGTGAAGGTTCCAGGGGCTAGAAGCGTGTATTGTGTACATCCCTCTCCGTAGTGGAAAGAAGATGTACGTGGTAGCTCTTTATGCTGCTGAAGCTGCTCAATCCACCTTATTTATATCAGAGCTCGAGCCATTGTTTCGTTGCCTAAGGCTGGAGTCGGAGGAGAATTATTTCCTCATGGCCGGAGATCTACATACTAAGCATAGAGATTGGGGAAATAGCGCACCAAATCCTAGAGGGAACTCACTATTCAATTATTGGGTCAATACAATGTCGATTGTCGGCTCGATTTGAAGGCTATAGGTAGTCCGTCGTTTCCCAGAAGCGGCTCCTATCTAGATCTACTGCTGTTCGACGAACAGTTACAACTGACCAACGTAGACCGACAAACGATAAACTATCTGAGCACATTTGTGTATGACAGTGACCATTGCGGACATAGTGCCGAAATAACGATTCGCAATGAAATTGTGGAATTGGCAGAGTTTGTTCAAACGTACTCCTACAACTACAGTAGGACTCGTTGGACTCGCTTTTTCCGAGAATTGACAAGAGCACTTTCCTAGAACTCGCTCTACCCACCGCCCAATAGGAATCTGTCAAACGAGGAGATTAACAGGTGCCTTAAACAAATGGATGAGACAATCAAACGAATAATGGAAAGTACGATACCTCTGACAATTGTCGGTCAATTTGCACTGAGGTAACAAGATTCTGGTTATCAAGTCTGATAACCCGAGTATGTTCCCCCAGATTAATAAAATATTTCGGGGGAACGATGTTAACGAACTTCCGTGTCTGAAAATCCCCCGCACAACGAACAATGAACGCTTACTTACAGCAGCAGGAATAGATCCAAGGGACGCTGTCGATGATGACGACTTTTTTGTGATCGAAGATCCGCAGGAGAAGGTGGAGGCTATTGGAACTATTTTCGAGAATGTGTACAAGGTGCTAGCATTCGCCCGAACCACCACCTGGAGAATAGAGTCCCTGTGCACAACTTCTACCTTCGAAATGATATAGAGCACTGACGATCAGACAATACTGGTTTTACCGGGTTCAATGATGAAAACTTGGCAAACAATGCCATCGCCCCGTACGTATCGAAGGTAGAACTCCAAACGATCTTCGAATCATTGCGAAAGTAGAAATCAGTGGGAATGGATGGAACATCGGACATTGTGCTTTGACATATTCCCACCCTGTTTAACAATGCACTGAATAATGCTCACTATGCAGAGTATTGGAAAACAGCTGTGGTACAGCCGATCCCCAAACGGGGAAAGGACTCCTCCAATCCGGCAAATCTACGGTCGATAAGTCTCCTTCCCAATATCAGCAAGGTATTCGAAAAAGTGATCAATAGAGCCTTGATTAAGTGGATTGAGGACAATAACATAGTTCCGGATAACCAATTCGGTTTCAAGGCGGGGCATGATACAATACATGCCGTGTCTCGGATATCCAATGCAACAAGAGCAAGAAACAATGCACGGGTGAATGCCTGATTCACTTAGAGAAGGCCTTCGATACCGTATGGTTGGAAGGGCTATTTTACAAGTTGAGCAGGTTGGGCATAAGTAAACTACTACTGTGCATGTTGCTTAATATGCTCATCAGTAGAAAGTTCGTTGTGAAAAATGGCAATGTGATTTCTGCTGGGACGCTCGAAATTAAAAATGGTCTGCAACAGGGTGCGGTTAATTCGCCGATACTTTGCAATATTTACACGGCTGATCTGATTGGACCTCTTCAGTACGCTATAGCTTACGCGGACGATTTGATTGCGTACAGATCAGGACCCAAGATCGACGTCATTGCAACACTCTTGCAGAGTAACTTCGATAAGATTCAGCGATATTGCGACGACTGGAAGTTGAAGAGCAACCTTCAGAAGTCAGAAATCATTCTTTTCAGGACGCCGTTGTCTGGGGCCTCTAGAGATACCAGGAAGAATTGGCGAAAGTTCTCTACCGTTGAACAGTACGGGCATCCACTCGCGTATCAAAATGTGGTCAGATACCTTGGACTTCGGCTAGACCAATATCTATATTTTAACAGCTCTAGCCAGAGCCCGAGCTGCCTTCGCCCTTACAAAGAGTCTTTTTTATAGCAAGCAACTCGATGCAAGGGTAGAGGTAATCTGCTACACGGCCCTTATTCGGCCTATGCTCACATATAGATGCTCCGTGTGGTTCAGCATAGGGGCAAGCCTTCAGGCTTGCCTTCACTTGTACAGAACACCAGAGTCTCAGTACAAAAAATTGTATTCTAATGAGGTCCTATACAACAGGGCGAATCTTATAATAGCGGACAATTTCCTTGTCAAGATGACTCGAAGGCACATTGCAAGAGCAATGACCTCGATGAATAACCTGATCTTCGGGGCTTGTTACCCCAACCATAGGTACCATGAGAGGGTGAGCCTTAACGGCTTTGCCCCCCAGAAGCATTCCTCTATTTAGATCAGGCAGGTCTGATCCAGGATAGATCAGCGGTGCCGTTAATCTTCCATGTTGCCCGGACAACTGTGGATAGGCGGCCCAATTACAGCCGAGGCGTCGCACAGAGCACTGAGGAGCGTCTCCGATTCAGCAGATCGGTATCGCGGCGCGATCTGAAAGATGTAAGTTAGCAGCACCAGCAATTCTGGTGGTTACTAGAGGGAGCTCCCTCTTCGATCCCTTTCGATCCGGGGTAGGTGTCTAGTACGGCAAATTGGCCACCATATCTTTGCCTTGGCCGGCTTACATAGTTTTTAATTGTCTAGGGTTAGGTAGTCTATGTGTAGGTTTAGTATTTTAAGGCAGGCACAGCACTTGGATAAAGAAAAAAAAAATTAAAAGGAAACAAATTAAAAAAAAGAAAAAAAAAGAAAAAAAGAAAAAAAATTTCATATTTAATTATGTCTGTAGTTAAGCTAAGTTAAGACTTATTTTTAACGTAGCGTTTAAATTTTATATATAAAATAACAAAAAAAATAATCAGTTCTGGTACTAAGTTTTTTCCAAAATCAAAATTTTTCTTAGTCATAATTGTTCTCAAGTAAAATAGTAATAAGTAATAGATTAAGTCGAAAGACATAGTTAAGGATAAAGTCTAGCTTAGAGCGCCCGCATAGGGCCAGTAAGATATAATAAAAAATAGTTAATTTAGTGAAGCTAGTTTTAAGCGTTTTTGCGTATCCAGGTCCACGATATACGTGAGAGAGCTCCCTGTATTTGCAGTGCTTTTCTTGCTGAATAATCAAAGTGCTTTTTGAACTGCAGTTTGTTGTCCAACAAATGCTTCTTTGGACCTGATTGTTTGGTTACCAACAATCAATGTGGCAACGTGATTTCGAGCAGAGTTTTCGACATTAAAAACGGTTTACAGAAGGGTGCGGTGAATTCACCGATACTGTTTAACATCTACACGAGTGATCTGGTGAGTTCCCTCAAACTAGCTATAGCGTATGCTGATGATTTAGTGGCATACCGATCAGGTCCAAAAATTGAGGTCATCCACATCCTTTTGCAGCATTATTTCGATCAAATTAAGAGATATTGCGACGACTGGAAGCTGAAAATCAACTTTCAGAAGTCGGAAGAAAACCTGTTTAGAAGTCCATTGTCTGGTGCCTCTAGGGATACCAGGAAAAACTGCAAAAAATTGACCATTATTGAACAAAACGGACAGCCACTGGCGGGGAGAAGCGTAGTTAGATTCTCGGTATCTGGCCCGACCGGTATCAATATTTTGATAAACATGTGGATGCTTGTCTTGCCGGGGCCAAAAGGGCTTTTGCTCTGACAAGGAGACTGCTCCACAATGCTCACCTTGCCTCCATGGTGAAGGTCATATGCTACGTGGCCCTGATAAGGCCAATCATCGCCTATGATTGTCCATTGTGGTTCAATATAGCGACTAGTTATATGGAAAAAATTCGGGTTTTGAAGAGACAATATCTTAGGACTTGTATACGGTTGTTCCGAACACCTGAATCCAACTATATAAAATACTATCCCAACAAGGCCCTATATGGTGGGGCTCAATTGAACAGGATTGATAATTTCCTTATTTAAGTGATTCAAAGGCACGTTAAGCAACAAATAAATAATAACCGAAATAGAGAATTTAACTAGAAAAAAATTAGTAAAGAGAAAAAATATCATCAGTACCTCATCAGAAGAGGAGCTGCTTGCCTCAAACCAAGAGGCAGGTGAACCTTTAGGCAGTATGGTTAGTACCAGCCAAAGTACTCTACCGACGCCTCAACCAGTCACATCCATATAGGTTGAAGCTAGGGATACCAGCCATAGTGTCCCTAAGCAAACACCTGTAGTGAAACACACCAGCCGCCAGAAAAAACATTTCTATGAGAAGGAACTTTTTATTCTTAATAAAATTGCTAAGAATGAAGAGGAGTGAACTACAAATGAAAGGAACCAACAAGAGAAGCTAAAGTACCAGGCCATTGTTGAAGACTACAACAATAGCAAGATTACTAAAGCAATCTCGACACAACCAGTGGAAGCCATGAAGAGGAACTGTTCTCAAGAAGAGATGGCTCACTCTAGCAAATGCGGCAAAGTCGAAAGCGGCGTGTCAAAAAGGCTCCAAAAAAAGGTTCAGCCAAAAAAAAAAAACAGCGTCATTGTTGCCAAGCGAACCGTCAGCGAAGTGGTCAGGGATGATCTCCAAGTGGCCGTGATGGATAAGCTGTCTAACAGTGGCGAGCCCATCTTGAATGTTTGGGGTGAAATTGAGGTCAAACTATCGCGGATGGTGCTGGATCATCTGTTGGGAAAGCAAGGCGGGACCCTACCCTGTTTCGACTCAGCTGAAGTCGTTAGAGGTTACAGGGTTATCAAATGCGAAGACAGGTTTTCCAGGGACTTTCTTGGTGCTTGCATCGCTAAGATAAGTAATGCATGGAGCGGCTAATCCGAAGGCTCGCATTTGGCTTCCCAGTATGCTTTTAGACAATGAAATGCTGATTTAGTGTCTAAAGCTTCACAACCCTGCTGTCCCAATGAATGATTGGGACAGCACAAAAAAACAGTAGGACTTTTCTTCTCTTTATAAATGAGGAATGTTTAGAGGTGTTTGAGAAGACTGACTACAGGCTAAGGTTTGGCATTCGATTTGCTAAATTTAAATTTTTCAAATCTCTAGGCCCGGACAACGACACAGTCGATGTCGATGATACCAACACTTTGTTGGAGGGTTTGCAGATTGTCCCAGAAACTCTAAATGTCCCTCCCACTAAAGCTAGCACTCGTACTGTGCCTCAGACAATTTGCTTGTGTTTATCAGTGAAGAAAACATTGACATTGGCATCATTCAGGATCCCTGGCTAAGGAGATCAACTATTAGAGGACTTCAAGACAAACTTTATAATCTTTATACTACAACCAAACCAACAGTAACGGTAAGCCCACAACTTACATTTTAGCTAAGAAAAAAAGAAAAAAAAAACATTTTCAAGCTTTTCTATGTCCTAATTTTAGCTCGGCCGACCTAACAGTGGTTAGATTGGAAACTGCAAATGAAAGGGACGTTTTCATTGCATCCGTCTACATGGACCGAGATCGGCAAGTACCGCCCGAGGAAGTCCATCATCTATCATCCACCATCAATGCAAATAAGGCAAACCTGATGGGCTGCGACGCCAATGCCAGACATACGCTATGGGGCAGTGCAGAAACTAACGACAGGGGCGAGTCTGTTTTTGACTTCATTATAACAAATAACCTCTCTGTAGGTAATACTGGTAATACTCCAACTTTCGTTTTTCCGAGTACGGACAATTTTAATGAGTGGGAAGCGGTTATTGACATCACACTAACATCAAATAACGAAATTTAAGGGTTAATAACTGGAGGGTATCCAACTTACAAACTTTTTTAGACCATAAAAAGTTTGTCTCGAGACTGAGACTAATAAACTCTATAGAAATCCTAAACGAAAAAACTGGACTAAGTTTAGTCGTATAATTAAGTCAAAACTGGGAAACACACCAATTCAAAAAACCGACTCGACCACGGTACTGCATTCAAAGGTAGAGACCTTTGAGAAAGCAATAAAAATTGCATATAAAGTCTCGAGTCCAATCAACTTCAGTAAAAAGGAAATCCCAACGTGATGGAATGAAGATCTGTCAAAACTCAGAAAGATGACCAGGGTAATTTTCAATATCTGCTATAATCACAACTTCTGGCAGCCCTACAAAGACTGCCTAAAAATACATAAGAAATTCATAACAATGGCCACGAAGTAGGGCTGGATAGAATACTGCCAATCTATTGAAACTCTTAAAGAATGCGCGAGGTTCAGCAAAATTCTGTCCAAAGGACACAATAATCCCTCCTTTCTTAAAAAGGCGGATAGTAGTTGGACAGTTTCTTCCGCGGATTTGCTCGAACTTCTTATGAATACTCACTTCCCACGCTAAAGGGATAGTAGCACAGAACAAGCTAGTTCCGATAGGGTGCCGCCGGGAAAGCATTACAAACATTATTACGGAGGTTAAAATCTCCTTCGCCATAAACAGCTTCTCTCCATATAAGTCACCCAGCCTCGACTACATTATGCCTATTATACTTCAGAATGTGCCAGACATAACTATTCCCTGGCTACTACCGATTTATAGGAGCTGCTTATACTTAAATCATGTCGCCCGAACTTGGAGCCTTGTTCGGGTGGTCTTTATTCCGAAGGTAGGCCGGCGAGGACATGAATCCATGAAGGATTTTATGCCTATTAGAATGTCCTCCTTTGTACTAAAGACCTTCGAACGTATCTTTGATTTTCACATCCGAAAACCCCTGGAGAGTTCCCCACTGTCGAAATCCCTACACGCCTACCTCAAAGGACGATCTACAGAGACGGTTCTTCATGAGCTAGTGCAATCGGTAGAAAAAAAGCTCTTCATTATAAAGAATACACACACACACACACACATAGAAGAAGCTTTCAAGAATATTCATACCAAAACTATTCAAGAGTCTCTCACCGAGTTAGGTGTAGAGTCTTTCCTTAGACAGTAGATAATATACATGCTTAATACTAGAATAATCAAAGCTATACTAGGTTACAGCAGTAGAATTAAGATCGTAAATAGTGGTGTTATCTCCCCCTTGTTATGGATAATGGCAATCGACAAATTCTTGGTGCTACTTGAAAGAGAGGGTGTTAAGGTGGTTGCATACGTGGATGATGTGGTTCTATTAGTGTCAGGAAAGTTCCCCTTCACGATAAGTCAAATCATGGAAAGTGCTCTGGATAAGGTACATTCTTGGGCTACAAGATGTGGCCTTGGAGTAAATCCAGACAAGACCGAAATGATGCTATTCACCACAAAAATAAAGCTACCAAAAGGAATTCACTCCCCCAAGCTAACCGGTCAACAACTCTCACCATGTTCCAGTGCAAAGTACATAGGCACGATTCTAGATCCGAAACTTAGTTGGAAATTTAACATAGAGCAGCAAGTGTGGCTTTCTATGCCTGCAGCAGAACATTCGGCAAAAAATGGGGCCTCCAGCCAAAGATGACTCTATGGATGTATAATTGGCGCAGGCATTTTCCCGGACCAACTGATTATATCGAAATCCTTCCGTCTTCCGGACTTTGCTATTGTCTTTCAAGCGGAGCTTCTTGCGATTCGAGTAGCCGGCCGCATTTTAAAAAATCTTCCAACGTCCAGCCTAAATATAGGTATCTTTTCTGATAGCCAAGCCGCAATCAAGGCCATTGATTCGGTTACCATATCCTCAAAACTGGTAGAGCAATGCCGGTTTGAAATAAACGAACAAAGTATCCATTCTGGAATTACTCTTATTTGGGTCAAAGGACACAGTAATTATGAGGGTAACGAGCGAGCAGATGAGCTGGCCAGGCGAGGGTCAACCCTTAATGGCTCGCTAGCGGAAAGAGTCAATATTCCGGGAGGAGTAGTTAAGGGCAATTTACACCGCTACTTCCTCCAGCTAGCCAATCTCGGGTGGAACAACCTTACCAGTTGTGCGCTATCAAGAAAGACATGGCCCAGTTTCAACAGACTTAAATCAAATGAGCTACAAGGCAGATCAAGGCCTGATATTGCCAGAATTGTGGCCATTATTACAGGCCACTGGGATATAGGGGGCCACGCGGCCAAGTTTGGCATTCCTCATAACACTTTCTGTCGCAGCTGCAAAGGCAGCAACGAGAGGGAAACTTTTTTCCACTTTCTTTGAAGTGTCCTGCCCCAGCAAGGTCCAGATAACACACATTAGGTAAACCCTTCTTTGACGATTTCAGAGAGATAGCCTCTAAACGGATTGGAGAACTAATCCTGTTTCTGAACTCCATGGGCTGGGTTTAATTATATCTTTCTATCTCCAAAAACACATGTAAACAAACAGGGTACACGAGTTTTTGTGGTATCGGTGCACTTACGAGTAGCGCTAATTGGGTTCTTTTCCGAACCACAACTTCACTTACCTACCTAGCTAGGTTAGTTGGGGGGTTTCTGGGAGAGGCCGGGCTCGGCAACATGAAATGGTGCTTCCGAGAGGTGACTGACTCCTCTTGGCCTCGGTAAGCTCCCCGCAGTGCATGTGAACCATGTTGGCGACTGCCGGATAGCAATTGGGATGGTGACTACTCGGTGCGTGAGGCAACGAGTGCTCACCACCCTGATTACAGTAATTGTAGGTTAAGTAGCTTAAGTAGGTTAAGTAGCGTAGGTAGCTTGTAAGAGTTTTATTTGAAAAAAATTTTCTATTTTATAATATAATTTTTTTTTTTTATAATTCGCGCGCGCCAAAAGGAATATGAATACCTTTATACTGTTATAGGGGAAAAAGGGGAAGAAGAACAGAGGAGAAGCCTGTACACGTTATACAGAGCTTGGTAATTGGGCTCATGGGTGAACTGATGTGCATTCGAAACATGACGCGTATTGCGGACGAAATTTTAAAGGGGAGGAATGGTTAGGTTAGGCTAGGTAACTGGGTGCCCTTGTTGACAGGGTTGTCAACAGCTCACTTAAACCACTAAGAATCCATTGTGCCCAATATTTAGAACCCTGGCAACCAAAACATTTCAATCTTCGACCGCTAGGCTAAACCACGTAGATAAATGTATGAATCTCAGGAGTTTTCTTAGCTCCATCTACCTAGCTCATCCAGCTCTGAAAAGTAGTATCTGCCAAAAACACGGCTTCTTTTGCTGGCCAGACTTATAAAGTCACACAGGAGATGATGAACGAATGCTATTTCCTCTACGTTCCTGCAGCTTCTACAATAGTCGTTATGAGGTAACCCTAGCCGTGCTGCGTAATTAGCTATGACACAGTGTCCTGTCACCACGTCAACAGCTATGCGGATATCCCTTCGACTTAGTTCTATAAGATTGATAAATCTCTTTTTATCGTAGACTGGCCATAATGATTTGGCTGTAGCGCATGTATTTACCTGTAGCGCATGTATCGACACCAGCGTAATGAGCGCTTCCTAATTAGACTCGATGTCGATCTCCCTGTATAGGGTACTGAGCGGTACACTAGCCTCAGAAAGGGCCCGCGAAGGGCTTATAAGCGAACTCTCTCTGGATAGTTCGTCCGCTTTTTCGTTACCGGAGATATCCATGTGGCCCGGTACCCAGCACAGGGTCACCGTGTTGGCCACTGAGATAATATCCAGTCGTTTTTTACAAATTTTTACGAGCTTGGACCTTAGTGATGTTGACTCTAACGCTCTAATGGCTGCTTGGCTATCAACATAGATATTTATTATTTGCTCTGTAATATCTTCCTCAATAATCATATCCACAGATTGTTTTGTTGCGGCGATTTCAGCTTGGAAGACACTGCAACCATCCTGAAGTTTAAATGAGCGATGTATATTTCGAAACTCACAGTAGACGCCGGCACCAGTACCGGCAGCCATTTTGGATTCGTCAATAAAAATGGTCAGTTCATTCTCGAAAGAGACTCTTCCCTCATCCCATTCCTCCCTGCTAGGAATTCTAATACAGAACTTTCGGTTGCAGTTTGGAATTGGGATGGTGTAGTCCGTTTCCGTCCGGAGTCTCAATGTATTCCATCGGTTTAGAATTGAGGCACCCGTAGGGTTTAGCTTTCCATAGACCGGTTTCCCTTAGTTTTAGTGCAGTTTAAGCTATCGTGTTCCCGCAGTATATGTCAAGTGGAAGAAGATTCAATATTGTTTCAAGAGCTGCTGTCGGTGTTGATCTCATCGATTCAGTCACCCCCAGACAGCCTGACCGGTGAATCTTTGCAACGCTTTCAAATTGGTATTTCTTCTCGAGCGTTTTCCACGAGTCAATTGAACCATAGGTCAAGATGGGTCTTACTACCGCAGTCTATAGCCAGTGTACCAGTCTAGACTTAAAACCCCAAGATTTCCCAAAGGCTTTTCTACATGCATATAGTGCAACATATGCCTTCTTGATTCGATTGTCAATGTTAACTTTCCAGTTTAATTTGGAATACAGTATTATGCCGAGGTATTTTGCAGTTACTTGAGGTATCAGCTCGATACCATTCATTCGAGGGTAATTGTATTCTGGTATCGATCTTCTCCTCATAAATAGCACTAACCCGGTTTTCGCCGGAATCACTTCCGGACCCCTGCCTTTGACCAAGTTATTCACTAGTTTTAATGCATAATTGAGTCGCTCACTGAGTACCGGAAGGAACTTTCCCGATACCAAGATGGCAACATCATCGGCATAGGCCGCTACTTTGAAACCATTCCTTTTTAGTATATCTAACATCTACTAGAAGGCCATATGAGTGGTGAAAGGACTCCGCCTTGTGGGGTGCCCCGCTTGACTCGCTTTCTTCCCCTTATGCCCTCTAATGTGGAGTTGATTATGCTGGTACTAAGCATTAGTTCAATCCACCCGCATATTCCCGAGTGTATTTGGGTCCTGCGCAGGCTGTCTACTATAGCTCCAGTACTTACATTACTAAAAGCCCCTTCGATGTCAAGGAATGCACCCATCGTGTATTCTATCAGTTGAAGAGTGTTTTCTATGGTAGAGATCACTTTTTGAAGAGAACTACCTACTTTCCCAATCTCATCTCTGACGTGCATATTTATTAGCCGTTCCAGTGTTTTTTTTTTCATTGTGCATTATAAGCAGTGTTTTCCTTGGCATTAGCGTGGTATATTTTGCCCGCCTTTGGTATGAAAACCACTCTCACCAAGCTTTTGGAACATATCCCAACCTGAGACACTAACCATAAATGTACTTGAGCCATGGAATGATATATTCCCCCGATTCTTGTAACATAATAGGATGTATTTCGTCAATGCTGGGTGCTTTGTATGGTGCAAACGATTTGATTGCCCCCGAAATTTTCTGATCGTCAATCAAATTGCCGATAGTTTCAGTCTCAATGTTAGCTGGCATAGATGTGATTGGTGAACAGTATGTCCCTATCTCTTCACAGCCAGGAAAGTGATATTTCAGGAGAGGTTCAAGAATATTCTCGTAAGAGTCTGTCCAGCTGCCATAACAGTTCTTAATAGAAGACACATGTAATGGAGCTTTGGTGAGAACCTTCCTCAAACGAGCCGCCCCTGTGATGCATTCAATGGAGCCACAAAACCTTCTCCAGGAATTTTTCTTAGCGAATCTTATTTTCAAGGGGGAGGAATGCAACTGCATTGGCTTTAAACCGTTAACCGAATTCACGCATAAAGCTGAAATAAAGGAAATCGTGGATTACGAAGTTAAAATGCATTAGTGAAAACAAAAATTATTTTTTTTCTACATTTCTACTTTTTCGATTATTCACTGGACAATTTTAGTTTAGTAGTTCTCTTATTGCTAGTTTTTCAGCATTTTTACAGTAAGTAGAAGGAAATCCTGCATTTAATTTATCAATGATATATATATAATGTGTCAAATCTGATTCATTTATTTTCTATCAAAATGTATACTTCTTTTATTGCTTGTACTACTTTTATTGCTTCTACTACCTTTTATTGCCTCTACTACTTTAGTTGTTTCTACTACTTTTATTGCCTCTTACTATAACAACCTGGGCGTGGTTGTTACTGAATTACTGAGTTCATGGACTCTGATGAGATCTTGAAAATAAGACTTATCCATTATCATAAGCAGCTTTAAGAAAGCAATATCAAGTTTTTCTAAGAGAACGCATATATAAAGGAGGTTGTACGGTCGTAGATTTTTACTGACCGTCAACCATCAACCTCTACTTGAATCGTAGGAAGGTTGACGTTGATTTTCGTTCTTGTGGACGAAACTGAGCGACGAAGAACTTCTTCTTGAGCGAAAACGACGGCGACGAGAAATAGAAAGAAAGAAGAGGTTTCGACCACTGATGGTTTTGACAAAAAAGAAGGTAAAGCTTAATTTCATATTCGCTTTTATACATTTTAAATTATTGGTTTTATTCCAACAGAGTGGAATATAAAAGTCACAATTGCCGCAAATGATTCTATAAAGTTTGCTCTTATACAATAAATTATGGCGATTGGTCGAAACTAGGCGCCAGATTCAAATTCCCATAAAATAGACAATTTGGGAAGCTGTTCTGTCCCAATAGAGGTATTACACAACTTATGGACGAATTGAAAAGAACGTGAACGTGTATATATTTTATTAAAGCTATATTTTTCAGTTTCTATTAAAAAGATTCAAAAACAGGAATTTATTTTAGAGTACTGCTTCGGGTTCTATGAGCTAGACCAAACTTCATATTCCTCACTAAAATTTTAAGGCGAAAAACTGGTCACATAAGGACAAATGGACATACGGACGAATAGATGAACAGACAAACAGACGGTCAGATCGACTTAATTTTCGACGCAGATCACAACTGTTAATACTTTTGGGGGTCTATCGTTATTATTTCTCTATGTTACAAGCTAAATATCTGAATCAATATACACTATGGGATAGGCTACAAAAACATACAGGAAAGTTCCAATCCGCCTGGAATGGTTCGTATAAACTTTCTTCCGTCCTTTAACCCATCCCTAATAAAGTTTCTAAATCAAATTCACTGATAACTCTACTACAAAAAAAAAGTGTTCACAACATTACACATCACAATAAAATGGATGTGGCGTTGTGAACTTTTTGATTCAAATGCAATGATATCTTTCTTCTCACAGAATAAAGATTTAAGAGACTACCAGATAATTTGTTGCTTAAGTCTCTTCTGTAGATGAAAGTTGAACTGGTTGTCGCCGCTTGTAACAAAAGCTGTCGGATTCTGGTGAAATATTCACAATGAACATAAAAAGCTTTGAAAAAACTAAATACGTTTTTGTATTTATATATGTATGAATTTAGTTTAAGAAGGCTATTAACTGCGAAAGTTTTTTTTTGAAACTAAAGAAAAGCGTTACAACTACGAAGAAAAGCTAAATTTAAAACATTTTGGGACATTTTTTGAAACTAAGGAAATATATTAAAACTTAGCGTTGTTTCGTAATTTTGGCACGCCTTTTTTTGTAACACAAATAGAAACCTACGCCAACTGAGTTTTCCATCGGCTATTGTTTGATTAAATTTAAACTTGAGCAAAATTATTTAAACAAAATTCCACGTCCACTTTGTTTTGAAGATCAATAAGCCCCGCCAGCTACATCGTTATGTAAGGATTTCAGTTCTCCACTTCAAACGAGTACAGAATATCTGCAAAAACCGGTCATTACGTATGTCTCTAAATAAATGAGCTGAATCTTACCCAACATCAAAATTAATTTCTAGTCTTTGGAACTCAAAGGATAATAAAATATCTTTTAGATAGCAGTATAGCAGTATATGTTCTTAAGATTATTCCAAATGTTAAAATTTGTTCTGAACAATAATACTGGCAACATTTTGGAGAGGCTCAAGACCAAGATACTCGTATATTGCGTGGCTATGAGAGAATTTTATTTGCTTGGGCTTCGTACTAGGCCTATCCACACAAAAATGCTCTCATTAATAGTCGGGTGTGCAACACCTAAAAACCCTCTGGTACTGTCGTGACAACAACATCAGACAGTATTTTTAATCACATAATTATATTGCCACCCAGTCAACACAATAATAAAGGTGTCATATTGCTGACTGAGCTTCTAAACTTATTTGTATATTTTGTAATTTTGTTGTAAAATTAGCAATATTTTATTATTTAAGGCATTCGAATTAGATAAAACGAGTCAGTCAGAACCCGCAACAACATCATATTTACCTTCAAAGACTGCCCACAGCAGCGGTAAGGCGCCTTTGGTTATTACAATATTTCAGTCGATATGACATTGATCTTTCGAGTCATTTTAAAATAACTATCGACCTATATTAATGCGTTATCAAGGTTACTAAGATTTGAACATAATACAGATTTAGTGTTACCAAGGCTACTGACATTGGTGTTTAAAGTGCAGACAATATCATTGTGAAGCATTGCCAGGGTTAAAACACTGCTGAATGAATTACTCGACCAATTTCGAAATTATATTAAATGAGAGTTCTAAGAAAATTATGTTCCTTCTAACAAAAGACTGGTAATGGGAATAGTACAAGTGAGTGAAGTAACTGAAATTTAACTGAGAAACATGGACGATGAATTAGAAGTCTTTAATGTTG
Organism: Pocota personata; assembly: GCA_963082735.1. NCBI lineage: Eukaryota > Metazoa > Arthropoda > Insecta > Diptera > Syrphidae > Pocota > Pocota personata. Next base: position 142,671,609 of record OY720429.1, on the reverse strand, counting down.
TTGGGAAGCAAAAGGCTCTGGAAGGAGAACTAGAAGAGGCAACGACTAATTTAAATAAAAAGACAGTAGATATATTCGGTAAACTCAACGGTACAAGGTAATTCGGGAAGAGTTTAAACAAAGTAGAATTAACTTATAATGAGCTTAAGACCCTGTTCGAGACATTGAACCTTCAAATGAAAACCTAGAGTGTTTACAACTTGCTAACCCGACTACTTACTACTGTGGTATTTGCTTTTAAGTAAAAAACGTGTTTAATATTAGTGTTAAAAAGGAATGAGAACTCGGAACACATCCAGTTCAAAGGGATTGCATTGAGCGACTGACTTATGCATAATTCAATAGTATACAAGAAATATTACAAAGTTCATAAAAGTTTTACGTAATCATGTTTAAAGGAACTGTGTTGCCAATGTTGAAATACTAGTACTACTTCAATTTCTAATACCACCTCTCAAAACAGTGCCTTTAAATGTATTTAATTTCATTTTAAATATTTTATTTTAACAATCCGAGTTTCAAAGATAAATATTCATGTTTCGATTTCAGTAAAATTTTTGTAAGAACATCGGAAATCATATCATTAGTTGGAACAAAATTTAATATTATCAAAGACTTGTTATAAATTTCTCTAATGTACGATATCGTAATGATATTTAATATCAATATGTTTTGACCTTGAATGAAAAACTGGATTTTTAACTAAGTTCTGTGCACTCAAGTGTAATGGAGGGTGATTGAGTTGGGGTGGGGGGGAAAGATGATAGTCTACAGGAGACTGACAAAAACTTGGGGGAAAGAGGAAATGGGTATGGATTGAAGGAAAGGAAGGGAAAAGGAACTGTGGGTTGCTCGGTGCGGGCGTATGCCTTGCTGGTCTCAGCTTCGCTCCTCGGAGGGTGGGCTCTTGCACCTACGGATCCCCACGATCACCACTACATAAAAAAATTATACATGAATCCAAAAAAAAGAAAGAAACGAAAGAAAAAAAAAAAAAAAAAAGGTACTTAACATCCTAACACTACCTTGGGAGGAACTGGTGTTCGTCCTCCTAGCGGGTCTACACTCACCCTGCCATGTGCCAGTGACCGCTGATTTTAATCTGGCACCCTAAAAGGAACTGATATTCTCCTTTACCGCGCGGACCAACCAACCTTGCCATCGAAATGAGACACACTATTTAAGCTTTAAACTATCATTACAAGTTTGCCTTTATAAATTCATTAATACTTGGAATTTAATACAGAACATTAAAATGTTTTTTTTTTTTTTTTGTTGCAAATATAAATATTATCTTTACATTTGTCCACCTCGAAATGGAATTTAAATGGTGAATAGGAAAAGATTAAAGATATATTTATGTATATATGTATATGCTACTATTACTATTATACGTTATACGGGTGCTGATAATCTATTTAAAACCATGGTTTAATAAATAAAAGATGAGAGATCTCCCACAGGTATTATTAAATTTGGTAACTGGCATTCGGTTAAAAGGACTAAGCAATATACGCATATATATATATATAATATTTTTATATATTATTAGTAATTGACGTGTTTATATCGGTATTCAATATGCACTTAATATTAGAGAAATACAAATATCTTCATTTTAATTTGTTTGAAAAAAGAAAAAAAGAAGAAACTACTTCTGTTTTTCAGAAAATCCTTTCTTGGTTTTCATATTATTTGACTTTTACAATTTACTTACTTGTTCAGCTCTGGGCCGTGTAATGATTGTTACTTTTTGTTTTAATAGATTAGATATAGTAGTTTATGTTTCTTCTTTTTTTTTATATTATTATTTTTTTTAATTTAGGGGCATAATTTGTCTGCCTCTTCAGCATCCTCGCCTAGTTCTTCGGGATTCTCCTCGCGCGGTTTGGTAATGCCAAATATTAGAGCGGCTTGCTTTGTCCGCCATATGACACGTGGGGGTGTGGGTTTTGTGTTTCTGTGTCCTCAGACTTTAGAATCACAGTTTTTTTTAACTATTTAGGAAACCAAATTATGTTTGCTATCCGACACTGGCATTCAAAATTTATATTTTATATTTGCCTTTCTCTTTTTTTTTTTCTTTGAAAGAAAATAACACCAACTAATTTAATTAAAACACTTTAACAACGTTCCCTTGTTGCTTTGTAGTATATATATAGGTATATATGTATGTACATGTTAGATATATATTTGAGGGGGATTAATATCACTTTAATTGTTTTTCGTTAAACGTTTGCTGTTGAATTGTGACTTGTAACTTGTATTTTCGTTTTGTTTTAAATTTGATAATTTATTTATTTATTTTTTTATTTAATTCAAATGACCTTTTTTTTTTCTTTTGTTGTTTAGAAAATGTATGGTTGCTCACGAGCAAAATTTTTTGGGTTTTTTTTTTTGTTTTAACATCACTTTCACTATGGAATGCTCGTTAATATATTTTTTCTCTTTTTTTGTAATATGAGTATTGGGATTAGAAACGATAATTTTTCTTTTGCAGCACTAAACTCCAATATATAAGAGTACGACACGAAACCGAAAAAAATGGAAAAAAAAAAAGATATTTCACTAGACTTTAAAGTTTTTATTAAAGTTGTATGCACTGGGCTGAGTTGCTGAGTTATACCAGCCGCGAACACAGCTCCTCGTTAACTGACTGTCGACGCTTTGGCCTTCGACTATCCTCCCAGTATAGTACACTGTCCAAAAAAAAACAGTATTCGCACGCTCTCTCTTATTTTCCTTACTGACCAGCCAGTTATCCCAAATAGCGAGAGTGTCGCTTGCGGATTTCTCGCCTGATCAGAGGAAAGGAACGGCGGTCTGCTGGTCCCTCTCGGGCCCGTTGCGTGATTCCCCTCTCCAGAGACCACAGCATCAGTTTTGGAACACAATTGACCAAGGGTCGAATGATTTTGCGGATCTATCGCCTCATCAGCTTTATGTATTAAGCTGTATGGGCTGATCAGCTTCAACATAAAAAAAAACTCGAGTATGAACTTGGTCAATGTATGTATCCAAGTCCGCTGCGTGTGTTCTCTGGAGAGGCGACCGTTTGGCAAAATCGGTGGGTGGATGGGTGGAACCAGATTTCCGAACAGTGCACCACAATGACAAGTGCAGATCTCAATAAAAAAAATAGTGATCGATAATCGATCGGTTTATTGAGATCTACACCTGCCAGTTCAACTGGGTAAGACAGCCAAAAGCCATAGTTTGGAATCTGACCATTACAGAAGTTATCTCCGTTTAATACTGTGGGACATCTTAGTGCACAAATGAATCCAACCTCTTCTGTCAAATGCCTCAAGTAAACCGCCTCCTTCGTAGCTGCTCCTAATGCCATGTACTCGGCCTCGGTACTACTGAGCGCCACTGCCTGCTGCTTTCGAGACTCCCATAATATAGCTGCGCCAGCAAGTAGGAAGACATACTCAGTGTATGACTCACAATCGTTAACACAATTGGCCCAATCAGCATCTTTGAAAACTTTAAAAGCTTCACCAGTCTTCCTAAACGAGAGTTTATAATTCATTGTATTAAAAAGATATCTTAAGCTACTTGGCAACATCGTGACCATTTCAAAATCCAGTGACCGTTTGATGTCTCTCAAATTGGTGATACAGGGTGAGGTGTGGTATATCGTAAGCACATATGCTCCCTAAGTCGGATGCGAATAGAGAGAAAAAGATACATTCTGGCTGGATTTTCACAACCTCATCAAAAACATCCCAAAGGAAGAGCTTCTGTTTGTGGGCGGAGATATGAACGGCCATGTCGGGAAAACAAATGAAGACTATGAAGACTGCCATGGAGGACCGGGGTACGGCACCAGGAATTCTCAAGGTGAAGACATCCTAAGCATGTGCAAGTCTACGGCCTTATCGTGCTAAATACCATGTTCGTCAAACAAAGCCGGCACCTGATCATTTACAGCAGTGGTGGAAATAAAACCCAGATTGACTACCATTAGGTAGCCAGTTTCACTAAGCCCTGGGTTAAAGATTGCAAAGTGATCCTGGGAGAGGCGATCACCCAGCAACACCGTCTATTCCTGACAGAAATTTTTATGGAGACGGGGAAGGAAACAAATAAGCAAACAAAGGTGGCTGAGAAAATCAATTGGTACGAGCTGGATAAAGGAAAAGGCGAAGTTTTTATTACCAACATGACAAATTACCTCTTTACCATCATCGATGAGTTCGGTGATGAGGAGTGCAGAGCACTAGATATGTGAGATTCCCTACAGCGATCTTGCTTGGAGAAAGCCAAGTCACTGCTTGGAACGTCGAAAGGCCCCTACCAACACGCCAAGGAAACATGGTGGTGAACAGATGAAGCTAAAGTAGTGTTACGGGAAAAGAAAACGGCTTTCAAGGCTTGGTCAAAGTGCTCTTCTACTAAAAGAGGTGAAAAAGCTCGCTTGAAGTGATATGTAGATGTATGTAAGGTCTCGCGAAGAATAATTGCGCCCAATTTCAAGCAAAAAGTATGGAAGGCCTCTTTCGGAAGTTGGAGGAAATATCGTCTTCGGCGTCTGATAGGAACCAGGCTACCCAGGAGCTTCAACAAAACAACTTGAATAAGGGAGCAACTATCTTCAAAATAGCCGCCAAAGAAGAGGAAGAAATGCTCAGGAGGTTCGTTCCCCAAAGTTCATTAACAATGCTCAAGGCCAGCTTCTTGTGGAAAACGACAAAATTCTCCACAGATGGCGACAGTATTGTGAAAGACTTCTGAACGAACACTTCCCGGGTATACTTTCCAAGAGCCGCTCCTAATCATGACGAAATATCCGACATTACTGTCGCAGAAGTTAGGAATGCCGTCAAATACTCCAAAAAAAGAAAAGCGGTTGGGCCAGACGAGATACCCTCTGAGTTCTGGAAAAAGATGGGAGACATCGGTCCAGATGGCTCATGATTCTTATCTCCAAACTTATGAGCGGTGATCCAATACCTAATCAGTGGAGGGAAAGTTATCTTTTTCCTTTGCACAAAGGGAAGGGCGATACGCGAAACTGCGATAACTACCGTTCTGTCAAGCTGATGTCACACACCATGAAGATCGTTGAGCGGGTATTATGGCCGACTGCGAAAAATAATACGGATATCTGATGACCAATGCGGGTTTGTCTCGGGTAAATCAACAACAGATGCAATCCTAAGTATAAGGATCATAATGGAAAAACATCGTGATTCCTTAAAGGACTTATGGTGTTGGTTGATTTTGAAAAAGCCTTTGATAGACAACCAAGAGATCTCTTATGGGTGGCGCTAAAACAAAAAGGAGTTCCAGAAACCTACGTGCGTATGATCATGGACATGTATGAGTGAGCAAGGACAAGAGTAAGATGTCCCGGAGGAGTCACCGAAGAGTTTCCAATCAAAGTCGGTGTACACCAGGGAAGCGTCCTTAGTCCTTTGCTTTTTATTGCAGGCCTTGATTATCTACTTGAAGGAAAAGTGACGGACCCCAAAGTGCATCAGTTATTCCTTGCTGACGATGAAGCTATCATAAGCGAAGATCAAATGGCCCTGCAACGAGCACTTGATGTATGGGTGGATGTTTTGGAGGAAAATGGGTACCGTATTAATTCAAAAAAGACAGAGTATCTGTGCTGCCCGTTCTCTGATCACCCCGGCCTCTTCCAGACATTTACTTGAATGGAAAAGTGCTTCCCAAGTGCGAAAAGTTCAAATATGATCTACGATCAATAGCGAAGCACCTTGTGATGATGACATCAATCATCGCGTAAGCGTAGGGTGGATGAAGTGGCGGAAAACTCCGCTATCTTCTGTGATCGAAAAATGCCCCCTAAGCTTAAAGGAAGGCTCTACACCGCAGTTGTACGTCCGGTGCTTACATACGGTTCACAATGCTGGACAATGTACAACAAGTATGATGGCAAATTAACGGCAGCTGAGATGAAGATGCTTCGCATGACAGCAGGAGTAACGAAGATTGATAGAATAAGAGTTCAAAGATTGGAGGAAGCCTTCATGTAAAAGAACCCATCACAAGCAAGATAGACGACGACCGGCTCCTGTTCAAAGAAGAGCCTTCGAACCCCGTCAAAAAGGCAATATCAATCAACGTTCGCACTAAAAAGGCAGACCAAAAAACAACTCGATCACACAAATGCGAGAACACCAGCATTTGATTGGTCTCAGTGATGAAGTGATCCGAAACCGGGAAGACTGCCGGTTCCTGAGGTCAAACCGACAAACCCCACAGGCGGACCAGTAGGGATGCAGTAAAGTGGGACGGTTGTGATCCTTCTACTCCGGATCATAAGTTCGCCGTAAGAAGAAGAAGAAGAACAAAAAGATATTTTAAAAGATGCTTAACAGCTGCCATATGTTCTTGGTATGGTTCAACATTAAATTGACCTAATCTGCTCATTGCATGTTGAATGTCAGGTCTTGTTGAAATTGCCAGGTAAATTAAAGACCCAATAAGTGACTGATATTGTTTTGCATCCACCCTCTTGCTTTTCAGATTATCTGAAAATTTCCTAAGAACATCCCTTGGATCCAATGGAGTACTGTATTTTCTTGTGAAGACTAATATATCCTGTATTTTAATCTCGTTGAGTGCCTATAACCAAGAAAACGTCTATTGGACTTTTATCGACGATATCAAAAGCCAAACTAATTGCATGCTTTATGTTAATTACATAGCTTTTCTTTCAATACGCAATTATAAGATCGTCGACATATACAGCAATAATGTTTTTGTATCCATTTTCGTTACTTATATACACACACGAATCAGTAGAGCAACGTTTGAATCCGAGAGCCTTTAGTGTTTCATTCAACTTGCTATGGCACCCACGGCCAGCTTGCTTCAACCCGTAGATAGCTTTCCTCAATTTACAAACTTTATTGCTGCTAGAATCATCCTCAAAATTATCGGGCTGCTGCATATATATCTCTTCCTTAATTTCACCATTTAGGTACGCGGATGACATGTCAACATGATTAACTTCCAGGTTATATTCAACGGCTAAAGCTAAAATAAGAAGAATGGTGGAGTACCTTACTACTGGCGAAAAAGTTTCCATATAATCAAGACCAAAACGTTGGCTGCAACCCTTTGCAACAAATTTTGCCTTATAGCGAATCGGATTTCCATCTTTATCATGTTTTATTGTAAACATCCACTTGGATTTGATAGCATGATGATTCGGTGCCAACTCGACTAAGTCTCTAGTCTTATTTGATTTAAGAGAATTATACTCACAGCTCATTGCCTGCAGCCATTTATGTGCATCTGGTCTGCTTAGAGCTCCTTTTACAGTTGCAGGGCTATAGCACAACTTTAATTCATTTATAAAGTATTTGTATTTAACTTTCTTCAATCCTGGCCTAAGACTTCTTGCCTCAGCTATCTCATTTTCAGAATATTCACCGCTGCCGTCATTATTTTTTACATTCCCGTAATCATCATCTGCATTATCTTCATCATCGTCTGCATCAACGCCATCATCTCCTATACCAATCTGATCATCTCCACAATCCGTATTAGAAGAGTATTCACTATTATTTGGAGAATAACTAATATATTTCTTTGGATTTTGAAAATTGTCTTTCCTTTTAGACTCACTGTCTTTCAAGTCAATTAACACAAGATCCTTACTCTTTCCTTGACCGATGTTAATCGAATTTTCTAAAAATTTAACATCCCTACTCTTACAAACATTTCTCATCCTGGGATCATAAAGAGTACATATATGCTTTGGACTCACTAGAGCAGCCAACCATAACGCATTCGACTCTTCTGGTTTGAAATTTCGTTTTTCCTGGCTTTTTGTCTAATTTGAATGCCTTACATCCAAAAACGCGAAGATGTCCAATATATGGCTTCCGTCCGTACCAGGTTTCATAAGGATTCTTTGCGGTGTTTACTGCTTCTGCCGACAAAGAATCAAGCAGATCACTATCAAGAAGAAGACACCTAGCCATTTCTATCATGGTCCTGTTTGCGCGTTCAGCGAAGACATTTTGCTGTGGCGTATACTCCACACTCAACTGTCTCTTTATTCCCTCTGCGGCCAGAAATTTTGTGAAATCAGCGTTGACGTACTCACGCCCGTTGTCACTCCTAAGACATTTAATGTAGCAAGAAGTTTCACGATCAACCTCGGCCTTGAATATTTTGAATGCATCAAAAACATCGGATTTAGCTTTAAGAAAGCTTTTTTGACTAAAATCTTCAATAAATAATGTGAAATATCTTGCGCCCCCTCAGGAAGTGGTTCTCATTGGCCCGCAAATATCTGTGTGGACAATTTCTAAACTCTGTTTACTCCGAATTTCGTTTAATTTTGGGAATGCTGAACTACAGAACTTCCCTTTGTAACAGACTTCACACTCGATTTGTTTTGAAACATTATTCAAAAGCAATCCTTTTACCATCTCTTGTTTATACAAATCATCCAAACTTTTACAATTTAAATGGCCGAAACGTGCACGCCACAGCAAATAATTATTATTGTAGATAGCCTGGGCAATTAAATCATTTGCTCCATATAACGCACCAGGAATGGATAACATTCGACCTGTGATGCTGTAAGAGTCAGTGGATATTGCTATTCCATGGCTCAAGCGCATTTTCACAGGATGCCTTAAGCTAGGATATATTCCTAAAGCATGGCAGGAGGTACGCGTCGTATTTATTCCCAAAGCGAGGAAAGCGAGCCACACAAACGCAAAAGACCTGAGACCTGTCAGTCTGTCGTCTTTTATGCTTAAAACACTGGAACGTTTAATAGATGTATACATAAGAAACGTGATTGGTGCTAATAACCTATCTAAATCACAACGCGCATACATCTGGGACAGATCGGTAGATACTGCGCTACACAGGGTTGTATCAAGTATAGAAAGATCCCTCCACTTTAAAGAGTTCACTCTCGGGGCGTTCCTAGCAATTGAAGGAGCGTCTAACAACATAAACACTGACGCGATCCTGGACAGCCTACACAGAGCTCATTTAAACATGGGTCTCTGCAATTGGATTGCACAGATGTTTCAATCGAGGGTTATAGTTTCAATGCTAGGAGATGTAACCATCCTGAGAAGCGTCTGCAGAGGAACCCCCCAAGGCGGAGTTCTATTCTCCTTTATTGTGGCTCCTCGTAGTGGATGAGATCTTGGTGATACTGAAGAAAAACAGTTTCAACGCGACGGCCTATGCCGACGATGTGGTCATCCTGGTTTCGGGAAAATTCCCTCCAGTCCTAAGCGAAAGACTAAATCTTGCACTACAACTAGTGAATGATTGGGTCAGCAGCAAAGGGCTGGGAGTGAACCCCTCAAAGACAGAGGTAGTTCTTTTCACTAAGAACTACCTTCAGACCCCCAAACATCGGTGGTATTGAACGAAGTATCTCAAGTTCAGCCCGATACCTGGGCGTAATTTTAGATTCCCAACTGAATTGGAAGGATAACACTGCCGAACGCATCAAAAAAGCTAGCGTAGATTTCTATTCTTACAAAAAGGCATTCAGCAATAAGTGGGGCTTCAAACCAGCTGTGGTGTACTGGATATACACAGCGGTCGTAAGACCCATTCTTACATATGGTTCACTAGTTTGGTGGATGGCTCTTGAGAAGCAATATCAGCTTTCAAACCTCACCAAAATCCAAAGAGCAGCGTGTATCGGTATCATGGGGTCAATAAGAACAACACCTACAGCGACAATGGAAACCATGCTCAGTTTCATTCCGCTTGATATCTACTGTAGCAGTCTGGCGGCTAAAACCGCTGTAAGACTGAAAGAAGGCCGATTGTGGTCATCGAGCCTTTACGGCCATGCCTCCATTTTATCCCGATGGGGAACTGCCAGCAGATCGGCGGAAACTGATTTCATGACCCCTACGCTAGCATTTGAAAGGAGATTCAATATAAGAATTCCTGACAGAGCGCACTGGAGGAACCTGAGAACCATGAAGAAAAAGGAACTGGCGTTCTATACCGACGATTCTAAGTTGGACGTTGGCACGGGAGCCGGAGTTTATTGTGAGGCTCTAGGAATAAACAACTGATTTAGAATTAGCGACGACTGCAGCGTCTTTCTGGCCGAAATCACAGCCATCATACAGGCTGCGGAAATTATACGCGAGAGTAATATCGTTGGTAAAACGATAACTGTCTATATAGACAGCCAGGCAGCCATTAAGGCTCTGGACTCTGCTGTAATTAGATCAAGGCTTGTGAGAACATGCAAATCGGTCTTAAATGGAATATCCAGAGCCAATGCGGTGACCCTCTGATGGGTTCCAGGGCATATGGATATAGAAGGAAATGAAAAGGCTGATGAGCTTGCTAGGAAAGGGTCGGCGCTGCACTTATCGCGGGCCCTCCCTTTTGTAGTAACCCCAATCAGTTCCCTACGAAAGAAAATAGACGAAACCATCGATAGAGCAAACAGCCGATGGATTCATCTGGAAACATGTGCAACGGCCAGGGCGTTATGGCCGGCCTTTAGCAAGAAGAGATCAACCTCTTTGGTGAAACTTAGTCGTTATAATGCACGGGTCGTTTCTGGAATAATTACTGGTCATTGTGCCATTGGAGTTCTCGCGGAGCGACTCGGTGTGCTACATAACGACTATTGTAGAAGCTGCAGGGACGAAGAAGAAATTGAATCAGTTCGTCACCTGCTGTGTGATTGTCCTGCCCTATCCGCCGCAAGAATGAGGACTCTCGGAAGTTACTTCTTCTCGAATTTGGAGGACTTAGGTAACATAGAGCTTACGGACCTCCTGAAATTTATATCATTATCTGGGTGGTTCTAACAGCGGACTTTTTAACGTTTCTAGGGTTAAACGATTGGGCACAATGGACCCGAATTTTTTGGTCTAAGTGAGCGGTGACTCTATTTGTCACAAGGCACCCATCTACCTAACCTAACCTAAATAATTATCACATTTATTCAAGCAAAAAACGTTAGATTTATGTTTAATATTTAATAAATAAAGATCACCACATTTTTCAGCATACAAAATAAGGTTATTCCTATCATCGTAAATGTCCGCACTAGAATTATTAAAACGAACAAAATAATTATTCTCAGCACATTTGCATATTGAAATGAAATTTGTTTTCAACTGGGAAAAAAAAGCACATTTCTAAGTTCAATTGTTCGATCATCTATGGCAATTAAAACGGATCCAATGCCCTTCGATTCAATTGAATAATCTGCCGCTAGTTGAACTTTCTCTATATTTGATCGCTTTGACGTTAAAAAACTTTCCTTGCAGCACATATGGTGAGTTGAACCAATGTCCAAAACTCAATTGTTCCTATCCAGAATAGTAGAACTGAGTATATTCAGCACGCCAAATGATGACATGATGACGCAAAATGTCCCCTTTTTTGGAAATTGTAGCATTTACCTTTAACGCGATACTTGTTTTTCGGCTCATGTGCTTTCGGCTGCTGCTGTATAAGAAATGCAGACCCACTTATGTCTTGCGGATTATCCTCTCGCCGCTTCTCTTCTTCCAAAAGCTTACTAACAATTGCTTAAAAAGTGTTACCTTCGTAGCGGGACCGCTAGGTTGATGAACGTCCGACAATTTTATCCACGCTTCCCTCGCTGATTTGCAGTTCTTGATGTGGCTCAACTGCTTTGACTGTACACACAGTTGAACGGTTGCAAGAGCCTTCTCGTCCTTTTTGGTCCAATTGGCAATGTCAGCAGCATTCTGGTTGTTAGCTGATAACTGTGGCTTAAGGCTTTCTCCGGAAACATGTGGCCAAAGTTCGGAATGTATGAGAACTGACCTCATCTGTATCTTCCAACAGTCGAAATTATCATTTGATAATTTATCGATCTGATATAAAGACGAACTCATTTCACGCTAAATTAACTAATAATTTATTACGCACGTATTTTATTTAAATGCTTGCTTCTAATATATTAAGACCGACTTAATAAAAACGTGAGACTAGCTTAATTAAAAACGTGGGTTCTGGGCCTATAACCTTTGTTAGGAAAAGAATGAGGACTCGGAACACATCCAGTTCAAAGAGATTTTATTGAGCGACTGAATTATGTACAATTCAATAGTATATAAGAAATATTACAAAGTTCATAAAAGTTTTACGTTTATTTAAACGAACTGTGTTATAATACTAATACTACTTCAATTTCTAATAATTAACATATAAGAAGCTTTATTGTAGCGAACCCTATGGTGGACGGACATCGACTGACTTCTCGCAACTATCGTAGGGAATGCACCTTTATCAGAGAAAGAGAAAGAGACAGATATATTTTAAAGTCAAGTATATGTTAAGTGTTACACATATACATCTTCCCTTCTTTAAGTTTTTTTTTTTTTTTTTGCATTTACATATAAGATAAATTCATTGATACTTCATTTAAAAAATAAATTTATTAATTTTTTTTTTTTTTTATATAAGCATTCAAGGTTAACGGCAGGATTAACGTCTTGAATTTTTTGGTCGATTGTTGCTTGTTTCGTAGATGGTCCTACCTGGCTACTTTCCCCTTCCCCCCTACGGTTTTAAATTTAGACTCATTGTTTGTCCTGCGCAAGTGCTCAGTATTGCGTCTGATGATGTTATTATTTTCCGTTCGTAAAACAGAAAACAGGTTCCCAAATAGCGTTTTTTCTGCAAACCACATCATCCCCTGGACTAAGTTTTAATTCTCTCCGATTGGCTGATTTGTCAAAATATAGCTTCTGCTTATCTTTTAGATGCCTCATCTGCTCTACAGCATCATTGCCCACTATCGTTGGTTGCAGCAGATTCTTACTGATTGGGAGACGCGTTCGTAAAACTCTACTCATAAGTAATTGTGATGGTGTTGCTCCTAAATGCGAAAGCTTACTACTGCGGTATTCTAATAAATTGAGACTTAGGTCCCCCCGCTAGCTAAATATTTTCTTAAGATCGTTTTGGCCACGTGGACAGCTTTCTCTGCTTGGCCATTGGACTTAGGATAAAATGGACTGGAGTATATGAATTTAAATTCCCACTTTTTTGCGAACTGTTTGCATTCAAACGAATTGTTCACGTTACGTAAAACAATCACATAGTGACGTCAGAGTGATATAAAATTCGGAATGCACCCACTCATGAAAATTTCCCATGTGGTGAATTTTGTTGTTTTATAGACTGTCATTAAAAACTATATAAAAATTCATAAAGAATTAAAATAAAGTTTATTCAGTTATAACGTTTATAAAGTGATTGCGTTTTATTACCAGTTAATTTCACAGATTTTTACCCGTTTTTCTTTTTATATCGGTTCAAGTCCCGAACATTTTGGTCCAATCGAGCAGGATAAGTTTTTCGCGAATTTTTTTTTTTTTTTCTCAATTTTCCTTTGTTTTCATCAACACCGAACAATTAAAATTTCAAAGAGAACAATTAAAATTTGTGTGTGTGATTCGCTCGTTGTCAAATTGGGGCTTCTGAGGTGTGCTGTTTTCATCGCCAGGCGGAAAATTCTTGGATGCAACTTGGAATTGGATTTTGGACATCAACCAGCTAGATTTCTAACGATCTTGAGGAGCTGCGGCAATATTGTTTTGTGGAACCGTCATCTGGACTAAACAAAGAACCAAGCGATTGTCTGTCCTGGCCCAGGAGTTGTCAAGTAAGTGCATTTTTATTATTATTCCTTTGTGTGTGAAAATATAAAACATTTTAACAAAAGTGAAACATATTAAACTCACGCGTGCATTAACCCAATTGGAAAGAGATGTGTCAAACTTCGCTAAAAGGGGATCAAGCACTCGGACGGCAAATTATGTATCGGGTCGTCTGTCCATACTTGAAAAGTCGATAGAATCTGCTGAAAAGGTAAGTGTGGACTCTTTTTAAAGTAGAAAATGATCTTTCGACAGAGGCCACAGTCAAAGGCAGGGTTAAAAAGATTTCACACAATGTTAGAGTTTGAGAAAAAGTATCTCTAAGCATTTCCTTATTAAAATGCTTATCAAATTGAAAAACATCAAGCTTTTTAAATGAAGGGTTAGTGTATAAAACTTTGAGTTCATTTTTTAATGCAGTAAAATTAAAAATGCCAGGAATAGGGTAATTAAAGAAGATATTTTGTCACCCGGCATTGAATTAGAAAAATATTCATATTTTGAGTTGTTTAATAAATCAAAGAAAATATATGAACTAAATGAACTATATCTATTCTTAATCTGACTTGTAACATTATCTAAAATTGCTACAAAAATTCGTCTGTAATTTGTTTTTGAATCGATATTAAGTAGTCGCCGTTTACGTGGAGATTCTGAGCAGTCACTTACGCTCTCATATATTGAGTCAAATGAGTTTAAAAATTCGGAATGTATCCATGACTCAAAACCCTCGATCTCTTGCTTCGCAAGCTCTGTCTTTGTTTATTTTGAGCTAAATTAAAAAGAATATCTGTTTTTGCAAATATGCCTGAAGTAACATGCAATACAGAACAGAATTCTTTGTCCTGCAGTTTGTACAACAAATTTTCGGACATAACCAGAGTATCGTTATCCCATTCTCCTGGTTCACATAAAATCTGTTCAAAAGTTTTTATAATATTGTAATATGCAAGCTACGGCTCGAGTAGATAAAACGATATTCTGTGAAATTTATTTCTTTATTTTCTAGTCTATAGAACAATTCAAGTTCACACTATACTATTCTTCGCAAATTCTTTTCTTACAAGGTCTCTTTCCTCTCAAATCACTTTATCTCCTTTCAATTACTTAATTCACAAATCCAAACTAATTACTTTTTCTTGCTCACTCTCAACTTTCAATTTATCACCAAATTACAACTTCGCCCATTATCACTTTTCCAATCTCTTCGCCACGGTTCTAAACCAACTGTGTTTTTCTTTTTTGACCGCCATCTGTCCTTATATAGCAGAAGTTTCTGATAGCCAGAAACTTCTAGCAAATTCTTCGACCACTGGAATAAGAGAAATAATTCTTGCAGTTATAATTCCCTTTTATCCCTGATATTATTCGTCTCTTTCGTTGACATGAGCTGTGGAGACTTCGTCCCAGACACGAACCTCGAATGAAAGGACAGTACGAACCAAAATTCTGCCAGAATGAAGTCACTTCGGAATTTGTTGCGTCATATTTTTAGGGGGCGTAGTTATTATTATGCTACACTGCCCCCCTCTTAGACATGTTCGTCCCGAACAAGTGCATCCTCATTTCGGCCATTGTATCGACTCAGTCGGTCCACATGAACCACTTTCATTTTGGCCCTCGGTCCTCGCTGGATGCGGTAGACAACATCGTTGATGCGGGTTATTATTCTGTAGGGACCTTCCCAGTTCCGCTGTAATTTAGGTGATTTCCCCTTTTGGCGATGGGGATTATACAGCCACACCAGATCTCCTTCCTGGAATCCTGACGTTGTTGCCTTGGCATCATACCTGGTCTTCATGCGGTCGCTCGTCATCTTAATCTGGCTTCTGGTCCTTTGGTGTATGTCCCTAAGCCTTTCCCTAAGGTCCGCCACGTACTCTTCTTCATTTCTGGGCTCATTGGTAGGAGATCCAAATTTCACCTCACTGGGTAAACGAGCTATTCCACCAAATAAGATTTCGAACGGCGTATGTCGAGTAGTGCTATGCACGGCACTTCTATAGGCCATCAAAAACAAGGGAATCTGCCGGTCCCAATCCCGTTGGTAGTCACCTACGACCTTCGAGAGATGTTCGTCCAAAGTCCTATTGAAACGCTCCACCATACCGTCCGACTGTGGATGAAGCGGGGTTGTCCTTGTCTTTTTGATTCCGAGTAGTTGACACATCTCTTGGAAGATTCTTGACTCGAAGTTCCGCCCTTGGTCAGAATGCAATTCCAAGGGCACACCGAATCTGCTAACCCAATTGTAGACGATCTGCTCCGCCACGGTTCTGGCTTCCTGGTTAGGGATCGGAAACGCTTCCGGCCACTTACTGAAGTAGTCCATCACTACGAGGATATACCGATTACCATTGTCGGTTTCCGGAAAGGGTCCTGCGATGTCAATGGCGATTCGTTCAAAAGGTGCTCCCACGTTGTATTGGTGCATCTTACCTCGAGTTTTGATTCTCGGACCCTTGCTAGCTGCACACACGTCGCATTTTCTGCACCAGTCTTCTATATCTTCCTTCGCTTTTAACCAATAAAAACGTTCTCGTACCTTTTCTAGCGTCTTATTCACTCCCAGGTGGCCTCCGGTCGCCCCGCCATGCATTTCCTGTAACACCTCCTTGACCCTCGTCCGCGGTACGACAAGCTGCATTACAAACGACTTTCCGTCGGAGGATTCCCATTTTCTTCTCAGAACACCTTCTTGGACATGGAGGGAGTCCCACTGCGCAAAATATGCCTTTAAGGTCGGGCTTCTGTGAGAGATGTCCTGATGATCCGGTTTCTCCATGTTCTCCTTCCAGGCCAGAATCGGCTCGATATCCGGGTCTTCCTTCTGAGCGTTCCGGATCTCATCTACGCTCCAGCCGACGATAGGTTCGGCTCTCATTCTTTGGATTGAAACCAGCTCCCGTTCTTCCTGACGCGCACAATGTTTACAATCCGTTCTGCATGGTCTCCGGGACAGTGCATCCGCATTAGAGTGGAGTTTTCCTTTACGATGCTGTATTTCGTAGTCGTAGATTTGCAGCCTTTCGATCCATCTTGCGACCTGACCCTCAGGACTCTTGAACTGTAATAGCCATTTTAAGGCTGCATGGTCTGTGCGAAGAACGAACTTCCTCCCGTAGAGGTATTTGTGAAAATGCTTCGTAGCCAAGATCAAAGCTAGAAGTTCCCGCCTTGTCACGCAGTAGTTCCTTTCTGGCTTAGAGAGCACCTTGCTGAAGTACGCAACCACCTTCTCTTGGCCGTCATGCACCTGGGAGAGTACGGCTCCTACCCCGACATTACTAGCATCTGCATCCACAACGAACGTTTCCCCGGGAGTGGGGTAAGCCAGTATCGGGGCATCGCATAGCCGTTGTTTAAGTGCCTTGAAGCTCTTCTCGCACTCAATTGACCATTTGAATTGTTTTCCCTTTTCCGTCAACTGGTGCAGGTTCTTTGCGATCCCGGCAAAATCCTTCACGAACCGTCTGTAGTAGGTGGCTAGGCCCAGGAAGCTCCTTAGTTGGTGTTTGTCTTTGGGGACTGGCCAGTTTTTCACCGCTTCGACCTTCTCCGGATCGGTTCTCACTCCTTTCGCTGAAATTATGTGTCCCAGGTACTTGACTTCCGCTCTAAACAGGGCGCACTTCTTGGGGTTGAGCTTCAGGTGGGCACTTCGAAGCCTTTGAAACACATCCCTTAGATTGTCTCGGTGTTGCGCAAACGTTTTTCCTACGACGATGACATCATCCAAGTATACCAAACAGGTTTTCCATGTTAACCCTTGCAGGACACATTCCATCAATCGCTCGAAAGTCGCCGGAGCATTGCACAGCCCGAATGGCATTACCGTGAATTGCCATAGCCCATTTCCTGCGGTGAAGGCGGTTTTCTCCCGGTCTTCTGGATGGATCTGTACCTGCCAGTAGCCACTCTTCAAGTCGAGAGTGGAAAACCATCGGGCTCCTGATAGTGTGTCTAGCGTGTCGTCAATCCGTGGCAGAGGGTAGCTGTCTTTCTTGGTGACGTAATTGAGCTGCCGATAGTCCACGCAGAACCGCGTGCTGCCATCTTTCTTCTTAACCAGTACAACCGGTGATGCCCACGGACTTTTGGAACTTTCAATCAGACCTTCTTTCTCCATTGCCGACACCATCTCTGCAACTTCTGTCTGCTTTGCCAATGGAAGGCGCCTAGCAGGCTGACGAATTGGTCTAGTATCACCAGTGTCTATTCGATGTTGTACCAGGTGTGTTCGGCCGTATTCTCCGTCCTGTGAGGCAAATACATCAGCGTACTCATTGATAAGATTCTCTGCCATAGTTCGCTGCTCCTGATTCAGCTCACTGGACTGGAGAATCGTCTCTCTCGTTTCCGCTGTCCAAGGTGATGGGAGAGGTTTTGGAGCATCACGTTCAGATATTGTTGCGACGGCGGTAATCGGCGTGCATTTTCCAGTCACCTCCCCTCGCCTTAGTTTGACAGTGTGTGGTCTTGCGTTCAAAACTCTCACTGGAACCATGGTGTTCTTTGGTTCGACTAACGTCTTTCCCACGATGTAGTCTTGAGAATTCTTCTCCGGGTCTGGTTCTACTATGTAGAATCGGTGGCTCCCAAGATCACCTTCCAGCTTCGTCCAAATGATTGTCTCTGAAGACGGCGGCAAAACTTCGTCTTTGCTGATGACTGTCCTGAGAGTTACGGCATTCTCATTTCCGTACACCATCGGAATCTCCACATTTCGATACCTCAGTACTTGCATCCCGATGTCCAAGATTACTTCATTTGCTTTCATGAAGTCTACTCCGATGATGCACTCGTCGCATATATCTGCCACCAGAAACGCATGGGAGAACGTCAGTCCTGCCAGAGTAATCGTAAGACGAACTTCTCCAAATACCTTCGCCATTTCCCCTGTTGCAGTCTTCAGGCAGTAGCTGTTGGTGTTGTGCAGCCAGGAGCTTTTGACGATATCTCTTCTTACAATGGAGGCAGTGGCACCTGTGTCGATGGTGGCTACGCACTTCTTCTCGTTGATTAGTGCCTCCACTGTCAGGCTCTTGTTACCCCGTTTGGTTTGCGAAACTTGAATGGTGGTCCTGGGGGCCTCGATTCCAGTAACCAACTTCTGCCCCGCGAAGTTGGTCCTTACGCATTTCCCGACTGCTGGTTTTGGGAAGTCTGACTGACAGGATGGATGTTATCACCGCCAGATGCTTCCTCTCTGCTTCTCCTACTTCCGCAATGTGAACAATTTCCTCGCCTAGGTGCACTCCTGCACTGCCGTTGTAGGTGTCCGGTTTGGTTGCAATTCCAGCAACGGATTTGACTTCCGCGAGCTCTGTCTTCATCCATGACGGCTGTTCTCTGGCATGAGCATTCCACGACGGACATTTCCCTGACACGGTGTATTCCCTGGTATGCTTGGTCCGCAGCCTTCATTGACAAAGCGAATGCCAATGCCTCGGGGAGTGTTCGCTTTTCAGCCATCCTTACAGCCATTTGCAGTTGTCTGTCCTCTATGGCCTGAATAAAAGCTTCCACCGCCATTTCGTTGATAAGCTCCTCACCGGCTTTAGGGTATGAAAGATGGGCTAGTCGCTCTATATCCGCTTGCAACTGTTGGAGCGTTTCCCCCCTTTTCTGGACTCGACTACGCAGCTGAACCCTGTACACCTGCTGCATGTGTTCATCCCCAAACCGCATCTCGATAGCCTGAACCAGAGAGTCGTAGTTCTGCTGTTTATCTTCCGGGATGGTCTGCAAGAGCTCCGCAGCTGGACCCCTCAGTGCAAGCGTGAGTGCAATAGACTTCTCTTCATCGTCCCAGCTATTGGTCATTGCGGCCGCTTCGAATTGCCTCTTATAAATTGGCCATGATGTTTGACCATCGAAGATAGGAGGCTGCACCTCCTTTCTTCTCAGACCGTCAGTGGAATATTCCCGTGCTTTCTGTCTCTTCACGTTGCTGAGCTCCTTAGCAAGATTTTCGACTTGCTTTTCTACTTTTTCAAACTGAGTCTCTATCTTCCCGAACTGAGTTTCATGTTTCTCAAAATTTTCATCGAATCTAGTTTCGACTTTTTCGAGTTGCGTCTCGACCTTCTCGATTTTCTCTTCGATCACTTCGAATTTGGATTCCAAGTTCTTGTTTTGCTCATCAAGTTTACTTTCCAGAGCATCTAGAGAATTCTTTTGTTCGTCCATCTTAAGTTCTAGAGAATTCTTTTGTTCGTCCATTGCTTTCTTTTGTTCGTCCAGCTTAAGTTCTAGAGAATTCCTTTGGTCGCCCATTGCTTTCTTTTGTTCGTCCATCGCTTTCTTTTGTTCGTCCAGCTTAAGTTCTAGAGAATTCCTTTGATCTTCTATTGCTTTCTTTTGTTCGTCCATGACTAACTTAAGTTGCAGGAGCAGACTTGTTATACCCGGGTCGGCTGCTGTACTTGCTGGTTCCTCTTCCACGTCAAACTCTACGTCGTGCGGATTTTCACCTTCCTGCGTTACTGCTTCTTCCAGACGAATCAGCAGGGCATCTTTTCCCCCAGTTGTGTCGAGGTTCCGCTTACTGAGTTCTGCCTTTAGTTGAGTTATAGTTAGTTTTCCCAATTTGCGACCCATTTTGCGCAACTAATTAACTCAACACAGAAATCGTTTTTTTTTTTTTTTTGTGCAATTTCACACCACGGAAATAGTTATTCACAGAATAAGTTTTATCCCGCTTCTGACACCAATGTAATATGCAAGCTACGGCTCGAGTAGATAAAACGATATTCTGTGAAATTTATTTCTTTATTTTCTAGTCTATAGAACAATTCAAGTTCACACTATACTATTCTTCGCAAATTCTTTTCTTACAAGGTCTCTTTCCTCTCAAATCACTTTATCTCCTTTCAATTACTTAATTCACAAATCCAAACTAATTACTTTTTCTTGCTCACTCTCAACTTTCAATTTATCACCAAATTACAACTTCGCCCATTATCACTTTTCCAATCTCTTCGCCACGGTTCTAAACCAACTGTGTTTTTCTTTTTTGACCGCCATCTGTCCTTATATAGCAGAAGTTTCTGATAGCCAGAAACTTCTAGCAAATTCTTCGACCACTGGAATAAGAGAAATAATTCTTGCAGTTATAATTCCCTTTTATCCCTGATATTATTCGTCTCTTTCGTTGACATGAGCTGTGGAGACTTCGTCCCAGACACGAACCTCGAATGAAAGGACAGTACGAACCAAAATTCTGCCAGAATGAAGTCACTTCGGAATTTGTTGCGTCATATTTTTAGGGGGCGTAGTTATTATTATGCTACAATATCTTCTCTGCCATTAAATAAGACGTTCACTATACCCGAATGATATTGCCATCGAGTCTCTGATAGCCCGGGCATTCGTCGATCAGCAATTGTCTTTAGTAGATTGGTTCTTTTAGATAATTTATTAAAAAACCTAGAAAATTTTCTGGTATTCTATTTTCTACTAAATAACTCATATACAATACTAAGCTGTTCTCTGTGGCTCACATCTGGTGTTTCATCGACCATCACAGATACAAATTTTATTGAACTGATTTGATCTTTAATTTCGGATTTTATGACTGCAGCGATACTATGTATCAAGTCATTTTGAATGTCATTGGAGAGGCCGAAAAAAATGGAGTTTTGGGAACTTGAACTTTGTTCTAAATGCGAATCCATTAAATGGTCGTACTTAGCCAAGTATGAAAGGGTTTCAATATAATTACCGCGATTATCTGATCATTAAATCGCGATTGCTATCAACTTTTCTACTATGAGCCTCGTAAGAATTCCCTAAAGAAGTCTCTATGCGATATTCGCCAAATTCATGCAAGTGCAAGTAGCTGCGTATATGCTTTTCCGTTTGAATATGTTTTTTGGAAGAATTAATAAAATTGTTTATATCAAAGAAACCTGTGTGACTCCAAACACTAGGAGAATTAGAAAAAAGGAGACAAGGAAATCAAAACATTCCATTTAATTTGCAACTGCCAGTCAGCCATGGATTCTTTTTCTAAAAAGATTCATAAAAATGATTCTGATACCCATCCTTTCGCGTATAATCAATTTTCATTGATGGGGTCGAGCGACCTAGGTCTATAACTTTTTTTTTTGCAAAAAAGAAAGCTTACTGAACTAGTGGGTTTC
Organism: Pocota personata; assembly: GCA_963082735.1. Lineage (NCBI taxonomy): Eukaryota > Metazoa > Arthropoda > Insecta > Diptera > Syrphidae > Pocota > Pocota personata. Next base: position 142,649,825 of record OY720429.1, on the reverse strand, counting down.
TTTTAGAAGAAAATCAGTTAAACAACACTCAAAATTAACTAGAGACATCTTGTCTAAGAATAATAAGAATGTTCAAGGGGTCACCTCTTGAGTAGATGTATAATTACTTACTTGGTATATAGCTTATAATTATTATTATTATTATAATTTAATAATTTAAAACACTAGCTTAACTACCAATTAACTACTAGTAATTGCTAAATTTTTAAAATTTTCTAATAATTAGCAGTCACAAAAATCACAAAAATTTGCATCCGAATTTTCAATAAATCACGCACAATTACACAACCGATTTGCAACTGTCATTTCAAATTTGCAAAAAAAAAAATTATACAAAGATATTATACCCAACAAGTTTCAGAAAAACCTCAAATGCCGTTTGAACCACTACATTACCCAATAACCCGATTTTCGTCGGCTTATTTTGTTGCCTACAATAAAAAAACTCCTTTGAACTAAAACCTTTCTCCTCCACCAATGTGCATCCACAAAAGCCGAGATATCTCGGGTTATTTTCCTCATAAGCGAATGTATGTTAGAGAAAGAAATCGCAAATAAACTTCTACTACATGTATGCCAGAAAGGAATAGATTTGAAAGTTCGTAATGTGAAGAAATGAATGCATAAGCCGGAAAATGAACGGCTTTTCAAAAAAAATTCATTGCACGCTTTTCTTTTGAAAAAGAAGAAGTCTCTCGCTGGCGGAGTTCTTACTTGTCTCGGCTATGTGTGCGAGCTTGTGTATGAGTAAAAATGAGTAAACAACCGAAGTGGTCGCAGCATTTCATTTTCGAGCATGTATAAAGTTAAGATTTATGAATGAAAAATGGTTTGATGTACAAATAATTAAATGTGATTGTTGGACAGTGGCAATATAAAATTTTTTTGAAATTTGAAAAACGAAGCCGGAAGGAATGGGCTTGTATAGACGCCACGCAACTGATGTTCAGTATAAATATTTGCACTGTTTCTTCTGGTTGATTTTCTGTTTGAATAGCTGATGATAGTTGGATACTTTCTTCCAACTTTTGTCTGAGGAAGTCCCTGTCAGTTAGCCCATTAACTAGTTTTGCCTTTTTTTCTTTCTTTATTATTTCATAGCAAGTGTAAGAAGTATTGTAGAATGATCTGATTGCAGATCTAGCCCTTCTTCCACATTTATTTTATTTGAAAAAATATTTTTTGTTATAAAGAAGTCGACAAGATCTGGGGTCTTATTTATTATTAGTTTGGTTTAGTTAGCTTTATTAGTATTAATTTAATACTTTACAAATCCATCCATATTTACTACATGCATACATACATATTAACAAATTTATTCAATTCAGTCTTGATTTTAAAAACAGTCAATAGTGTGTTGTACTCCAGCCTTTTCAGCCACATTTGATTTTTTTGTTAAGGGAAAAATTACGTTATTTCAAAAAAGTTTAAGTTATGTGGCGAATTCACGAAATATTAAATATGGTGACTGGTATAATCTAGTTGCGTAAAGATAACTTTACGAGAGGTACTCGTATCAAAGTTACGTAAAGGTATGAATTCATGTTTAGAGGATCATGGCGATGATGATAAAGATCTGCTCCAGCATTGCGCCCCCTTTGATAGGACTCCTTTAAAGATGGAAGAGCCGCCAATTTACGTATGCGACATCTGAACTCTCCTTTTGCTGTTTTTACGTCAGCAACTCTGACTCTACCATCTTGACCATGGATGACATTGGTGATTCTTCCCACGAGCCATTTTTGGGGTGGAACGTTTCGTGCACGATGACTAGGCTGCTGATCCTTGATGTTTGAGCTTGAAGACGACTACTTTGCACAACATTGCAGTTCATGGATTTACTCTGTCGACCGTCTTTGCCAAAAGTGGGTTTTGACGACGTTTATTCGTCGCCATTGTTGAATGAGGCTGATGTCTGTTACAACCACTGCTGGCTCAGGAACTGCCTTCAGTGATGACCTGATCAGCAGATGTGCTGGCGTAAGATTTTCGAGATCGCTAGGGTTGAACGACATCGGTGTAATTGGTCTCGAGTTCATTATTGCTTCGATTTCCAACAGGGGAGTGGACAACTTTTCGAACGTCAGCTTGGTTCCGCTCAAGCTGAGGTTGAGATGACCTATTGATACTTTTACGGCAGTCTCCCAAATTTTACCAAAGTGAGGTGCCCTGGGGGGTATAAAGTGAAAATTGATGCTACTATTAGTACAAAAGTTATTTATGTTTTCTCGAGAAGAACTGTTGAACAACTTATTGCGCAATTCGAAGAGTTTAGACTGTGCTTCTACAAAATTAGTTGTATTATCGCTATCGAGGGAGACCTCTTCGACCTAATTTCGCTTCAGTGCTGCAGTAAAAGTGTCAACTGACAAACCAGATACGGCTTCCAAATAAACTGCCTTTGTCGTTGTAAGGAACCTTGCCCCTAATCTCGTAGTGCGCATAAATGGGACAGCAGAAATCGACTCCACAACTAAGAAAAGGACGGGAAGGGGTTAATATCTCTAGAAGCAAATCTATCATGTCTTGTTCCGCAGTTTCGGTCGATATTTGACGCAATGAACACATTTTCGGACTGCATGATGAGCAATTTCCCGTACGCTGATGATCCAGAATCCATTAGTCACTAACGCTACAAGTGCTTTTGGACCAGCATGGAAATTTGTCAGATGCAGATGCTTTACCAGTATGTGAGTAAAAATATTTAATGAGGAACTTTCAGCTATACCAAAGCCTTTTGAAAGTATTGTTAAAAATAAGTTCGTATTCCAAGTAAAAATGCATTTATCTGAATTCTAGCATGGGAAATTTGGTACATTTTACATCTTATGCCATCAATTCTGTTGAAAGCGGATGCCAAGTTTATGCTATATATATGGACTTTAGTAAAGACTTTGATTCTCTGAATCATATAATTTTGCTAACGTAACTAGAAATTATTGGATTTCACTCTGCAATGCTAAGCTGCATCTCTTCGTTTTTAAGCTTGCGAAAGCTAAGTCACCTCTACTGTGAAGGCATAACACTGGTAGTAGGGTGGTCATATGGCTAAAATGCAACTTGATCGTGATAATGACAACAGGGGGGCGGAAAAAAATACTGTGAATCATAAGCAACGACAATAATAGCGAAAACAAAAAATCTCTGTCTCTTAAAATTTCCACAAAACGCACGTGTTCTAAAAATTAGTATAAGGATATTCATATCACTTTTAACACGTGGAAATTATAAAAAAAAAAATAAATAATAATAATAATAATAATAATAATAGTAATAATTATTATTATTATAATAATAATAATAATAATAATAATAATAATAATAATAATAATAATAATAATAATAATAATAATAATAATAATAATAATAATAATAATAATAATAATAATAATAATAATAATAATAATAATAATAATAATAATACTAATAATAATAATAATAATAATAATAATAATAATAATAATAATAATATAATAATAATAATAATAATAATAATAATAATAATAATAATAATAATAATAATAATAATAATAATAATAATAATAATAATAATAATAATAATAATAATAATAATAATAATAATAATAATAATAATAATAATAATAATAATAATAATAATAATAATAATAATAATAATAATAATAATAATAATAATAATAATAATAATAATAATAATAATAATAATAATAATAATAATAATAATAATAATAATAATAATAATAATAATAATAATAATAATAATAATAATAATAATAATAATAATAATAATAATAATAATAATAATAATAATAATAATAATAATAATAATAATAATAATAATAATAATAATAATAATAATAATAATAATAATAATAATAATAATAATAATAATAATAATAATAATAATAATAATAATAATAATAATAATAATAATAATAATAATAATAATAATAATAATAATAATAATAATAATAATAATAATAATAATAATAATAATAATAATAATAATAATAATAATAATAATAATAATAATAATAATAATAATAATAATAATAATAATAATAATAATAATAATAATAATAATAATAATAATAATAATAATAATAATAATAATAATAATAATAATAATAATAATAATAATAATAATAATAATAATAATAATAATAATAATAATAATAATAATAATAATAATAATAATAATAATAATAATAATAATAATAAAAATAATAATAATAATAATAATAATAATAATAATAATAATAATAATAATAATAATAATAATAATAATAATAATAATAATAATAATAATAATAATAATAATAATAATAATAATAATAATAATAATAATAATAATAATAATAATAATAATAATAATAATAATAATAATAATAATAATAATAATAATAATAATAATAATAATAATAATAATAATAATAATAATAATAATAATAATAATAATAATAATAATAATAATAATAATAATAATAATAATAATAATAATAATAATAATAATAATAATAATAATAATAATAATAATAATAATAATAATAATAATAATAATAATAATAATAATAATAATAATAATAATAATAATAATAATAATAATAATAATAATAATAATAATAATAATAATAATAATAATAATAATAATAATAATAATAATAATAATAATAATAATAATAATAATAATAATAATAATAATAATAATATAATAATAATAATAATAAATAATAATAATAATAATAATAATAATAATAATAATAATAATAATAATAATAATAATAATAATAATAATAATAATAATAATAATAATAATAATAATAATAATAATAATAATAATAATAATAATAATAATAATAATAATAATAATAATAATAATAATAATAATAATAATAATAATAATAATAATAATAATAATAATAATAATAATAATAATAATAATAATAATAATAATAATAATAATAATAATAATAATAATAATAATAATAATAATAATAATAATAATAATAATAATAATAATAATAATAATAATAATAATAATAATAATAATAATAATAATAATAATAATAATAATAATAATAATAATAATAATAATAATAATAATAATAATAATAATAATAATAATAATAATAATAATAATAATAATAATAATAATAATAATAATAATAATAATAATAATATTAATAATAATAATAATAATAATAATAATAATAATAATAATAATAATAATAATAATAATAATAATAATAATAATAATAATAATAATAATAATAATAATAATAATAATAATAATAATAATAATAATAATAATAATAATAATAATAATAATAATAATAATAATAATAATAATAATAATAATAATAATAATAATAATAATAATAATAATAATAATAATAATATAATAATAATAATAATAATAATAATAATAATAATAATAATAATAATAATAATAATAATAATAATAATAATAATAATAATAATAATAATAATAATAATAATAATAATAATAATAATAATAATAATAATAATAATAATAATAATAATAATAATAATAATAATAATAATAATAATAATAATAATAATAATAATAATAATAATAATAATAATAATAATAATAATAATAATAATAATAATAATAATAATAATAATAATAATAATAATAATAATAATAATAATAATAATAATAATAATAATAATAATAATAATAATAATAATAATAATAATAATAATAATAATAATAATAATAATAATAATAATAATAATAATAATAATAATAATAATAATAATAATAATAATAATAATAATAATAATAATAATAATAATAATAATAATAATAATAATAATAATAATAATAATAATAATAATAATAATAATAATAATAATAATAATAATAATAATTATAATAATAATAATAATAATAATAATAATAATATAATAATAATAATAATAATAATAATAATAATAATAATAATAATAATAATAATAATAATAATAATAATAATAATAATAATAATAATAATAATAATAATAATAATAATAATAATAATAATAATAATAATAATAATAATAATAATAATAATAATAATAATAATAATAATAATAATAATAATAATAATAATAATAATAATAATAAATAATTAATAATAATAATAATAATAATAATAATAATAATAATAATATAATAATAATAATAATAATAATAATAATAATAATAATAATAATAATATAATAATAATAATAATAATAATAATAATAATAAATAATAATAATAATAATAATAATAATAATAATAATAATAATAATAATAATAATAATAATAATAATAATAATAATAATAATAATAATAATAATAATAATAATAATAATAATAATAATAATAATAATAATAATAATAATAATAATAATAATAATAATAATAATAATAATAATAATAATAATAATAATAATAATAATAATAATAATAATAATAATAATAATAATAAATAATAATAATAATAATAATAATAATAATAATAATAATAATAATAATAATAATAATAAATAATAATAATAATAATAATAATAATAATAATAATAATAATAATAATAATAATAATAATAATAATAATAATAATAATAAAATAATAATAATAAAATAATAATAATAATAATAATAATAATAATAATAATAATAATAATAATAATAATAATAATAATAATAATAATAATAATAATAATAATATAATACATAATAATAATAATAATAATAATAATAATAATAATAATAATAATAATAATAATAATAATAATAATAATAATAATAATAATAATAATAATAATAATAATAATAAAATAATAATAATAATAATAATAATAATAATAATAATAATAATAATAATAATAATAATAATAATAATAATAATAATAATAATAATAAAAAATAATAATAATAATAATAATAATAATAATAATAATAATAATAATAATAATAATAATAATAATAATAATAATAATAATAATAATAATAATAATAATAATAATAATAATAATAATAATAATAATAATAATAATAATAATAATAATAATAATAATAATAATAATAATAATAATAATAATAATAATAATAATAATAATAATAATAATAATAATAATAATAATAATAATAATAATAATAATAATAATAAAATAATAATAATAATAATAATAATAATAATAATAATAATAATAATAATAATAATAATAATAATAATAATAATAATAATAATAATAATAATAATAATAATAATAATAATAATAATAATAATAATAATAATAATAATAATAATAATAATAATAATAATAATAATAATAATAATAATAATAATAATAATAATAATAATAATAATAATAATAATAATAATAATAATAATAATAATAATAATAATAATAATAATAATAATATAATAATAATAATAATAATAATAATAATAATAATAATAATAATAATAATAATAATAATAATAATAATAATAATAAATAATAATAATAATAATAATAATAATAATAATAATAATAATAATAATAATAATAATAATAATAATAATAATAATAATAATAATAATAATAATAATAATAATAATAATAATAATAATAATAATAATAATAAATAATAATAATAATAATAATAATAATAATAATAATAATAATAATAATAATAATAATAATAATAATAATAATAATAATAATAATAATAATAATAATAATAATAATATAATAATAATAATAATAATAATAATAATAATAATAATAATAATAATAATAATAATAATAATAATAATAATAATAATAATAATAATAATAATAATAATAATAATAATAATAATAATAATAATAATAATAATAATAATAATAATAATAATAATAATAATAATAATAATAATAATAATAATAATAATAATAATAATAATAATAATAATAATAATAATAATAATAATAATAATAATAATAATAATAATAATAATAATAATAATAATAATAATAATAATAATATAATAATAATAATAATAATAATAATAATAATAATAATAATAATAATAATAATAATAATAATAATAATAATAATAATAATAATAATAATAATAATAAATAATAATAATAATAATAATAATAATAATAATAATAATAATAATAATAATAATAATAATAATAATAATAATAATAATAATAATAATAATAATAATAATAATAATAATAATAATAATAATAATAATAATAATAATAATAATAATAATATAATAATAATAATAATAATAATAATAATAATAATAATAATAATAATAATAATAATAATAATAATAATAATAATAATAATAATAATAATAATAATAATAATAATAATAATAATAATAATAATAATAATAATAATAATAATAATAATAATAATATAATAATAATAATAATAATAATAATAATAATAATAATAATAATAATAATAATAATAATAATAATAATAATAATAATAATAATAATAATAATAATAATAATAATAATAATAATAATAATAATAATAATAATAATAATAATAATAATAATAATATAATAATAATAATAATAATAATAATAATAATAATAATAATAATAATAATAATAATAATAATAATAATAATAATAATAATAATAATAATAATAATAATAATAATAATAATAATAATAATAATAATAATAAAATAATAATAATAATAATAATAATAATAATAATAATAATAATAATAATAATAATAATAATAATAATAATAATAATAATAATAATAATAATAATAATAATAATAATAATAATAATATAATAATAATAATAATAATAATAATAATAATAATAATAATAATAATAATAATAATAATAATAATAATAATAATAATAATAATAATAATAATAATAATAATAATAATAATAATAATAATAATAATAATAATAATAATAATAATAATAATAATAATAATAATAATAATAATAATAATAATAATAATAATAATAATAATAATAATAATAATAATAATAATAATAATAATAATAATAATAATAATAATAATAATAATAATAATAATAATAATAATAATAATAATAATAATAATAATAATAATAATAATAATAATAATAATAATAATAATAATAATAATAATAATAATAATAATAATAATAATAATAATAATAATAATAATAATAATAATAATAATAATAATAATAATAATAATAATAATAATAATAATAATAATAATAATAATAATAATAATAATAATAATAATAATAATAATAATAATAATAATAATAATAATAATAATAATAATAATAATAATAATAATAATAATAATAATAATAATAATAATAATAATAATAATAATAATAATAATAATAATAATAATAATAATAATAATAATAATAATAATAATAATAATAATAATAATAATAATATAATAATAATAATAATAATAATAATAATAATAATAATAATAATAATAATAATAATAATAATAATAATAATAATAATAATAATAATAATAATAATAATAATAATAATAATAATAATAATAATAATAATAATAATAATAATAATAATAATAATAATAATAATAATAATAATAATAATAATAATAATAATAATAATAATAATAATAATAATAATAATAATAATAATAATAATAATAATAATAATAATAATAATAATAATAATAATAATAATAATAATAATAATAATAATAATAATAATAATAATAATAATAATAATAATAATAATAATAATAATAATAATAATAATAATAATAATAATAATAATAATAATAATAATAATAATAATAATAATAATAATAATAATAATAATAATAATAATAATAATAATAATAATATAATAATAATAATAATAATAATAATAATAATAATAATAATAATAATAATAATAATAATAATAATAATAATAAT